>JACDJE010000165.1:3541788-3632114 GCA_016647715.1 Pavo muticus | reverse complement strand
CCTCGGGCGGGCTGGGGCCCGCGGCCCGGTGCGGCGCTGGGACCTACCCCCCGGGGCGCGGGCCGGGGCCGAGGCCTCCCCCTCGCCGCTCCCTCGGGGCTGCTGCTCGGCCCTCCCGCCGTGCTACCGGGCCGCGGCCCGAGGGCTCTCCGGGAGGACGGGCGGCTCTGCCCGCCGGGCGCTGCGCTCGGCCGCCGCCTCGGTGCGCTCCTCTGCGGCGCTGCGGCCCCGAGCAGCCGGCTCCCTGGGGAGGGGCTGGGGAAGGAGAGGCCGTGAGGAGCAAGACAAAGGCCGGGGGGTCTCGCTCTGGCTCCCCTCTGGCGCGCTGCGCGTTGTGCCCTCCCTGGACCTCCCCTGTCCCCGGGTGGCGAAGTGCCGCAGGAGACCGCGGGCTGCGGCCGTGCCGTGTGTGCGCGGCACTGCCCAAATAGAACTTGGCGCTGGGAGGGTCGGCCTGGCAGGAGGAGCGCGCCGGGATGCGCCACTGGCCGCTCTCGGACCGAGCTCCGGGGAGGGTGAGCCGCAGCCCGAGGAGCGCTGCGTTCTGCTGCGGCCTCGAGCTGGGATCCTCGCTGCTGCTCCACGCCTCCTGGGCCTGCGTGTCTCTGTATGTGTTTGTCTGCAGACAGATGTTTAAGTAAAAACAGTTTAATGGTGAACTCGTGGTTAATGTTGTTGTTGTTGTTTTGTTTTGATGGAAATGTACGGTTATTACTGCAGGGTAATGTTGCTAGCCTTCCCATCTGCGCTTTCTGATGGTAGAGTGTTCTTGCAAAAACCGTGGGTATTCTCTTTTCAGAAAGTCGCCATGAGTACCTTTGGAGTTTTGTCTTAAAAGTTACACCACTGAAAAATATTCCCTGCTTGAGCAGTGTTTTAACTGGTGTCAGACTGAGGCCACACAGTGAGGGTTTATGACTTTTTAGTTTAACACAAGGATGGTGGTACTAAGGAATCTGTTTGGACTTTCCTTTTTAGAAGAGACCAGAAGAGAAGGTTGTGCCCTCTGTGGTGATGGCAGAAGAGCACAGTTTGCTATAAGTCTGTTCTGTGCTGCTAGGGCAGGCGGCACCGATGTGGAGGCTGACGGGGACCTGTTTGGGTGGAGAGCTGATTACATAAACTGCAGAGTTTGGTATTCTTGGAACCAGATGATGAATTTTCACTATGTGCAGCTTTTGCTGTGTGAAGGTCCTGTGTTTGTCAGACCAAGGAGGTACCTGTTGGGTGCTGGGAAGGTGATACCATACATGTTTACAGTATCCTTTGAAAACCACAATCTCAAACCTCTTAATGTAAAGTACATGGGTTAAAAACTTGACTGAAGGTGCAGTTGTGCTAAGACCAGAAATAGCCATCTTGCAGTGCTGTTATAACTTTTGTATTGCCCCCTTTATTTCCACCTGACTCATATTTATGAATCATTGCTGTGAATCCCATGTATCTTCAGGGCTGAGGTTAGTTCTGTGCTGACACGAGGATCTGTGATGCAGTGTAAGTTTGCAATGACAGAAATATCCTGTGAGGGAGGGCAGTCGTTTCCTTTGTAGTTCCTTGAAAGTGCCTTTTTAGATGTGAATTCATAGAGAGAGACCATTTTGATGATATGCAAGTGCTTGCAGTGAAATCCGGTGTTAAATAAATAGTTGTTTTTTTTTTTTTCCTTAAGTGAACAGATGTGTTGAGGTGCCCTGCGAGGAGCTGAGGCCTAGGGACCCCAGGAGGCTCCAGGAGTCCTTGTGGCAGAGGTGAGCACGTGACTGCCACAGTGGTGGAGAAGTCCTGAAGCTGGCAGGGACCTCCTTACCAGGACCCTGTCTGCACAAGACGAGGAGAGCTGGGGCAGGAAGGGCTGTTTGGCTCTGCAGGTGGCTCTGTCTGGGTTGGTGGCACCCGCACAGGTGCTGCTGCCCCGTGAAGTGTCACGGCCTCATCCGCAGCGTGCTTCCCTGCTCTTCCTGGCGCTGGCTCCCTATTGACACCAGTGTCTCTGCAAGCTGAGTGCTACAAAATAAATCAGCTGAAAGCGACGCGTCGAGTTTTCTCTCTTTTGGATGCCCAGCGTTTGCTCGTGGTGGGGCTGGGTGAGTGTTGATGCAAGGAATGCTCAGGAATGCGTTGCTGGGTGGGGACAAAAGTAAGTAGGACTGCCTCAGTGTTCATTTAATTGGCTTAAATGGTATGACAAGGTAGAGCAGGGAAGTCATTAAACTGCAGAGTAATTATAGTTAAAAAAAAAAAAAAAAAGTTTTGATGAGTTAATTTTCAGCCAGAAGCATTCTCAGAGCCAACTTGTGCAACTGCTGCTGTGAGGGAGGCAATAGGGGCGAGCGGTTGGAAGAGGGGAGCCACTGCCACAGCTGGCATGGCTGCAAAGCTCTGCTCCCCAGACAGCACTGGTTTCTGGAGGCCCTCAAACCTTGCAGTCAAGCAAAGTGTTGCTTCAGGTCTTTGTGCTCTTCCTGTTCTGCATGTCCAGGTTCATTCCCATGTCTCCGTGGCTGATGGCATTTGCCATTGGTGCCCATGCACCTGGGAACTTCACTCCTTCCCAGAGCGTCCCCCTGGCAAATGCGGTTCACAGCACTGTGTTCAGTGCACGGTTGACAGATCAGGGACAAAGGAGAGCTGGAATCTTAAGTATTGAAAATAGGTTTTACTTCTCTCTTTTTTTCTGTGGACAAATAGTGGCATGTTTCGATGCACTGGTGGCTGATGGTGTGAGAAATTGCTTTCCCTCTTAGTTATGTGCAATGGTAGAAGCCCAGAACAGTCTTGTATATTTTGTGTCCTCATTGTACTGTGGATGAAACAGAGGTTCTGTGGGAAGTAGGATATCCCACTTTGAGAGCGGTTTTAGCAAATGTAAAAATGAAAACACGAGAACAAAACAGTAGTCTGAGCAATTTTGCATTCCTCTACTGTGAAGAAAGGTTGAGAGAACTGGGCTTGTTTAGCTTGGAAAAGAGAAGGCTCCGGGGAGACCTCATTGTGGCCTTCCAATATTTGAGGGGATCTTATAAACAAGAGGGGGAATGGCTGTTTATGAGGGTGGATAGTGATAGGACAAGGGGGAATGGTCTTAAACTGAGACAGGGGAGGTTTAGGTTGGATATTAGGAGGAAGTTTTTCACCCAGAGGGTGGTGATTCACTGGAACAGGTTGCCCAAGGAGGCTGTGGATGCCCCATCCCTGGAGGCATTCAAGACCAGGCTGGATGTGGCTCTGGGCAGCCTGGGCTGGTGATTGGCGACCCTGCAGTTAGCAGGGGGTTGAAACAAAATGATTATTGTGGTCCTTTTCAACCCAGGCCATTCTGTGATTCTGTGATTCTATTGACTGAATTAGTGATACTCTTTACTGCTGATGTTAGGTAGAAAATTATCCTTTGAAAAATTATGGTATAACATTTAGAAATTTAATTAATTCAAAGGTGTATGTAAAATTTAATTCTAACTGAGAGCTGAGGAGTCAGTCACCATATCTCTAGAGCCAAGCAAGGAGCTGAAGTGCTTGTGCATCCAACTCCTGCATTCAGCGTCCCAAGGGTGCTGAAGGCAAACCAGGACCTCCCAGAGCACTTGCTGATTCTGGCGCTGCTGCCTCTGTGAGTGGAGGGAATGAGCTGTGCAGCTCTTGGCAGCAGAAGGAGGGCGATGAGAGCCTGGTGCCTCTGGGCTGATTCTGAACAGGGCACGGTGTGGGCACTGCCTCTGTTCTGCAGTCAGAGCCACGCCAGCAGTGAGTGGGCTCATGAGTCTGTGCAGGTGGGCTGGTGTTGGCCTGGGGGGCAGCAGGCAAGGAAAAGGCTGGCAGGTAGACTTACTTCTCCAGGGAGGTGAGATGTGTGGAGAAAGTGTGGGAAATGAGTACCTCTGTACATGGCATTTTGCTTAAGGAACCACAGAGAATGGAATTTGGAGAACAAGAAGACGGTCAGGAAGCAAAGAGCAGTGTGAGTAGCAGGTTAAGTATGAAGCAGTGTTCGAATAGCCAGTGAAAATGCAACCGATAATGTAGATAAGAAAACAAAGAAAATAGAAAAGAATAAGATAAAAAAGAGAAGAGGAGGAGAAGTTTTATCCTTGTCCTTAGTAAGTGATAAACTGTATGTTATCTTTCACTGCGTATTAATGACCTGTTGTTATTCTAATGTGGGCAAAGTGAATTGTATCTTTAGCAAATGGGAACTGGTTGAATAAAACAGAAAGTTGACTGCAGTTATCCGTGCCCACAGAGGAATTCTAAAATTGGCCTGTTAACATACACTGCTGTTGTAAATGGACAGCAGCAGATTTGTCAGATTGATGTGCGTGTATCAGTTTGGACGTGTTTGTCATTGTAGGAGGTAAAGACCCCTGCCTGGTGAGCAAATGGGCATGCTTCATTTTGTGCCCACCAACTCATCCCTGTGCTGTGACTCTGCCAGGCTGTGGTTGGTCTCCCATCTGTGTGCTTGTCTGAGTGCACTCCTGTGTGTAGTTCTGCATTTCTTGGTAAGGATTAGTTTTACATTTCAGCTTTCCATTTTGGTTTACTTGTTATCAACTGATATTTTCAATATATCTGCTTTCCTGTTAAAGAGGCAGTCCAAAACTGCTAGTTAGGTCTCATCAGGTGGTAGGAGACTTGTCTGTTACTTTATGCTGATTTGATGGAACTGACAGAGCGGGGACACCGCTGTCTGTCAATACAGGGACGTGCGGTGGGAGAGAGGAGTGCTGTGAGGAAGCAAAAAAAAAACCACCAAAAAACCCCTTCCCCAACTTTGTGAACTTAGTTTTACTAAGAAGTTATTCCCAAAATCAAATCAATTCATGGTCCATATGAGTATAGGATGAAACATTATGTGGATACTTGTGTATCCACATCGAGCCATACATGTATGAGACAAACATAACCACCTTGTTAGCATCTTGTAGTTAAGAAAGTGTGTTGCTGTGGCTGTATTAATTAATGTGCGGTAGTTAACTCATGGTAAATCCCCAGGGAGATGCTTTGCCTGCACTTCTGCAGTTCATCTCACAGGGCACCTGAACACAGTGCCTCTTCGGGCCTTGGACCCCGGACAGCTGGAGTAGGGCTGTCCCTCTGTGTGCGTGGGTCTTTGGTGGTGTTGGCGCTTCCGTTTGGAGGGTACCTGAAAAAGATTCGGAGGCTCAGCCCTTTTAGTAGGCAACTGAACTTTGGTGTTTAGGGTGGGCCGGCAGTGTTTGTAGGAACGTGACTGTGGGCACCCCCAGCACCTCTCTGCCTCTTCGACTCGGTGGCACCTGCGCTGTTCTGGCCGAACTACTCCTGTCCCACCGGGGATAGCGGCCCTGACCCTGCAGTGAGGTAGGATGGCAGTCATCCATGTGGTTTAATGTAAACTTGGCATACGCAGAGGACAGGAGGGGTCCATGTTATACCAAAGCACATAAAATAGAGAAACGTTGGTAGCCGGATACACTTGGAAGTGATGATAAGGGTGAGAGAGAGAACTGAAAACTTGCTCTGCTCAGTAATGGAGCACAGCCTAGGCAAAAGAGTTGTGTTGGCCTGGGTATCTGCATCTGGGAGTCAGTATTCCAGGCAGTTTGCATGTCTGAATTCAGTTTTAACTTTTCACTTTGCTCTGTTTTAAGTTAGCTTAAACTGTGGGATCCCTACTACCTGCCCCTTTTTTGGTGCTGAGGGGAAGCTTTAAGTTGTGCGATGTGTTTCATGGTCTACTGAGGTGCCTCTTAGATCAGAATCAGTTTTGCAGTTTGTGCAGCAGCTCTGTGCTTATGTTTCTCTGTGGTTGAGTTGAAAGGTTCAAATATGATTTTCATGAGATGTCACAGACTTCTTTAAGTTTCTGTGTGCAGTTGTGAATGCTTTTGGAAGAAGATTGGACTGTAACTAAGTAAAGGACCTTGCAGAAATCTTCGCACAGCCTGCTGGATGCCTGCTCCCTGCTTAGACATTGTTGGCCTGGTTTTGTGTCAGGACCATCATGTGATGGCACAAAGCATCTTCCAGAATGTGTGACCTTGCCTCCTGAGGCCATGGCCTCAGTGGAGCAAACTCTGTTGCTGTTAGCGAGGAAATACAGTGTGGTGTTGCCAAGCCTCCGCTCCCCATCTGCCTCCCGGTTCTGCTTTGAAATGAGATAAGGTGCAGTTCTCATGAATGTGTGCAGTAACTTTGTGCTTAGCAGGGTACGGCCCATTAACTTCTGTATGAGCATCTAGGGAGACTGGAAATATGTATATGGCACAAACTGCATATTTATTAGCTGTTGGATTGATTTCCTCTTCTCCAAATTGAAGCTTTTGTATGTGCCCTTTCCTGGAGGCAAAGTGAGCCCTTCAGGAAGCAGACAACTTGCACTGATCATGGAGTGAACAAAGAGTCCAAGCGCCAGGAGTTAGTCTGTGTTTTGAATAATTTATCTGATCTTCCTGAGATGCTTCAGGAGATGCCCTTTGGCAGAAGGAGGACAGCTGCTGGGAGCAGACACAGCTGAGCTAAAGGGGAATCAATCTTTTTATCATATTTTGTCCAGGCTTTATTTTTTCTGTAGACCAAGAGAGTTCTGTGGTTTGCTTTGGACCTGATTCTCTGGAAGAGTTCTCTGAACTGAATTAGGTATCACTTTGCTTTTGGACCAGAGAGCAGAGTGTTTGTACTTTGAAGAGGTTTGTGGACAAAGATAAAACGGTTTCCTTTAGAAACACGTGACGGTGTTTCTTTGACCTGGGAGGGGCTGTGGAATGAGATAAAAGCGTTGCATTTGGAAATCCCTTCTGGGGAGCGATGGGACCATGTCCGAGTTTTCCTGTAAAGACTGCTTCCTCTATGGAGCAGTGTCAGTGCAGGACCTGGTCTTGTGCCAAGCAGTTGGAAACCTTGCCCTACCTTTGATGTCCTCGTCTTTCCTCACATCCTGCTTGGAAACTTGGATGGGTGGAAGGCAGGAAGGAGGGGAGAAGATGGAGTACGAGGACGATCAGAACCACTTTGTGCAACTGGTCAAGACTGGAAGCCTGGAGCAGAGGGGCGAAGTGGCTGTTGTCCAGAGCTGAGCAATCAGGAGAAGAAAATTAAAAATAAAATAAAATCTCAGAGTGGGAATGCATGGGAGCATTCCTTCCCAAGCACACATGCTGTCAGGAGCAGCCACAGCATGGCTGGCACAGTAACCCTGTGCTGTCCCGTACAGGCACTAGCAAGCTGTGTGCCCCGAGATCCTACCACAGGTTTCATGTTTTGTCTCCAGTAAGGATGCCTTTCTGCCACTGAGTCCTTGTAAACGTGTCAAGTTCCTCTTCAAAGCCGTTCAGATGCCTCACTCTGCTCTGGTTTCCAGAGGACAACTGAAGGATTTCAGTCAGTAGCTAGAAACGTTGTGTCAGTGACCAGACCATGTTGATTTCATGACAACTTTTTAACTGTTCATCTTCTGTCATCTTTAGTTTTCAATGTAGGTGCTGCTACTCCCTTCTTAATGCCTTGTATTTGGATGCGGTTCAGTGTTCCTGTCCTGGCACGCCTTTGGCTGGGCTGAAGGAACCAACCTTTCCTGGAAATGGATTCTCTGTTCTCAGTGTTAGTAAGTTTTTTGCAGTGACTTTGGAATTTATTTTGTCGTTTTCCTGCAGCCTTTCACTGGCAGGACCAGGCTGGGTGCAGGGTGGTGCCTGCAGCTGCTGCACTCTGTGCTGCCTCGGGGCCACAGCGAGAGCCGCAGCTGCAGAAGGAGGCTGTGCTGGCACCGGGTTTGGATCAGCTCCGAACACAGATGAGCACAGCATCCCTGATTCTGGAGTGGTGTTAAACAGCATCTTGGCTAAAAGCTGGGAGTCCTGCTGTAGTCGAGAAACCTCAGTCTTAAACCATGTGTTGCAGGTCAGTTTTCTCTAGGTGAAGACGTGAGGCAGGTGATGAGCAGTGTTGATTCTGGCTGTTGGCTGCACTCAAATGGCTGGGAGAGTTGAAAACTGTTTTCTTTGTACTGCTCTGACATCCTTGCAAGAAATTTCACAGTTAGGGGGTTACTTCGATGTTACTGTATGGCACTCAAGTTTTGTATGCAGAACTGATGTGTGATTGCCTTTTGTAAGGATCTCTGAGTGAGAAGGAGTTAATGGGGATGAGGACAAGGGAAGAAGATAGCTGGATCTGTATTGGGGCTACTGGCTGGTATTTTTGCAGCAGTCTTCTGTTACCCAGTGTGAGACCAAGGGGATTAGCTGGGCAGACTCCCAGGCTCCTTCTGTGCTGAAGACCTGCCTGTCCTCTGCACAGGAGCGGAACTTTTTTCCAAGGGCTTTCAAAAGCCAATGGGCTTAAGGAATTTTTTTTGAAATGCTGTGCTGCTCATTTCTTCAACAGCAAAGCTCTGTGTCTTCCCCTAGTTGAGGGACCTTGGAAGAAAAAAAACCAACTTGTATAACACTCAAAATAATCATGTCTGGTATGGCAGCTTGTAAGAACATAGTTAAAAGGAAAGTAAAGGAACGATCAGAAAGAAAACTAGCAGTAGATTAAAGTGGCATTAGCGATTTCTGAACATGAAAATGTAATTGGAGTATCTGTTTTAAGAGCCATAGTGCAGCTGAACAGCTTGGCAGCATGCATGCCTGTCCCTCAGCTGGGAACTGAGAAAGAAACAGCGAGTAAAGCAGAGGTGCAGGGCTGAGCCAGAGGAATGGGAAGAAGTTTTGAGGCAAAACAGCGAACTGGCAAGCTGAGTTGCTTTTGTAGGGAGGAAAAGGAACTTCTCTTGTGGAATAAAATGCTGTTTTTTCTTTTTCTTTCCCCCTTATATATTTTGATGTTATCCTGCCAGCCAGGAGCCTGGCTGAAGCATTTTTTAAATTTTTTTCTGATACACTTATATTATTGTTATTGATTTAATTTCAGAGTTTTAAAATTAACATTGGTAGACTTAAGTGGGTAACTTTAATTACTGTTCTTGTTTCCTTCTTGCCCTCTGAACATATTGCCAGTCTACCTCCGTTGCTCTCTGGTTATTTTTAAGATTTTGCATGCTATCATAGAGAGAGGAGTGATTAAAACCAAGTAATTCTTATCCAGGAGATGGTTAAAGTTGAGGCTGCAGGTGGGAGGGGACACCAGTTACGGTAGGCATCACAGTGAAGTCCGCAGCTGACAGCAGAAACTTGTTGTGTGAATGTAACATGGTGCACTGCAGATGACACCAAGTAAGGCACAGGTGTTGATCTTCTTGAAGGTAGGAAGGCTCTACAGACCCTACGGAGGCATCTGGATAGGCTGTGTGCGTGGGCTGGGGCCAGCTGTATGAGGTTAACAAGGCGAAGTGTTGGGTCCTGCACTTGTGCCATAACAACCTCGTGCAACCCTACAGGCTGGGGGAAGAGTGGCTGGAAAGCTGCCCTACGGGTGCTGTTTGATAGCTGGCTGAACATGAGCCAGCAGTGTGCCCAGATGGCATCCTGGCTTGTACAAGAAATATTGTGGCCAGTAGAAGCAGAGAAATGATTGTCCCTTGTATGTGGCTATGGTAAGGCTGCACCTTGAGTACTGTGGTTTTGAGCCCTTCACTACAAGAAAGACAATGAGCTTCTGGACTGTGTCCAAAGAAGGGCATTGAAGCTGGTGAATGGGGAGCAGCTGAGGGATCTGGGGTTCCAAGGAGGCTCAGGGGAGACCTTATTGCTCTCTATAGTGACCTCAAAGGAGTTTGGGGGTGGGGTGGGGTCAGTTTCTTTTCCTAATTAGCAAGCAACAGGACAAGAGGAAGTGGCCTCAAATTGTGCTGGGAAGGTTTAGGTTGGATATTAGGAAACATTTAATCACAGAGAGAGTTATGAAGGATTGGAACAGGCTGCCCAGGGAGTCACCATCCCTGGAGATGTTTAAACAATGTGCAGATGTGGTGCTTAGGGCTATGGTTTAGTGGTGCACATGGCAGTGCTAGGTTAACAGTTGGACTTGATGACCTTTTGAGGTCTTTTCCAACCTAAATGATTCTGTGGTTGTTGTAGAGCAGGTTCTGGGCTGAAGGGGCTGATTCAGACATTGCAAACACAACAGAAGAATGTCCATTTCCATGTGCTCGGCCAGCAGTGCTGGTGAGGGCCAGGCGGATCAGCGTTGCTGCTGGCAGGGTGTGCGGGACCCTCCTTGGGGCAGCCTGTGCTGCTGCACCGGTGTCCCGCAGGCTCCGGCCTGGTGCTCATTGTGTTGTTGCAGTGCCCATCGCTGGCATCGTGTCCAGGGCCCCTTTGAGCAGCTCTTGAATTCTTGTCAGCTTTAGGGGTAAAATGGTCTAAAATGGAAGCCATCAGCTTCCAGAAATGGCATGCGTGTTTGTTGGTACCGGCAGCACTGGAGTCTGCTGGATCACAGGTGGCTCTTTCGGACGTTGCTGAGTTGTCTGCACGGGGGGAGCAGAGGGGTTGCAGCGTGGCAATGTCAGCTTTAAAGTGTGGTTGCACCCAGCATGTGCAGCCAGCCGGACTATACATGACCAAATAGCACTGAGCAGCGCTGAGGAACACCTTGGTTTTTGGGGGACAAAACAACCTCTTTAGTTTTCAAGTGTGTTACCTTTTACCACCAGACTCTCATGATAGTTCTTGTCAAGCAGTTTTCTGACAATGATCCCCCAGTTGTTACGGTTTGAATTTTATTAACAGCTTAAGGAAACTAAAGCTACCTGAAATAAACCCATCTCTGGGCTCTTGAGACTGGTTTATGAAATGATGAATCCTGAAATGATGGGATTGCTCTACAATCAAAGAACACGGTCTATTGATCTAATAAACTTGTTTTATGTATGATTTTAGAGTTAATTAATGAATTTTGAAACATAAATATGATTCTTAAGTGATGCACTTCTTTGACTTGCAGTAAATGAACAAGAACTTGTCTCTTTTGCTTTAGGCTTTCAGATAAACTTCTGTGAAAAGGCACAAAGTAAGCTACACATTTTTATAGTATTATCCTGCTTTTTATATCAATCTTGGTACTGGGAATGTGTCCACTTTCTATTCCAACTAACCTACTGTGGCAGTCCTCCTCCTAAGAGAGCTTCCATTTTTCACACTGCTGGTAAAACAAAGCAAAATTAAGCCATTTAAGAGGTTGCTCATTGCTGTACTGCTTTACCTGTAACAGGAGAGCAGCACTGTGGGAGCATGCAGCTGAACGAATGGTGTGTGGAGCACTGGAAACGTGCAGTCTGCTGGATTGCTCTGAGATACGAGCTAGGTGGGGTTTGGCTGTTGGATTCCTACTCGTTAAAACTTGCACTGACCCAACGCCTGACTTGTGTTCCTTCACATGGAGGTGGAGAGTATAATCTGACACGTGAACACCTCAGATTGCCATCTCAAGAGCCAGCATCTGTCCTGCCTCCTTGGAGCTTTCTGTCCGTGCCTCTCTTCACCAGGGGCTTCCAAAGGCAGGGAAGGGGGCGGTGCCAGCCTGGGGTGACTAATGGAAGCTCTGCAGAATCAATGTTGTCATTCTCTGTCATTGCCTTATGTTTTGTGTTGCTCTGTCACACCGTGAAAGTACTTTCTGCAATAAGGTTTTTGCTTTGTTAGAAACCAAGTCTCTTTTTATCCTGAATTGTAGAAATTTGTTGACTGTGCATTTCTTTGAAGTTGCGTTCAGATTTTTTTTTTCATTTGTGCTTGACATGCATATTTGTTACAGCAATTCTAATACCTACGGAGAGAATTAGTAATTTTTGACTAGTCGGCGTCTTTGGGCTTTATCTCAGTGTACTTTGTGACCACTGTTCAGACAGATTTCTCTTGAAGCATCTGTGTATAGAAAAACCTTTGTGTAGCTTGCACAGAACAACACTTTCTGTGTTAGAAAAACCAAGGTGGGCATTGGCTCCCATGCTATGGAGTGGAGCGAGCCCGTGTGTCAGAATTGCTCCCCTAAGATGGGGTTGGAATACACCTTTATTCTTCAATAGTTTTCTGTTATTATGGAACACACAAACCTGTTTTGCAGACTAGGCCTGCGTGGCAGAATCAGAGTTAGACTTCTAGGCTTTCTCTGGTGAATTCCCAAGATGACAACTACTGAAACATGAAAAGAGATGGGAAGACATCAGGCACCTGAAAGGAGCAGCTGGCTGCTGAGCTGCGTGCAGTGGTTAATGGCTGTGCAGGTGAGATGGAGCTGCAGTGGGGTTTGCTGCTGCACTGGTGTGCAACATTTCAGATGACACTTGGCAGTTTAGTGAAGTTGATTAATATTTATTTAGAACACTGTCTTGCTTTTGTATTCAGTCTTTTACAAATTCACAGTTATTCGGCACATTAAAAACACTGTAAGTCCTTCTGCAGGGTTTTAGTTATTTCCACAGCAGAGCCTTTCATCCAGAGCTGGGATCTGCTGTCAGCAATGGACAGCCCTTTCAGCTGGGGCAGCTGAAATCTGGAATAAAATGAAAAATGACATTTCAGAGGGGAAGAAAGGCTTTGTCATCAGAAAGTTTTGTGGAATAATGAGATTTTGCAGTGCTTGGCAGCTGGGTCTGATGGTAGGTAGCTCCCGAAGCAAACTAGCAGTAAGTTTGCAGGGAAGGGGGCTTGTCATTTGCCCGTTGCAGGAGTAGATGACATCTGAGGCTCCAATAAGCCAACCACAAAATGGCAGCAAATTCTTTTTGATCGACGTGTTTGCTGAATGCATTGATTACCCAAAGGCAAAGGAAGGATGTGTGAGCGGTTGTGCCGGGGCAGGAGGCGGCCATGCAGCTCATCTTCTGGCTGCGCGGGGCTGCGGGTGTGGACTTGAGGACAGCAGGTGACAAAACCTTCTCAGGTCTCAGTGTATTTCTGATGTCGCTGTTCTTTGAGGTGCACATTTGTTCACGTTCTCAACTCGTGAAGTGCCGAAAGTGCTGCTTGTCTGGCTGTGGAGCGCTTCCCAGCCATGCCCTGGGAATGGGTTGCACGGCATGGTGCCAGGAGCTCCATGCGGCCACGCACCCGGGTCCAGACACCTCTGTTAGATGGCTTTGCTGAGCTGTGAGCTGGGAAATCTGAGTGCAGGTAGGTCAGAGCTGGGAGGCTGTGAGCATTATGAACACCACGGTAGTGCCTGCCTGTCAGAGCATTGCAGTTCTCCTCAAAAATGGTGGAAGTACGTAAGAGTGGTTGGATGTATGGCGTTGGATACTTGGCATACATGGGTATTTTGGCGCTGGGGACTGCCTGGTGAGTACCGTGGGCTTGGGCTGCACAGAGGGCAGAAGGAGCAGCGCAGGACAGGTCGCTGTAGGAGCATCCCACCTGCAGAGTGCAGATCTGCTTCCCGGAGGGGTGTGCTTCTGCAGAAGTTACCCCCTGTTGTGCATCCTGGGTGGTCCTTACTGGTCTTACTGGTGTCGCTGCTGGAGCAGGAGCAGCAGTGTGGGCAGTGGGTGCCAGCCCATAGGGGCGGCAGAGAGCTGCAGTGATGGCGGCTGATTTCTCTTTTAGACTTGGAACGAGGGAAGTACAGAGTCAGCTGTTAGGAGGGTACAAGATTAGGAGAATTCTCTTGACAAAGAAAATATAGTGTTTCCTTGTGCCAAAAATTGTTTACAGCAAAGACAGATTTTGATATAGAGTGTTTTCCTTTGAAGTACCGTTGACTGTTACGAAGTGACAATTTGATCACCCGAATTATCCCCTCAGGAATATTGTGATTGTATTCTTTTCTTTAAACACGGCTTTAAAGTGTTAGGAATATTAGCTGACTTTGTGCACGTTGTGCATACACGTCTCATTGATTTAGAAGAAGATTGTAATGAAAGCATTCACACATTTGTCAATCCTCTCACCTACTTTGGCTTTCTGTTCTACAGGCGAATTTTTAGGCTGTATTTCCTAGCTCGTAGTGAGAATGACGGGAGCTGCTGTGTTTTATTTCTCTTCAACTGTGTGCTGCTGGGTGAGGCTATTGATTTGCTGTTGAGCTGCCTTTGAGAGATCAAGGCAGTAAAGCATCGTTTTATTAATAAAGCACTGAACAAGGGGGAAAGGTTGCAGCAGATCAGCTTCCCATGGCTGCAGTGGGACGGCATGGTTTCTCTGCCTCCTTGGGCTGTTGTGTACAGAGGGGTTGGCCCAGCAGCTCTGCTTCCCTGCACTGCTGGCCAGGCCTGCACGCTGCTCAGGGCGGCTTCTTTCCCATTTGTTGTTCGCTGATAACTTTGTGTGCTGAGAGAAAAACACTGCTGCCTGCAAGAGGCGAGGAAGTGGTCAGGACCTGTTCTTTCTTTTGTATTGTTTTAGTCTTTTTTTTTTTTTTTTTTTTTTTAAGGGGTTGCAAGCATCAAAACTCTTTAAAATGCGCTTCCAAGACTTCAGTATTACGATTGCTTCTCCCCATAATTTTATTTCTCCTGTTTAGAGACTGTGGAGTTGATGTAACATTAAAGGGACTCCGCAATGGAGTACGTTCTTGCAGGCTTGCTGTTCTGCTGCTCCGGCTGCCACACAGGATTTCTGTGTGGTGTGTGTGAGGTGGCACGTGTGAAGTGGCAGCCACCGCACTTTGTGGCTGCAAGACCTGTGCTTTGTGAGGTTTCACGTTGGCTGCTTTCTCTGGTGTTGTTCTGATAACCAGTCAACCTCCTGTGTGTAACTTTTCCTGCTCTGAGTGCTCTTTCGGAACTGATATTTACATTGTGTTTGATACAAATGCACTTCGAGGGGCACCTGAGACTTAGACGTGGAATAAAGCAACACATTGCCTAGGAGCGATCTTCAGGCACGCATGTTGTCCAGTCTCCTGCTTGGTCAGGGTCAGGGCATTTCCAGATTTTCTTGTGGCTGTTTCTGAAGGAACAAGGGCATCAGCAGAGGTACCAGGGCTGTCCTGTGTGCCAAGCAGGGGCGTTACAGAATGACACAGAACGGTAGGCTGGAGTCCCTTTAAATTCTCACATATGTTTATACACATCCTTGAAGGTCCCTTCACTGCAACACTGATTGGTGTTCTGTCTGATGGAGGAGCACTGTACTGTGGTGAAGGTGTCTGTAAGGCTTTCTAAGGTTTCACCTCATTGTGTTGGGCTGCACAGTGGGTCTCAGGCCAGAAGGATTTTCCTGTCTGCCATTGTTGTTGGTGATGTTTCTGTAGCAGCTCCCTCTTTCCTTTTTGCACAGTTCATATGTTTGTAGACTATTACATGTATTCTTCCTGCAACAGGCTACAGACAGATTTTGCTCTTTAATCTGCCTTCAGATGAGTCACCTCCAGCCCTGTGAGCATCCTTGCTCACTGAACTCTGCCCCAGGCTGGTGGCAATGGCCAGCACTGGTTTAATAATTCCTGGGCCTGGCTTTTGACATGGTCTGGTTGGGCTTGATGATCTTGAAGGTCTTTTCCAATCCAGATGATTCTGTGAGTCTGATCATTTCCTTGCTACCCGGAGCAACCAGAGCACCCTGTTGGTGGCTCAGTGTAAATCTAAGAGCTGAGAGCTTCACTGTAAAAGAAAGAGAAGTTTCAGGACTTCGTGGCTGTGAGCAGGCCTGTGTGCCCCGTAGTGCCTGCTGCCATGCTGTGTTACGGACACTGCTGGGAGGTGGTTCCCTGTCTCCTGCAGGTGCCATGCTTCCTCCATGTGTAATCTGAGATTTAGGAAATGTGGTCTGAAACTGTGTGTGGCAAGGAGCCCTTACGGAGGGAAGCATGATGGAGTTCTTTTTACAGGAAATTGAAAGACTATGATTTTATTCATAAGTGAAGAATTATTTGCTGTAATTTAGAGCATTGCTCATTCAGTCTCTGTTTCCACATCCTTGAGCCCTGAAAGGAGAAAATTTCAGTAGTGAGGGGGGATGGCCGGGATTCACCTGTCCTGTTTTGCTACCAGTAGATGTTACTTCTCACCAATGCTGGCTGCTTCTAATAGGTGTTGGAAAGACAGTAACAGAAGTAGTGGGGGATGAATCTGCATCTCCATTTCCTGATCCAGCCTGGCATAATTCACATATGTGGGACTTAAAAGAAAAGAGGAATTCAACAGGATGGCCATGGCTTGCATTCCCTAGGCTGCGTTCATAAAATGTAGAGTCTACGGAGAGTTTCTCTATGGGAAAGGAAGGCTGTTTGGGGGTATTCTGAAATTAGCAGCTGAGCAGTGGTGTAACACTTGACCTGTGCTTCAAAACTCTTCTGTTTTTCCAAGGATGCTGAATCTCCTAAGCAACTGGGAGCTTTGGGTACTGAGCAGCTCTGCTGTTGTGCCCAGGTATGTGCTCTCCAGGGTTTCCTATTGTCATCTTCACCACTAAGACAGTCTGGGAGATGGTGGCTGCATAGGTTTTGGTTGGCTACATAGGGTATGTTTCCATGTTCATGCAGAGTTCCTTCTGTAGCAGTGAGCATTCAAGGCCATGTCATCCCCATGTGCTCAGCCCCAGGGAAATGCAAAGGAAAAAGAAGTAAGAAATAGTGGTCTTAGAGTAGTGAGGTGGAGGTCTTAGAAGAGGGTGAGGTGGAATTTCTTGCAGAGGGAGCTGTTTTTTATGGGTTACAGCCCTGCATGTTACATGTCTGATTTAATGCTCTGGTTCCAGGATGAATGACAAATGGTGTTGTGAAGGAGGTAGCGTTGCACCTTTCACTCTTCTCCTGTGTTGGCTTGTAGTTGGAGCAGCTGACTGTGAAGGTGGTGGGTATAGCAGGCTGGGGAGTTGGGATTGAGCACCTGTGGGGGAAAAAGCAAAGCGGTGCTTCTGGTATTGACATGGGCACAAAGGGCCTGAAGATCATGCTGTGCTGGTTCTTCATGTTCCCAAGGTCAGGTCTTCCCTCTGTGTGACATTAGTGCTGACCATGGTGAGGCAAACCCCAGGTTCAGGGCAGTGTAAATGAGCAGCATCTGAAAGGCATCTTTGTATAGTAATAAAAATGCTATTTTTTTCATCATGCACTTGGGAGGGAGTTGGTGAGTGTGCCTCCTTCACCTCTGAGCTGGCTGTTGATCTAGATGGTAGAAGAGGGAAACTGGAGCTATACCTGCAGACTGCGATTTGTGTGCTGGAGCCGAGATCTTTAGGTGTTCCATTTCCTTGGAGCTAGAAATGCTGGGGTTTTACTCATCTAGAAGCCTACAAAAAAGAAAAACCACAAAATCTTCAGCTTCCTACGCTGTGGGTAGATGCAGCTCTTAGTTTCTTTGTATTCTTTACTTTCTGCACAGTTCTTGCTTTCATTAGGACGGTGAAAAATAGCCCATGTGAGCTACTGATCTGAATCGATCTGTTCCTGTGGGTTCCGTCCTCTCCCCAGTGATGGTCCGAGTTGTCTGCTAAGAGCTGCACCAACTGTTCTAGCAAGTTGTGTTCTGTGCTGCTTATGCACTGAAGATTATGTGATACTGTATGGAGTTGGCTGTTGCAGAAATTCTGGTTTGGACCAGATTTGGTTCTGTGCTGCTGTTGAGTTCCTACTTAAGAACTTTCAGCACTGTCACGTTCCACCTGCATTTATCTTTGCTAACAAAAACGAAGACTTCTGCTGCACTGTCTGACGTTTCCCTGCGTGTCTCAGCAGTGTAAAACAAGGGGACTGCTCCATAGTAATATGCTACAGCATACTACTAATTGATATTGCAGGCTTCAGAAGACAGCATAAATCTCAGTATATTTATTTTTTTAATGAGCATGCAAGGAAGGCGGTGTTTTTTGGTTTGTTTTTTTTCCCCGTTAGAAATCTGAAACCAAGAGCTGGTGTTTGTAGGGCAGCTTGGCTGTGCTTAGTAAGGCCTCTGTGTGCCTGTCAGGCGTGAGTTATTTTGGTGCTGAGAAATAACTGGAGCTATAGATGTGCTTGGCAGTTTCTACTGGATATTGATGTGAAGAAGGGATTGAACAAAGTAATTTCAGTGGGAAAAAAGATCGATGTTTGTTTAAGTTTGGGTTTTTTTCTTTCTCTTTTCCCCCTGCTGTGTGAATTTTCCTTTGCTTTTCAAGAAATTGGAGATGGAAAAGCAAAGTACTGCGTGCTCTGAGGAGAACTGCAAAGGACTCATGGCCGCAGTGAATGCTTTCTGGAGGAAAGCTGCAGCGCTGCATAGCACACTTCCCTCCCAGCATCAGGAATCTGCTGTCTTGTGTAAACAGCATGTGAGCAAACGAGGGGCCCAGGGGCCAATCAGACCAGGGAAGTGCTCTGCAGGTCTAGCTCCTACCTCTTGGATGAAGGCACTTGTCTTATTCCAAAACTGCAGATTGGAGAGGTATGAAAATAGATCTGTGCGTGTCTCCAGGTACCGTATTTGAAGCTTAGCAAAAAAAATGACTTGGGATTAACTGTGTAAAAGTTCTTTGAAGAAGAAGTTAATAATAATAAAGTACTTTCAAAGATGGCTAAAAACTTTCGTGTATTTGTAGATTTGCATTTTGATTTGTTGTTTAGTGGTTGCTCAATATTCCACTGTAATTCAGCAGAACTAAGCAAAAATGTTTTTTGGAACCATGTGCTTGTAAGGTTTTAAGGTACAGACCAAAATCTTTCCCAGTGCAACACTGCAAAATCTTTCCCAGTGCAGTGGCCTACAGCTTCTTTGTGAGAGGCAGCGCTGAGCTCTGGGAACAGCAACAGGGCCTGAGGGAACGGTGTGGGGCTGTCAGGGGAGGGCCAGGGGGGTCAGGGAAAGAGTCTGCCCCAGAGGGCGGTGGGCATGGAACAGCTGCCCAGGGCGGTGGGCACGGCCCCGATGTCAGTGCTCAGGGAGGGCTGGGACACTGCTCTCATGCACAGGGTTTGGGTTTTGGATGGTGCTGTGTAGGGCCGCAGGGTGGACACAGTGATCCTTATGGGTCCCTTCCAACTTGGGGTGTTCTGTGATTCTGTGAATGCGGGTAGATAAACGTTTTTAACAAAAGCTTGCAGCTGAGGCCATGTTTTCAGAATGGGTCAGCTCCTTCTTGAGTTTTTAAATCTAATCGTTAGATGTTCAGAAGAACAGGACATGTGGGAGTTCACAAAGAAGGAAACTAGCTTACTTGGAGCAGATCCTAACTTGAAAATTTGGCTCGGTGTATTTTTAGCTATGCATAGGTATCAGGTGATAGTATTTGGAAAAACAAACATACGTACAAAGATCCTGTCACAACATGGAGGCCTGCTGCCCTTGCACTACAGAGGATTCTTTCTAATGGAATTAGTGATGAAGTGGAGAAGAAGCTCAGTGCCTGGGTCAGGGCATTACCCTTTCCTGCAGCAGCCGTGGTAAATGCTTGCTCCAGTACGAGTCTGGTCAGCTAGCACAAGTTGCTCACAACGCTTTATTTGTGCACATTAGTGCAGTATTTTCACGAATGCTCTGCTTCACCACCCAGTTGGTGGAAAATAGCACGTGCTGCTAACTCTTGGTTTATCCACAAATTGGAAAGGTTTCCACGACGTTCCTCTCAGCCTCCCACTGTCCATTTTAACCATTTAACTAGTTTAAACCATCTGTTTCAAAACAATTTGATCCATTTTCTTAAATCTGCTTGATGTGCCTGTCATGGCTTAAAAGATGACAGAGTTGCAGCGGTGTCACCGTTAGGTGGCCCTTGGTCTGAAGGCTGATACGAGCACTGGCATTCTTCACTGCCTGCCTTGCTCACTCGTCCTGTGCTGCCAAACTGCATCTCAGCTTTCCTGGGCTTAGAAACAAGGATGAGATCTGTGATGCTGAGCCCCTGCCCAAGCAGATGGTCTGTGTGCTCTGGTGGTGCTTTGGTACCTGCACACATCGCAGGAAGGCTGCTGAGGGTTTTTCTCAAGAGGAGCTGTGAGTGTAAGGGTTGTGCAGGGAGCAGGAGCTGTTAGAGATCGCTGTTCTCTGCACTGAAACCACTTGCAAAAAATCACTATTTCTTGGGCAGCACGTGGATTGTACAAGGCTTGAAAAACAGCTAGTTTGTTTAGCAGGCTTCTTTACGGGGAGTGACAGAAACAAGGCCTCCTGTGCCATGGAGGCGTGCAGGAGGATGCTAGCTGTGGGGAGCGGTAGCGCTAGGGCAGGGACACTGCAGTGGCAGCATGCTTCCTCCTGAGGGTAACCTGTGGCACCAGCCCTTGGGAAAAGCAAGAGGCATCAAAGTGATGTGCAGAGGCAGAGTCAGAAGCTTCGCTCATTCTTGTTGGCTTCTTAGGGAACATTTTGCTTAAATTAACCCAGATTTGCTCTGCTAATCCCACCTGAAACATCAGTGAGTCACTGCCCTGATGGCCTCTTCTGTTAGAGTTATCAGCAATTGCGCATCCTAAATCCAAAGCTGGGTGTCAGGAGGTGCGAGATGGCCAAGGGCTTTCTTTGTTCTTTCCTAGGACAGCAGAGGAGTGCTTGCTAACCTCTGGTGTTTCTTGTTTCCACCAAGATCCAGTTGTGATCTCTTGTCTTCCGAATTGAAAAACCTGATATGATAGCCTTGAGGTGAACAGAATCAGCTCCTCCTCCTGGGATAACCGTGCCTTCAAATGGAAAAGCCCCCATGCTCCTGGTGCTGGCCGCTCCGCCCAGCACAGGCTCCGCGCTGTGCCAAGGTGTGTAACAGCCGGTGGGATGCGGCTGTGATTGATGTTGCCGCTATTCTGTCATAAGGGAACCAGAGGGATGATGGAAACATACTTGTTGCTTTATCCAAAGAAGCTTTCCTTTCCACTGGCCTTAAGCAAAGGCCTCAAGGGCAGGTTTTTTCCCTTGCTTTTAGTCTAAGTGCTTGCTCCTAAAAGTAAAAAGAAAAAAAAAGTCAGCCATTCCCTCATCAGTGCTCCTCCTCACAGTATATTTCATAATTTGTTGTTCTGTTTTACTTCAAAAAGGCACCTGGCACAGCCCCTTGCATAATTAATTACTGTTTTATATTGGGAAGGGCTGCAGGTGCCTGGCATGCTGGCCAGGTGAAGTTGCATGGACCAAATGCACCTTCCAAGTTCTCTCCGTCAGTGTTTCATTTGCCTTGGCGTGGGGCTGTGGCTGAGTAGTGCGTTGATGCTCTCCTGCTAGAGGTTGCTTGCACAAGCTGCGCAACACCGTGCCGGAGATGGAAGCTGAAGAAGAAGGGGCAAAAAAACTGTCAGAAGTAAACTTTGAAAACTTACCTCCCACCTACCATAATGAGTCCAACACAGAAACCAGAACTGGCAATCAAACTGTTCAGACTCATCAAGAAATTGATAAGCTTACAGATAACAGAACTGGATCAACAGTTTTTTCTGAAACAATTATTACGTCTACAAAGGATGGAGAAAACAAAAGAAATCACGAGTGTGTCGTTGATGAAGACTGAAACAGGAAAATATTGCCACTTCTCCACCTTTGAATACAAGTGTCAGCCCTGTAAAACCCAGCATACTCTTGGTGCACACGTGTAAGGGTGTCCTGTTAAGTTCAGCATGTCACACTTGTCCACTGTCTGATCTAAGCTCTTTTAACACTACTGATCTGCACCCAAGGCTCAAGTAGTTTTAACTTTGTTTATGGTGATTCATATGGATGATATTTCCATGCAGGGTAGCATCAGGGATAATAAATGCTGTAGGTTAATGTTGGATTTCAGAGACTTCATTTTTAGGACTCTGCTGATAAGAGTTTCTAGTCTGAGAGAACTAATCTTAATCTGATTGCAGTTTCTTGCACTTGAAGCCTAACCTACTTTAGCCAGGCTTTGTAGGAAAGGTATTTATAGAGGCTGTTGCAAGTGCTGCTGGGTGCAGCATAAACCATGTATTGCAAGTTACAGAGGTGCACGTCTGCTGGTGCAGAGAGCATCTGTGCAACTGTGAGCCCCCTCCTGTCTTTAAATCACTGTAACATCTTGCTCACATTTGGTTGAGTCCGAGTGCTTGTCACAGTGTTTTCAAGACTGGTGAAGGTAATGACCTGTAACCGTTCCAGGTCCTGGCTGATCTGGGCTTCTGTGGGAGCGTACTTGGAGCTGCAGATGAATTATGGATAAATACTCTAATAAGGTGACTTCTAAAAATGAGCACACTTAGCATGTGCTTGGAGTGCAGAGTCGTCATCTTGGATCTGAATTCTGGCTCTTGGACTATTCCAAATCAGAGGTTTCATTAGAGGGAAAAGGATGTCAGTAACAGACATACTGGAAATGTTTGTGCTGTTATTCATCAAAGCAAGTTTCTGTAGGTGGAGTTTGTAGAACTGTTAACTGAAATTCCAGTTATCTCCTTCCATTCATACTCTCCAGATAAACTGCTGTGCATGCTGAAGTTCCTCTTGTTTTGTTTCAAGATTTGGCTAGTTTTTATTTGTAAAATAGTATGCCTGGAGGGCAAGGCTGGAAGCCTGCTTTACTCTCAAATTAGTATTGCCGATTTTGGAGTACCTCCATGAGCAAGACTGGAAAGGAAGGAAATTTAACAGCAAGATTGCAGATTGGATGGGCTTATGGGAAAGTAGTACCTTGTTAGGAGCAACGGAGACAGTGAGCAGTGAATCCTGCCTGCAGAACACTGGTAAATGTCTCTACATCAAAGCAGGCATTTTGTTAGCAGGAAAGATCTAACTATCTGAATAACAAGAGCTGTTGGAAGAGCAGAGGGATCTGCGTTGTATCATTTTCTTTGTGATCAGACCTGGTATTTTGCAGTTTTCTGTTAGAAAGGTGGCCTCGAGCATTCAGCTTCTTTCTCAGACTGAAGCAGGTCACCCACCTGCCTGGCCTCCTGACATCCTGTCCTCCTATTTTCACTCTTTGTTGACATGTTTTGGTTTAATCAAGCAAAGAAGGCTGCAAAGCTATTGCAGTTTCCCTGTTTATCTGCCTGCAGTTTTCTGCCACAGCTCATTTTTGGTTTTACTTCTGTTTTCTTACAATACTAGAGCAAGGAAAAAGTGGCTTCCTGGCATATTACTGCTCCACAAACAGCAAAGAGACTTTGGAATCCAGAGAGAAGAGTCACATTTGCACTATGACAGTCACTTTCGCACCGTGTCAGGTGGTAAATAGGGCAGATTTGAAGCAAGTGGAAAGCACTTCCACAGGGGTCAGTTTGTAGCCCTACAAGACGGAAACCCAGAAGAAAATCATTTATCTGCTGTTGTTTTGAAAAGCTTACTGCCTGGAAACTGAGCGCTTTCTTATGTGTAACATGAATACTGTGACCACTGTTGCTGAGGTATGGCATGCAGGAATTGGAGTGAGGAAATTCCAGGAGAAAAGTGGTTGTTTTGTCCAACAGGAGGTGACTTAGAGCCTTGGAGAAGTTGTAGATGTCTGTGGTGAAGTAAAAGTAATAATACAGAACATAACTGGAGGAATACCTCGTGCTGCATGTTGTCTAGGGGATGGCTGTTTCCTCTTACACAAAGACAGGTTGGCTGTGGTTGTGGTAAAGTAGCCTCAAAATGAGTGATGAGAACCTAATTGCAGAGCCAAGTGCCTGGATTAATCCTGGTGATGGATAGCAGCACATAAATAATTATGTACTTAACCTAGCATCCACTTACTCATGCAGCAGGAAACAAGTGTGCATTTTGAGCCTGGGTTGTTCTGCTGTGGCCATTGTGCAGGTGGCCTCTGGTGTGCTGGGCAAGGCTGCCCAGCTGCTTTGCTTTCATGGGGTCCTTTTTGGCCCTCGGTCAATGAAATGCCAAGGGATGCGTGGCTGTTGAATTTCAGGACACGGGAAGCATCTCTGTTACTTCCATGCCATGTAGCAGCCCGATACTGAAACAGCATCTTGTTTTCAAATCCTTTTTAAAGAAGAACACTATTATTTAATGATAATAGCGGTTTGGAATAAGTATTACTATCATGTTATGGATAGAAAATTAACTTCAGATAAAAACCTGTTTGGGCTCTGAGATGAGTACAGCCTAGGATAGTTACAATCCTGGTTAGATGCCCTCAAAATACAAGCTTTTTTACCACTTCAACAAAGCCAAGGCCGTCTTGCATTCAAAAAATAGTATCGTTGTGACCATTAACATGCAGCTTAACAGATCTGTCAGCCAAAATTGGTAAGACCTTAACTGAAAAACTGTCATAGTTTCAGGTCTAGTTTTGAGGTTTAGCCTCATTTATGAGAGAGTGGTATGTTCCAAAATGAGAGGTGTTGCGTTCTGCTTGTTGTGTCTCCTGAATGATTGCTTCTCTGGTGCATTCACAGTTTCCAGAGATGCGGATATTAGAGCAGTCAATGACCAGTTACGTATTGTTAGCAAAACCTTTAGAGGATGGTTAATTCAGATGAAGCGGATCTTTCTACAGCATGTTTTAGGACAGCACTGTGCATGCAGCCTTGATGGTGATAGCTGCATTAGCTCATTTCAGAAGCAACATCAGTCCTTGGCCTCTTTATTTTAGAGGGAAGAGCAGGGTGGTCTGAATTTAGTCTGTCTGTGCTAAAATCACCAGCAAAACTCACGTATCTAAAGAAGTTCTTTTGCCTCCATTAGTTTGGAGTGAAGTCTTTGCAAGCAGTGAGGGCATGGAGCTTTCAGATCTTCTTTGGAATGAAACTCACAGCCCAGACTGGGTAGCTAAAGTCCTTGATTTTGAAAGGCTATTGAGGAGGAGAACGTGCTGTGTTGTTTCATGTACCATTTTGTTTACAGTATGTGTGAATGGAAGTTCCCAGCATTTCTCAACACGACTGTGTCTCCCCTAGTCCTTTTCCTTGTTAATAACTTGAGGAAAAAGCAAACCATCCTGTTTGCCTTCCAGAGGAAGGTCGTGCTTCTGCGTTCATTGGATTTGTAGAAAATCCAGGTCCAGGTGTTGAATTGACATTGTTGAAACTGTTCTTAGAAACTTAATGGCATAGAAAGCCATAGATTGATGTTTAACAGTGATTTAAAAACAAAAGTACACTCAGTACGAGGAAATTTAGTGCATAAAGTGTTCCAGGTAGGTAAAGAATGGGAACAACAGGTAGGTCTTCGGAAGAGGAAATCTTACTGATGGGAGCTCGTAGCTAATTGTGTAGCTTTCAGTGTTGGGCCACTTCAAGGACAAATGTTCACATCGTGTGAATGTTGTGGTTCCAAACGGAAAATCTTATGGCACTGTACTGTTGCCCCGGGAAGAGAAGGATGGAGTTTCAGGCACGTGAATAAAACAAAACCAGAAGAACGATAAAAGCTGTTAATCACCAGACCCAGTCCGAGAGCAGAACTACCCCAAAGCAGATCAGCTGTCAGCACCAGCATTTCTCTGTATTCTGGTGAGCAGGTTTACTTTTGGGATGAGCAAAGCTGTTCATCGATCACCCTCTTGCAGTGTGTTCACAGTTTTTAAAAACAAGTATCTTATTGTTTGTTTCCATGCAGTTCTGCAGCCCAGACCGTACTGTGTAGTCTCATTCAGGTGACATGCCCAAGAAAGACACCTCGGGAGCACTGAGCTCTGCAGTGCTGTTGTCCTCACCATAGCTGTGCCTCATGCTGGGTCCCCAGGCTGGGCAACCTCTCTGACCCTCTTCTCTCCCATCAGTAGTGATGAAAGGTCCTGTATCACCAGCTGGGGCCTTGTGGAAATCTGCAGGTGAATTGTCACCTAAGAATGATGTGGTTTTTTTGTTTTCGGCTGTGGAATACAAAGCTTTGAATAATTGGTTTTATGCTGTTGCATTTCCTCCAAATCTCTTGCGTATAACAGATCAGGTGATGCTTAGAAAAGGCAGCATGTAGGCAGATATTTCCAAACAACTTACTGTATTGCAGCAGGATTGAAGCTAGAAGTGTGCATCAGTGGTTGAAAAATAAAAGGTCTTATAGAGGAAATAGGAGATCATCCCAAAGTGAAGATACCGAACGGGGAAGGTCAGAGGAGCACTGTGGATCTCCATATGCTGTGCGCCTGTCTGGGATGGCGGGTACTATTTCATGGCTTTGACTTGTAACTAGTTTTTTCTCTTCCCTTTGTCCTGAAGTCACTAAAAACACATATCCCTTTGTGCAGGGTAGAGGAGCAGTGCCGAGTGGGGTGGTGCTTATGCTCAGGCCTTGTGGTTCACAGTGTTCTCTGCTTTTCCCAGCAGGCCCACTGTATGTTTAGGAATATGATCCCTACCTCAGGGCACAGGCAGAAAGGTGCTGGAGGAGTCTGGGTATTGGTTTCATTGCTGAAGGCTGATGCCTCGCAGGGTGGGTGGTTGCAGTGCCTGACCTGCAGATAGTGCTGAGTTTCGGGCCCCTGCCCAGGAGGTGAGTACCTCTGGGGCATTTGTGCTCAGAGTCCTGGGAGGCTGTGGGCAGAGGAGGCCCCGGCTGCACTGTGTTGGTGCAGGGCTGCCTGGTGCCTGGGTTTCCTGAACCCACATGGGAACAAGCCCTCCAGTAGGAGGGCTGGGTAGGGATGTCTTACTTCTGTTTCTATTGGTTCTTAAGAAATACATAGCTGGTGGCTGGAGCGGTGCCCAGCAGCTTTCCCCCTCATTTCCACCTTCCTATTTCTGTATGTTTTTCTGTGCAGTGTCTCAGCTGGCTGCAGAGCAAAGCTTTCTCCCACCTGGTCACTGCTGTGATGGGCTGAGCGTTGCTTTCTGCTCGGTGGCCCACTTGGCAGTAGGAGCACACAGCATATCTCCTCCATCCTTGCTTAAGCCTGATTATGCTTAATTTAATTTGTTGTGAGGCTGAGGAACGTCAGTGCTTCTGCAGTTGGGGTTTCATATAAGACATCCTGTGCTTCCCCTTTACCTTTGCTGTCCATCCTGAATCTGGTAGACGTGCCTAATAGAACAAGTCCCCTTTGCCACCTGGTTGGAGTTGAGCTCAGTGTGAAATGTGTTTAAATGAGGACTGTGTGTGGAAGGGAGCTCAGGCCTGATGTGGAGGTGCCCCATGGCTGTTGGTAGTTCTGGCTGCTGATGCTGGTCCTCCAGTTGCCATGGGAAGTACTTGGGACACCTCTGCTTAGTGACTGATGTGGGACGGGACAGGGAAGACCTTGGCGTGAGAATTGATTCGCTTTCTTGATTCCTGTGTCCCTAACACAAGTTATGATTTGCTTATGTAATTGTGAACTGTATTTTCCTTTCCTTACGAAGTGTTACGTTTTTTCTGCTTATTTCCAGATGCTCTTACAAAATGCTGTTCTGTTGCTGACAAAAGGTTCACTTTCTGTTCGTTGTCTCCCAGGTAAACGCAAAGCGCTGAAGTTAAATTTTGCAAATCCACCTTTCAAGTCTACTGCAAGATTTACTCTAAACACTTCAGGAGTTCCTTTCCAAAATCCACACATGTGAGTATGAAGCCAAAGGCACAATTAGTGAAACATCTTTGAAATGATTTAGCCAGTAAGCAGTTTTATTTTAAATGCAGGCTGAATACTTCAGTTTTTTCTAGGTTGTTTAAATCTGTCCATTTGATTCAATGTAAAAGAGGTGGGGTTTTCTTGGTTGTTTTTTTTTTTTTTCCAGAATTGAAATCGTTGAATTTCTTCCTCTTACACTGGAGCTACTGCCATCCAGAGTTGATTAACGTCAGATAAATTGTAGCTGATAATGCAAGACCTATTCACTATCATTTTCCTGTCTCTTTATTCATTGCTTATTATTTTTCATTAGAGAGATGTTCTTGTTTCTGTGTTATTTGTGAAATACATAACTGTGCTAGATTCTTTAGCTCTAAAATGAATAACTTTGAGGAATGTATTTCTACCAATATGCAGATTCAAGGGAGTTATATGTTGATTAGCCCTCCCTGAATTTTCTAGCTCTCTAGCTTCAGCGTATCCCTGTCTAAAGTTTGAATGCAAGTGTGGCACAGAGCTGTTCCTGACACTAGTATATAATACCTTGTCACAGAAAGCATTAGCTTTATATCCTCAGATCCACCAATCTAGATTGATGGGTGACACACCTGCAGCCTGTTTGTGTGGCAGAAGGCAGATAGCTTGCAAAGATGTCCCGAGTTTTTCCTCTTCAAGTTCCCTACCAGGCCCCAAGTTCTGTCAGTGGCAAGTCTCAAAAACTGCACCTGAAGCTTCCCCCTCTGCCTTGACTCTTCAGAGTGTCCTTGGTTATAGTGTGCTTCTGCTTTGCTGTGCATGTTGCTGCCTCTTTCCTTCAGCTTGGTGCCTTCTGCTTTCCCAGGATATCTCCTCTGTGGTCTGTTCCTGTTTCTGGTAGCTTCTTTTATGCTGGAGATCTTCAAGCAAGTTAGAAACATGTTTCTGATGAGCTATTGCTGGTATTTACAACACCTGGAAATTTTATGGAGTGTTTTAGAAGATTCCTCTTACCATTCCAAGTGACTTTTCCAGCAAGTCCTTCTCTCTCATTCTCTCTATTTTCTTCTCTGAAATAGAGTATTCTTTCTGGTTGTAAAGCTAGCATTTATATATTCACTTTCTGTGTGTCTCCCTCAATATCATCAAATCCTTGTAACAGTTTTTTGTAGAACCCCACCTTCTTTCCTCTCTGAGGAATAAGGGGCTTAGTCTCAGCTAGTGAGTTCCCAACATCAGCCATCTGTAGGCTTTGACCTGCCTGTGTTTATCTCCATGGATCTCTGTCTTGGATTCACTTGAAGTCACCATGGCTCCGATTTATCACAGAAGAGCTCTCACTGGTGACATCTTTAGTATTGTGTTTGTGCAAGTGACTGTCATTGTTGTCCATTAAGATGTTACTGCTCTGTCTCCATGCGAGCTGCAGTCATTGGTGGGGGTTGGATCCTGAGCTGTGAACCGTGTAACTGCTTTAAAGAACTGGAAATGTTTTGGGTTTGATATGATAGCTATTGAAGTGCCAAAAGTAACGATGGTGCACCTGCATTAAAATTTTCTTGGGATACTACAAGCTGTAGTAGTGGTTTCTGTTTGAAGGAGATCAGTGCTGTTGGTTGGATTACTTTATCTGCATTGAAGCTGAGTAAGTTTGGATAGAGCTAGTTTATCCTCACATGTTGTCTGTAGCAGATGCTGTTCTCACAGGCAACGTTCAGATCTTCTGGTTACACGCTTCTCCCAGTGATGCAAATTTTTCTCTCGCAGTTGGTGCATCTCAGTGATGTGTCTGTCTCCTTCCACGCTTCCCAGAGAAGACTGATTTCTCCTCTGTTGCCTGGAAAAGTTTATAGACTTTAGTTTTGAAGTGGATATTCCAGCCCTCTGTGCCCAGCTGCTTTCTCCCTTCAAGATGTGATGGAACTGAATGGACTCGGGCTCACTGGTGCCAAGTCTGACATCCTGAGATGAGTTGTGGCTCAACACTGCTGTGGGTTTCCCTGTGTAGACTTTGTTGATCCAGATGGGTGGATCTGAAGATACAGCGAAGTCAATTTCTTGCATGAAATTTGAGTTTCTGTGGCTTGGATCCACCAATCCGGAAGCTGTGCGGTGCCTCCTCTCTCCAGGAGGGCAGAGGTTCCTGCCAGCAAATGCCTCTGTTTCCTTTGCTTTCTGAGCTCTGGCAGTGAACTTTGGCAGTGAGCAATAGGATGTGATCAGCAGTGACCTGCAGGTGCCAAGAGATAAAAATTACCTGTTAGCTGTGTTTTACTTGATTAATAGGTTTTGGTCAGGGAGCTGTCAGCCTGGATTGATGGTTATTCAGGTAAGAGTATGGTAGTGGGGTACTTCCTACCCATGTGATGTGTTAGGAGGGAGACTTCGTGTAAACTGCATCTCTCAAGCAAAGAAATCACTGCTGAAGAGGGAAGACGTTGTGCCGGGATATCAATTACAGCCTGGGTGCTTGTTGGTGCCGAGGCTTGGTACCCTGGTGAAATGTGTATGGCCATTGCATACCCTGTAAGGGTGCAAATTTGGACTTCTCTGCAGGGCTTCCTTCTTGGTATGAGGAGTCTCAGGAATATAAGAAACTTTCCAGTGGAGGAAATAATTTTGGAATCACACTAAACCAAGGGTAGAACTTAGCTCATGTGAGCAGGGGCGATGCTGGCTTGAGGGGAGCTAAAGCCCAGTGGATTCCCATAGGAAGATTTCCTTGGTGAGTGGTCGTGCTATCAGACTCAGTTCCCTGCTACTAGTCACCTGGTGTTACTGGAGGAACAATTTCAAAGAGTATGAAATTCCAATTGCAAGACATAGTGTTATTAAGCTCTGACCAGTGCTTCCCAGTTGCTTTGCATGCCAGGGCACAGAGCACCCGCTGTAACCCAGTGAGGGCCCCCTGTCCCTCTGCTAGGAGGGTGCACCCAGTGCTTCTCTGCTCTCATAAGTAGAGCTTTTTGCTCATGCACAGTCTGTGCCCTGGAATGCTGCTTCCAGTGAAGGAGATCCTAGGTGACATAATCTCTACAGAGCAGAGAAAATTGGGATGGGTTCCTAAATCTTTGTCCAGCCCCTACCTTGTCTTTTCTTTCATGCCTGCGGCATTTTTAAGCCATGTCTTACAGTTTGATTCTCAGGTTGGGGCTTCACCCTCCAGGAGGTACAGTAAGTCAGAGTGCTGCCATGGGCTGGTATGGAGCCAGGGCAGGGCTTGGAGCAGCACCAAGGAAAGCCCGGCTGCACAGGGCAAGTGGGAAGGCAGGGGTGGGAGCTGGAATGGCCTAGGAGAGGTCAGCACTTCTAAGCTTTGCTGTGGGATCTCTGTGATGGCCTTGGAGCCAGGAGATGCTGAGCACTAGTAGCTGTGCTCTTCCTGCTCTGTCTTTGTGTAGCCCGTGGCACCCAGGGACACCTCCTGTCTTTCCCCCTCCCACCACCTGCTGTCCCATAGTGTCGGGTTACCTTTGTGATGGATTTGGATGAGGTTAGAAATCAGATATACCTTTCTAGTTGCTGGAATTGAGGGGTATGTCTCCCTGAAATGTCCCTTCATGGTGACACTGAGGTGCCTTACTACAGCTGAGTTGCCCTGTGGGTGGCTTTCCTATGGAGATCAGTGAGCTGCAGGATGAAGCATTCACAGCAGGATCAAGGCAGAGGGTTTGGAAGGAAGATGAACTCAAGGTCTATGAGCACATGTGACTAATGGAGCGTGAAGCTGTAGAGAATGTGCATCCTGTGTAGTCCAGCTGTGGCTGTTAGCACCAAATCTACTTTGTGAGTACGGGGATCTGTTCTTGTTAGGATGTTCTACCCAGCCTATCTGCAGGGTGTCTGACGCAGTTGTATGCATAGTATTGCATATGACCTATACAGAGTAAAGGAGGAGTGGAGCCCAAATTATGTAGATTAATTTGAAAAATAAAGCCTTTTAGAATTACTAATGTAAAAATAAAAGCTGTATTTTGAACGTTACTTGAAGCACAGTGATGTCCATTCAGTGTGATTCTCCTGTTAAACCGTCTTTGGAAGGTAAAATTCATACCTGGGGGGATTTACTGGCAGCTGAGGCCCCACGCCAGGGAAGTGTATGGAGTCTGAAAAGCATCTCACCTTTTACTTCATCTGTTCTGTGTCTAAGCAGGTTTTAGGTCACAAGCAAAATGAGCTGAAATAATTATCAAGGTGTAAGTTCTACAGAGCTGTCTGTGACCAGTGACCCTTGCTGAAAGGACGCTCAAGTCACACTGAGGCAAGATCGATGTGGTGCTCCCAGAGCTGTGCACAGGAGGTCTGCTGGCACTGCATGTGCTGGGCTGGCCCTCGCTGGTGTCTGCTGAGCCCAGTTGTTCACTTGGCTGCCAGTGATTTATCAGCTTTCTGGAAAGCATTGCACTCATTTGGTGCACTGGATCTGGATTTCAGACTGCGGGTTTTAGATCCACCTGCTAGCAAATGAGCGTACACAAAGAATTTTGTTTGGCATCTGGTTTGCATCATGTTGTTGAGCATCCTGACTGCTATGTGGGAAGTTTGCTGAGTTTCTGAGGTCCTTTCTTTAGAACTTCAACACAGAGCATTGCAGCCTTGTCTGGAAAGGTGTCAAGATGAAACACTCTTTTCTTAATGCTCACAAAACTCAGCTTCTGAGCTGTGAACCGTAGGTCTGTTGGACTCCATGGCCTTACTGCGGCAGATGGGTGCCTTCATGGATGCATCATGGCTTAAACTTCCAGAGGTGCCCTGTGGACCTTCTTCCCCTTGTGGTCTGGAGAGTCACACATGTTTTCCAGATAGATACTCCAGGAGCGTGTAGGCAGATGTTTGGTTTAGAACTTTGAAGCTGGGTGCTTCAAAAGCAAAATGAGGTCCAGTTGCACTTCAGACTCTGCTGCTTCCTTTATTTCTGTATAGTTTAGGGACTGTTTTTATTCCTGGATAGGATTTTTCTGGCTGTCCTACAGTCTGTCTCAAGTGTCTCTCCTTCTCTTTCAGTCTTCTCTTATGTTTTTCCAAACCTTTCTGACGCGTGGTTTTGGGCTCTCTAGGTGCACAGTCTGCAAACAGCTGAGTTCCTTAGGAGAGCTCTGAGAGTTTCTCCTACTTGTCCAGAAAATATTAAAAAACAAAGTGGAATATCCTATGTTGGCATGTTCCCAATTACTTGTGTGAAATTTCTTGTAAATAGTTCTGTCTGTTTCCCATTTATCTCACAGTTATTTCACATCTTTATTACTACTAATTTCTGATGCCTTTCTGCTGCATGATGCCTTCTCATTGCAGGGTGGGATGCCTGGAAGCCTCGGACATAGGTTTCATTGTAAAAGATACCAATTAAGAATAAGTGGTGGTTTTTGTTGTTTTTTTGTTCCTTCAGTGACAGTTTTGCAACATTTCCTGGAAGTTGTACTGTCCGGATATACTGAGTGGGAAACTTGCATGTATTTTCAAGTAAGCACAAGTAAGATGGAAACCTTCAGAGATCCAGCAAATACTTACAAATGTTTGAGTGAGTCTGCAGCAAACAGGTTTTTGCTAACATTGCAGACCTCTCTGTAATTTCAGTGCTACAGCAATGGCTTTTGTGTATCTTCTATATCCCATAGCGCTTTTTTGACAAATTGATTAACTTTCCTATGCCTAACACTCTTCTTCCAGAAGATTATGAATTTGTTTAGCCAGTGATATCTCTGGCCTTGCTGACAAAGAGGTGATAAGGTTTGTAAAACATCTGTGTTCAGTGTCACCAACCCTACGTAGATCACCTCTTCAGAGAAGGTGCAACCAAAGTTAGTGTGAAGTTCTGTCTGAACATACACACTATCTTAAGATCTCTTTTATTCTCACCTTCTAAGTTTTTGTGTTACTTTGATCATAGAATCATCATAGAATCACAGAATGGCCTGGGTTGAAAAGGACCACAATGATCATCTAGTTTTAACCCCCCTGCTATGTGCAGGGTCGCCAACCACCAGACCAGGCTGCCCAGAGCCACATCCAGCCTGGCCTTGAAATGTGATGTGCTAATTCTGCTCTGCAGAGGAGCTTATGAACGTCTGCTGTTTCTTAAAATAAATTTCTCTAGCAATTTCGATATCCTGTAGGCAGTCCTGGTAGGACTATTTTCTTCTTTCTGCAAGAGTTTTGGTATCTCAGGCCTCACCCTGCTTCTGAAATTGAGCCTTGTACGTCTCCATTTAGCTAATTCGTGTTGATTTTCAAAGGTGCTTCCTGCTATGCTGTTGTGATGTGAGCTGCTCAGAACTTATAGAAACTAATCACTGGCATTTAGGTAGCCAAATCAAATACAGCCTTATCTGACTCCTGTTACCATAGCTTCTGTGTGCTTTGCATGTGTTCATCAATTTGGCTTTGCAAACCTAAATGGTTGCACAAAATTCTGTTTTGCAGATGGGAAGCTGGGGCATAATATGATTTGGGAGAGGTAAAGGCTGCATCAGAAGTGTGTGACTGAGTAGTGAGCTCAACATGGATCTCCTGATATCGTATTGTGATTCAGGATGTAACTTCGTATTGCTTATCTCCTTGCTGGTGTAATTAGAAGCTGTGGTCCTGGCTCTTGTGTGTGTGTGCCAGTAGCCAGAGCTTCCCATTCAGGGTTTTGACCTTATAGCTTTGGTGTTCTCTGTGTGCTGTGCAGAGTAAAAGTGATGCTGTTTCTGGTGTTTATGTGGTCACCCACCTCTTCTGTGGCATGGAAAAGATATGGAGAGGTCAGGAGGCTGTGAGAGCGACAGTGCAGTTACTTTCCAAAATCCCCAGACTTAGCAGGGGCTGCCAAGAGGTGCGCAGCACTCTGGGTGATGAGTGTAGAAGAGCTGGTGGCTGGCAGCACAGGGGAGTAGGAGGTGGGGAGGGCTTGAGCTTCTACACCACAGGCACCTGTGCGGGCTGCTGGTGGGGACGTGGATGTGGCTTTCTCTGGTCACTTGCAGGCCCTGGCAGCTGTGACATGGGTATCTAAGGCAAACTTAGGAAATCTCTCTGAATTTGCAGCGTTTTCTTACTCAAGGCCTGATATCTAACACACTTGCTGTCTCCTTAAGCATATTTTAACTGGCAGCATGGGTGAGGGATGGTGGGAAGAGGGACAGAAGTAGAGCTGCCATTATCTGCTTCCTGTGAGGGTGTTTTTACAGTTTTCCTGCACCAAGGACACTGGTGTGCTATGTAAGGAGTTTCTCTGAAGACTAGTAGTTGATTTCCACTTCTTTTTTTTTTGGTTGAGTGTTATTTCTTAAATTTGCTGTGTGGAAGAAGTTGAAGCATTTTGATTTGATAGAAATTGGAAAGTTGTCACATAGAGCAGTGGGGTAGAAATGCTCATACTCAAGAACTTTACATTCATCATCAATCCTGCATCAGTTTGGCTGCGTGTTGGTCCATGAAGAGGCTGTAGAGAAGAGCACAGCTGTGTGATGGTCTTCCTTGGATCCAGTAGGTTTTTTTCCAGTGAATGCCTTCTAGTGAGATGTGCTGCCTACCCCTTGTCTAGTAATGTGGCTCCCCGAGTGACCAGGTCCTTTCCTGAGATTCTTTAGGAGTCATCAACCTCAACTCCATGTGCGCTTGTGGCAAAGCAGTGTGCTCAGGACCAATGTCCAGCTCTGAAGGTATGTGTTGCTCTCCAGAGCCCAGAGAAGAGCCAGGCTGTGGCCATGTTTCTTGTTTTGTCAGCTTGGCTTATAAAGCTGAGAATAAGGTGGATTCTCTGGTAATGAATTTGTGTGGTCTTATGAGGAAAATGGTTTGAGAAACGTCTGTTGTCCTGACCATTGGAGGGTTAGAAATTTTCCCCATAGCATTATGGATTTGGAAGGGCAGCACCCTTGCTATGTTTGGCAAGAGGGACAATGCTCTTTTATTCAAAAGCAGTTCAAGATTTCAGAAGTACTGAGTGTTCGGTGTGGTTTAAGAATTTTGGTTGTATTTATTTACTCTGATTGTATCCCAGTCATTCAAAGAATGTGCTGGGTCTGGCTGGGGCAGCAGCTGTGGCATCAGTGTTTAGTAGACCCCAGAGACTCCAGAGATACAACTCCCTTCACACATCAGGAGGAGCGCATCTGGTCCTGCCATAGCTGGATACTTCACGCAAAGATGTAACAACTGTGGTGCTTATTTAAGAAAAATGAAAGTGGGACAAGTAGTTTTAGAAATGGTATCAGCTCTTCTGTGCCCTTCGTATTATTGTGATAGTAGAAATAAATCTTTTTTCCTTTCCTTTATTTGTAGGTGCTGCATCCCCTAGCAATGGCAGCAGTGCATGTTTAGATGCAAGCCGTTTGTCAAAGCTTAGTGTGTGGGGATTTTAAAAGCATTCAGCACACCCGTATATCCAAATCTTTTCTATAGGGCTAGACAGGAAGTGGGAGCTTTCTGTTTCAGAATTTCCCGTGGCACCTTTATGTTGTGCTCCATGCCCCAAGGTGTCTCTGGGACCTGTTGAGCTGCACCGCCTGAGGTCTGAGAGGACATTAAGCATATTTGAGTTCCCAAGTTTGTAAGGCATGCTCTGAAAACACGGTGCCAGTTTCAGTTAAAATTTAGCCAGGGATCTGGAGATGCTGTTACTCTTATTTATGTAACAGATCAGAGACTGTCAGATCCTCGTGATACTTATCTTTTAACTTTTTCTTCTAGAATCAGATTTCTTAGCTATGGTTCAACATGGACAAGTGTTGTTCCATCCTGTGTGTTTTACAGGTCGATCCCCTGGAACACGGACCAAGTCCTGAGGCTTAAGAGAGCCTAGATCCCCACGTGCTCTCCTTGGGCATGTACAGTAACTATGATCTTAGTATGAAAGACAGACTGGTGTTTGGAGAGGAAAATGCGATGGAGCACTCTGGGCTCATATGCACAGTTTATGCTCTGATGCAAAGGAAATAATCCCAAATGATGTATCTTAGCACCATGTGCACAATCCATTGAGGATTTGACCCAAGCTCAGGTGAGGGGAAACCTCCAAAGCACCCAACTTTGCACTGTTTCCTGGGGATGGCTCATGCAGCCCAGCATTCAGCCTGCAGATTCCTCCAAATCCCTGCTCTGCAGGTCTGTGTATTCTGCTTCAGTGCAGAAGCATATGGGTGTCCAGTTCAATTCTGAGTTTCTGCTTCTGAGGCACACTGCTGTGTGCTCAGTTTTGCAGTGCTGGACACAACTGCCTTGTTACCTTTCTAGAGCCAACACACTTTACCTGTGCAGATTATTATGTAAAATGTCTGAATATAGATGTGTTTATATGCACCCCTCTGTCCCAGTTTGGTGTCTAATTTTTTTTTTTTTTTAATAAATACATTGTTTCCAATAATTACTAACAGGTAGCGAAATAGGACATTGCTTATGTTGATACTAGTTTAGTGCCTTTGTACAAGTGGTCTCCACTGTATCATACTGATGATGTATGTAGCCTATGTGACTGTCGCTGTTGGACTCTGCTTAATGCAAGATGGTCAGTCACAGGCTCTTTTTGCTGGTGTGTGTGGCAGTGACAAATGGCAGAAGGGATTTTATCTAGAAACTGTCAGTGTTCGTATTTGTGCTTGACATGACCCCTACATTTCCAAATGTGGAAAAAGCATATCCTTGCAAGAAACCCCACTAAACAGTTGCTGTTGCAAGCTGTAGAAATAAACTCTGTTCATTGCCATTCCGTGTACTCAGGATTATGCTGCATTTCTTCAGAGCAAGACCAATGTCCCTCATCTCTTTGGACATCAGTCTCAACTCTGTAGTAAAGTATCTTGCATTTTTACTGGCTACTTGAGAGGTGGACTGAATTTTCTGCTGTGTGGGTTCAAACTGAAGGAATCGGTCACCCTTTCTTTCTTACGGAAACATTAAGAAATGGAGAATGAAGGGAGTAGAGTCTGCAGATTTGGAGAGACTGCTTCAACTTCATCATCAACAGCTGATGTTTTCATCTTTTGCATAAATGAGCGGCTTTCAGCACATACCACAAAGGACGTCCAGACGGAATGAACAGAGTGCGCCCGAGGAGAGCAGCTACTTGTAGAACTCATATAGAGAACTCGGCTGTGAATAAGATGGATGTGATGGAGGATTGGCCTGTAGGCCTCAACTGGTTTTGCCGTTCTGTTTGTTTGAGAAGCTGACTTCTGAAAAGAACTACCTGGATGGATGTTCTTGCCTCTGGTTTGGACAGCTGCTCCGTTTTTGGAAAACCTCAGAAAGCCTTTCTGCCATGGATTGTGGTGACCCTAAACTGTCTTCTTTTTGAGCCTTAGTTCTCTTCTTCGTGAATAGAGTCTGGATGGTGGTTGCCCCTTTGAGCCCGATATAACTGATGCCTTTGCAGACACAAGTGCACGTAACTGAGAGTGATCGTCTCAAACATCTTGTGTGAAGGGGATTGTCTTCTCTGAGGGGTTGGGATGCTTCTCTAGAATCCACTTGTGTTTATTTGGTCTCTGTGATGTTCTAGGTGGTTCTTTCATACTAGTGAAAGACGGAGTGATTCTGTGGGACCATTGGCCAAAGTCAGTGAGAGCATCCTTAGAGAGCTTACAGAAAATAGCCTTATGGCTCCTGAGACGCAGTGGAGAGTGCCGTGTCCCACACAGCCGTTTTGGAGGAGACCAGAATTTGAAATCTCACGTTACTATTAGTCTGCGGAGCATGGAGACCTTTGACTGACATTTGCCTACACTGGCATGTAGGAGTCTTGTGTCTTAGTTGAGGGGCATTTCGAAAATACAGATACATTCGCTCTATTTCGTCTTATGAGCTCTCTTATGGTCACAGAACTTGTCAGATGCATCTCTCTGGAAACCTATCTTTGTCTTGCAGTTAGGTAAGCCTTTGTCTCCCATCTGTTCTTGCCTGCCAGAGGAAAAAAGAAAAAGAAGTTCTAGGAGGCACACTATTTCAGAGTTGCAGTGAATTTCAGATTAAGGCATGGTTTTCCACCCAAATCCTTCTATCCCAAATAGAAAATAATTCTTGAAGAAGGAGCAGTGGGGCTTTTAGCTTTCCTAGACTAAGGATGGGATTTTATAACTCTTGGAAGTTTAAATTGGAAAAATTGTTTGGAAAATTTTTAATTGAAACTAAAAGGTTCCATGTGGCTGAAGTGACACAGTGCTCGTTGTCTGGCGCTCTCGGCCGTTACCAACAAGGGGCTGGGTAGAACTGAAGTGTGATTTGCTGTCCATTTGTAGATAGCTGCAGCGCTCATTTGTGCAAGAACTTGAATACTTGTTCTCTGTATCCCCCACAGAGTGCTTAGCAGGAGCCTGTCTTGTGTGAGCTATCTGAACCATTCTGAGATACCAGGCCCTTATATCAGTGAGATACCAGAAGCTGGAAAGCTCAAGAGGCTCAAAGTCACATAACCTGATTTTTGTTCTTAGGCAGATCTTCTAACAAAGAGTGGTAATTAACCTTGGGTTGATCTGTCAGTTATGCACCTCTTAAGAAGAAAGGATGTGGCTGTTCAAGTCATGCAAACTTGTTCATTTAGAGATAAGATGAATGATGAGCCCACCTGGGAGTGACCACCAGTCCTAGATTGGTGGATCCAGGATGGAAGGTAGATTACTGTAATTATTATTATTTAGTGAGTTCTGCTTTAGAGATGACAAGAAAAACAGTGCAGTGATGGTTCATGTGCCTTGAGGCCATAGTGTGTCACTAGCATGTAGTAAATTAAATGGAATGATTTATATTTTTAATCATAGTGATATTACAACTGGAAATTGAGATTGCTTTAAGAAAACAGACTGCTTACAATTTAATGTGTTAAAATACAGGTTGAGTCATCCAGATGCCTCCGCTGTCTCATTGCTCCCAATGAGAGAAGGTTGTATAGGGGAATTCTGGAAGAAGAGTCTACAGCTAACTAATTGTATATGCTAACCACTCTGTAGGCAGTGTGACTAGTTGAGTATTGTTGTACGTTATTGTGTCTTGTGATAACAGCACCATGTTTTCCTGTCATTTTCACAACTTTTCCTGGCTGAAGTGATACACAAGCAACACTGGGTAGTAATCACATTGTCCCGTTCAGTTTCAAAAGGAGAGAAGCGGACCTCATCCAGAAACTTTCCAGCAGGCTACAGTAAGCTTAACTATCTGTTAGCCATTGTCAAATATTTCCATACCTGCAAAAATGGCATCTATTACAGTAATGGAAATTGTCTCAGAAGTAGTGTCATTCCATGGCTGATGTTCATGTAATGTTAATGATATTGCATCTCAGTATCGTTTTACAAACTGTTTAACAAATGTGTTTGGGTTCCTGTGATTCTCCCTGATGTGCTCAGTCTGCGTTTCCTGTTCTCTCACGGGCAGCTGACAGGCTCAGGAGATGTAATTTTCTGAAGAAGAGTCAGCATTCTCTGAAGGGCTGTTTTGTTAGCTCAGGTTTTCCAGTATTCTGCAATGCTCGAATCCAGTGTAGGCTGTGAGTACCCGGCCGTGGAGCGGTCAGCAGATGTGCAAAGCCTGATATCCCAGTCAGAGCGGGGTTGAGATTAATGTGCTCACTTAAATTCCCTGCAGGTTTCACCACGTTGAATTGAGAGATTTCCTCTCTGTTAAGGGCAAGGTGAACCAAAATCTGATGTGACTCAGTTATTTACTGAGGGAGTGTAATACAAAATATTAACATTTTACAAGGCTCAGCCAAACCCTTCTGAACTGTAGCAGATGTGAGTGTGTGTTGGGCTGAGTTTCAAGGGCTGTGAAAGAGGCTGAGGAATCTTCCAGCTTTATTCATATCTTTTGTCTTAAAGTTTTGGAGGAGCAGAGAAAGACAGAGCAACACTAAGTGCAAATTCTTCTACTTCATGAAAGTGAGCAAGTGTGCTTTTGGATTTAAACTGGGTAGGTCAGAGATGCAAAACTAAATCATTTCCCTCCTTTTATACATTTTCTCTCTCTCTTCTTCACATCTAAGAATCTGTTATTAAATATAACTGATGGACTAAGCTTCAGGACAGCGTACAAGGTCAGACCAGAACCAGTTTGGTTCTGCTCCTCTTGAAAGAACCTCCATTGCCTATGAGCTTGCATCTTGCAAAGATAGATCTCTTCTTGGGAGAGTCCAGAAGATTAATGAGAGCTCCAGCGTTTGCAGCCTTCCTGAAAAAAAACCCGAAACATTTCGTTTAGAGATTTTCTCCAATGAACTTTAGAATTAATAAAACAGCAACCCTATTTTACCCTGCAGGGCCTGAAAGCTGCTTTATGAATGGCACAGACGCTGAGACAGAAGGTACACGAGCTCTCTGGGCTGTTTGAAAGATTTAGCAGAGATGCGTTAGCTGAAGCCATAAGCCTCATTTTTACTGTGAACAGTGCATAGCGTGGTTGAAACTCTGCACTCTGCATGGAAGCTTTTAGCTAGTTGACCTTGATGGCCACAAAAGAATCATTAAGGTTGGAAAAGACCTCTAAGATCATCTAGTCCAACTGTCCATCTGCCACCACTATTGCCCACTAAACCACATCCCTAAGTACCACACCTACCCTTTCCTTAAGCACCTCTGGGGACAGTGACACCACCACTTCCCTGGGCAGCCTGTTCTAATGCATTAATGCTCTTTTTGAGAAGAAATTCTTCCTAATATCCAACATGAAGTAAGAGTAAATGTAAGTTTTAATAAGGTACTTCCTTAGGCAGACTTCTGAAGCACAGCTGGTCTGTCTTGATCTCTGACTCTGCAGATCTGTTTTGTTCATGTCAGCTGTGATGTTGAATCCCTCAACTTTTTGGCTTGTTTGCTCTGAATCCTGCAGAACTTTTAGGTAGGTAAAGCGAAGAGCTAGCAGAGGAGATACAGTTACCTGTAGCATCTTTCTGGCCTTGCTTCATACCCGATAACTTTCAGTTTTGACTAGAAACAAATCAACCAACCTTTCTCTGCTTCTCCCCACAGTCCTTCTTTTTCACGCTTGTTGTAAAGAACTGGCATCCCTGCTGTGACGTACTAATAAATAGCAGGGCTTGGGGAACTAACAGCCTGTCTGAGAGCATCCCCACACCTCTGTGCTTCTGCCGGGAGGTGCGTGGGTCTCTTGCAGGCCCTACCTTTCCTGCGTGGATCCGGCCCATGGCGCGCAGAGCCGCGTCCCCGGCGTGTGACGCTGCCCTTGGCCCAGCTGTGGTGCCTGGCGCCAGCAGTCTGCGTGCCTGCTGCCAAGCTGGGCCCACAAACGGATTTATTTCTGACAAAGGGCAACTGTTAGGAGGAGTTGTTGTCTTGCTTGGTGTTCCTAATCCCTGGAATAACCGCTGTGACAAGCATAGTAACCATCTGCAGCGAGACCCATGCATTGGTGCCTTTCAAGTGCAGGAATCACAACCTTATGAGCCTAGGATTGCTTTATTTCTTGCTTTTCAAACTTTTAGAGGTAAGGCAAAGTTAGAAGCTAAAGCTCTGGAAAAGCCACCAGGAGCTCTAGTCCCTCAGGTGCATGCACAAATCCTACTTCTAGCTCTGTGAGGATCACATGAATCTAGCCATCTTTGCTAGCTTTTCCATGTGCACTTTGAATGATAAAAGGCAGCCCCGTGAGTTCGGTGTAGGCATCCTGATCATTTAAAGAACATCTGTATGGTTCTGCCCAACATTCCCAGGCTTAGCAAGGTTCAGATTGCACAATGTAAAGAAATGAAGCTGTGAGAGGAGTCCTGTGTCTGTTCACATCTGTGCAAAGTAATGAGCACTGAGCAGAGTGTCTGAAGGCAGAGGCAGGAGCTGCCTGTTAATTACTTCTCACTTTGCTAGGCACTGCTCTGTCTGGTCTCCTCTCTGTTTCCAAGCTCAGAATTTAGGCAGGGTTTTTTTCTTTTTACTTTTGGAGCATGTCAGTCCTATGGATTTATGTACACGTGTTTCTCGCAGCAGTGCAAATTCAGTAACAGATGTACTGCATTGGTGACTTTTTTATTCTTGTTGCTTCAGTTGCTTTTACACCAGAAAATTCCTGTTTTATGTCAGTGCAGTGTCCAAGTTCCAGATTTGCATTTTTGAGCTGTTTATGTGGAAGTACAGAGTTATTATTTTTTTCTTATTTACTGCAAAAGTTTTCTGTTGTAAATAGCCATAATCTTTTGATGCATTCCAGTTTTGCATTCCAGTTATTGACTCCTAAGTTAGGCTGTGCTGCTTAAAGGAAAACTGCATTGTTTACATCTGACAAATTATCTAAATGAGCAAAATCTATATTAAAATGTCTGTCACTCTGTCAAGCTTGTTGTTTGGTTATTTGATCATTTCCCTGGGTATTTTTAAGGGGGAAAAAAAAGGCAAAAATTCTGATTGCAACACAAAGCAGATGGCCTCATAAATACACAATGGAAATTAAGCCACGCTACAACATATGAGATTTTGTGGGTGGACAGTGCCAGTATGTCTCATTTCAAGCCCTGAGGTTCCCCAAAGCTGTGCAGCTTCACCAGAACACAGCTGGGGGGGCACTCAGTATAAACCTGAGGGGTATTTCCTTGCACCCACCTTCCTCCCTGCTGCTGGGGACAGACTTCCCGCAGCTGTGGAACAACACCATAGCTCTGCTGTCACACTGCAGCTAGGGAGAGATGGGCCTCCTGTGTGACGGGAAGATAAGTGCTTCAGATTTGAGTTCTCTTCTCATGTTTGGGTAAGCAAGGCAAATTTTCCTAGGTGGAAAAACAGTCAGAGGTCAGACTGGAGACAGGTTTAACTGCTTTCCCAGGGTAAACCACGTCAACATTTATTTTTTCTTTAACTTTCTGAGAACTTAAATAGGCAGTGTTGTTTCAAAATGAGATGGAGAGGGCTTGCTCAGGAAATTGCATCTCACATTCCACACTCCTGGAAGCCCCTTGTTCCCCGTCCTGCCCCAGCAGCATTTAGCTCTATGGGCAGGAATCACCGCATCCTTATGCCGCAGCCAGAGCCGTTCCTGTGCTGCTGACAACATGGAGCAGTGCAGAAGTTAGGGGGCAGCTGGCTGATGCAGTCTGGGAGACAGCGGGCAGGGCTGGAGGTCGTGTTTCTTTCCTTTTTTTTCCTTCTATATTTTCTTCTTTTCTTTTCTTGTTCCTTTACTGCCTCACTTTCATTCCTTGCTCTTCAGTAAGTAGATTTCAGGGAGAATGCCACTCAGTGCAGTGTTTTGTTCCGAGGGATCAAATGCACAGCAGTGCTAAGGGAGGTGTGCTGCTGTGCTCATCCCCTCCTGGCCAGGCTGCGCACCGTCCGCTTGTGCTGCAGGGTTATTCTGAAGGACAGCAAAGCTGGAGGACTCCGTAGGGAATGGCAGATTGAAAACCTCAGGTTAGAGAAGGGGAATGAGCAGGAAAGACACCTCTTAGAATGGAAAAGAGGAGCTGTTTGGTAGCAGCGTTCATTGAACAGGTCAAGGGTTCAGGAAATGCAGCTGCTCCAAGCCCAGAAAGTGCTAAGCTTGTGTCGCAGGGAAGCTGGAGTGCAGCAGATGAACCGTTTGAACCTTGGTTGCACCAGCAGATCGACCTTTGGGCCTGACCTCGCTGCCCTCACAAAAGCCAGGTTCCAAATAAAACCCAGGGCAGGATGGGGCCACCAGCACTTCCTGCTGCGTGCTGCTCACATCTGCTGGTGACACATACTCCGTGGTGTTCATCACGCCTGGAATTGGCGGTAATGCCCTTATTCCTCCTTCTGATAAACTTGATAAGCTGTATGCATTTGGTCAGCTACTTCATGCATGTTCGGCTGCAGCCTGAACGAGTGTGTGGTTGCTTCATCAAATGCCCAAGAGAAGTGATCAGAGTCTGAGGGGTGGGTTTGACAGAACCTCCCTTGTTTACACAGTGATCAGAAACTCCTGTTGGCTCGAATATCTGTGGGGTTGGTGTGCCCTGCAGTGAGAACTATCTTTAATGCTCTTAATGCTACATTAAAGTAGGAAGCTCAGACTTCTGGCACACATCGTGACCAAAGATGTGTGATTCGTTAATTAATAAAAATCTGAAATTTTGCATGGTGTTCTAAGGTGAACAGTGTTGAAACTTGAAAAGGTGAACTTGTGCATTTCCTACTAATTCAGTAGGAGTTATGCCGCGTTTGAATGAGTAATTATAGGCATCTTAAAACAACTGTTGAACTCCTACATCCTGCACACCTGGGGCACTGTTCTGCTTCTTTCCTGGACAAAGCCTGGCAGGAGCACGTTTGACCCAGGAGCACTAGGCTGGGTGTTTGGTAACCATGCACTTGAAGGCACTTTTTTTTCTGTATGTCACAAACAGCTTGCATTGCTTTTTAAAGATACAGGTTATTGGCTCCTCATTTGTTGGTGTTTTTTTTTTAAATAACTTAATTGCCTAAAATGTTTTAAAAATTAATTGCAGTTTTCCATTAAGAGCAAACACTCTGAAGTCCCCTTGTACAAACAAAAGATCTTGCTCATGTTGAATAGAAACCCAATTAAATGTGAGGCTGGAGCATAATGGTGTACAGCAGCAGAAGTTTGGGGAGATGGGGCTGGGGAGTGCTCTTCAGACTCTTGGTTCTGCATGTTACCAGATCCTGCTTTAAGCCTGATGTATTTTGTGCAAAGCAGAAAGAACTGTGTAAATGAGTGATTAGAATGACTCTAATATATGAGACATGCTGAATTTTATGCCACAGCTGGAGAAACTTATCATTAATTGAAGCTGTGAGCAAATGTATGTCATTTTTGATTTAACATCCTCCCTCACCCCTGCATCCCCCACCCCAACCAAAATCCCTCCTGGAGTCAGATTGTTGCTGTAGATTTTGTGAACCCCTTTCTTCTAATGTTTAATCAAGTGCTGAAAAGAGACATTTACAGACTATTTAAAATGTGGAAAAATTGCTTCCCAATATTTTTGACAGAGAGAGACTGAGAACACACAGCATTGAATCATCAGGAAAATTGAAGATTTCCCCTGAACAGCATTGGGATTTTACAGCAGAGGACTTGAAAGACCTTGGAGAAATTGGACGAGGCGCTTATGGTTCTGTCAACAAAATGGTCCACAAACCAAGTGGGCAAATTATGGCAGTTAAAGTAGGTGATGCCCATCCTTACGTTTGTACTTCAGTCCATTAGGGATGAAATGTGATGGAGAATTAATGTTCTTCCATCGAGCACCCATCTACTGCTCTTTTCTATTTATTTCCAATATAAAGGCTGCTTTTTGCTGAAAATGCATTGTATAACGGGCATATTGTCAAGTGATTTGTGACACTCTCATAATTGCTTGTGCCCTTTTGAAAATGCCTATCAGGAACTTACTGTTTTGAGAGGATCACATGTTTCTGGAGACTGGTAATGGGGCATGGGCCTTTCACCTCTGGGTCACTGGTTCGGATACAGCCGAGGTTGGTTGTAGGCACAAGCTGATGTCTGGCAGCTTTTGGTGTCTTTTGTGAAATAAGGCAGTGATGTGAAATTTGCTTTTTATGTAAGCATGTGCCCATGGTGTAGCAATTAACAGCCTCCCCACGAGGAGCTGGAATGGGGATCTTCCCGGGAGTGGTTTGCTCTTGCTGATACGTGACGGTGTGTATTTGCTGTGTGCTTACCGTGCTGGATCTGATGAGGAGATGGAAGGTGTTGTGGGTTGCAGGACTGCCCATTTTCTACCTTGCACTGCCCAAAACCTCACCTTAGAAGCCCGAACAATAAGCAGCCTCATTTCCTAGCTGGGCGATATGGAGTAGTCTTTGTTTTGCTGTAGCAGTGCTTCTCACTAGGCGTTTCTGAGGAGCTGCTTGTCCATTGAGCTGGGCTTGGTGGGCAGCAGCCATTCTCGCTCTTCCATACCCTTTACTTTGCTTGCTGCTAGCTGGTAGCTAATGACATCAGTCTTTTAAGTTTGCTGATGATATTAACTGTAAGTGCTCCCATGGCTCATGTGAAAGAGGAGAAGAGAGCTTTGAGCAGTGTAGAAGTTTTTGTCACTCTCTTTTTCAGCTCTCTCTGTCTTCTTGGGCTTTTCTCTGATCTGATGTGGAAACGTTTGCTCCTGCTGGCCTGGTGTGGCAGGTAGGCAGGCCGCAGCCCCAGCTCTAGCTGCTACAAATGTAATTCATACTTGTCTGAAGTGTATCAAGCCACTGGAGTAACCACCATCCCTTTACTTTCTCCTGTAAATGCTGACATCCTCATAGGGGTGGGACCATTGACCAGGCCTCACAGCTTTTTGGATCACAGTGCAGTGATATTGATGTTTCAGTGTGTTTTTTTAAATCCCTCAAAGTCAGCTGGAGGCTGCCTGTAGCTGAAGACCTGTTTCTTTTAGTTGCTTTTGGTGGAGCTGTTAGATGGAGTTTGCAGATGATAGGTTGAAAACCGCTGATGTGGTGAGATGAATCCTGGGCACCTCGAGCCTCCCGTGCCCACAGTATGTGTCCTGGGCAACAGGTTTTGCAAGCATGCTGGCTGTGGGTCTGAAAAAAGCTCTGCCTATGGCCGAGTGGGTTTGTGACAAAGCTCTGCAGTGTGTACAGCTCTGCTGCAGTGAATGATTTGTTGGGCTGGCTAGTGTCACCAAAAAGGAGACGTGTCTGCTGGCACAGAAATTCTGTTGTCCCGGACCATGTTTGCAGAGGGATTTTCTGGATGGTAGCAAAGTGTTGTCAGTGTGGAGGGGCTGCAGTGCAGGTACAGCTCCCAGCTGCGAGGGAGTGCTGTGCTCTTGCCCACTGTTGGGAATGGCATCGCACATCTTATTGAGCTGTCTTTGCTGAGGGAAGAGAGGTGTGTGCAACCTCAGCAGCTGCTGGGCATGATGGCTCACTGTTAAGCAAATAAAACCCCCTAATTTTACAGTGCCTGAATTTTGAAATGTCAGAGTTGCAGGCTGGGGTGATGCCACTTTCTTTTCTCTGAACACACCCCATAGGGCACAGCTGTGCCTGCTGCACCTTTCCTCCCTGGAGGGAGAAGGGAAGCTGGAGACTCTGGGCAGCCACATCTGTTTCTAAAATGGTAGGAGTGAGTGCTGTTCTGCACTGCCAATGGGGATAAAACGTGACTGAGCAAAGGAGAATGTATGGGTGGAGCAGTGTGTGATATCTCCACTGCAGAAACAGCTATTTCAAAGCTTGGATGATGAGATTTCAGGATAGAGCTGATTCCAGACTACCTGCTGGTTCATTCCGAAGCACTTAGCCTTTTCTCTCTCAGATTGCTGTCGCTTTTGGGGCAGTCTGTGTTGTGCAGTAACCTGCACTGTTCTGGTCTGCTTTACGGGCCATCTGTGTTTGGGGCCATCCATCTCCTGCTCTCTCTGTTTCCCCCAAGCCTGTGGTGTTCTGCTGGCTTATAGACTGTTGCCTTCTGAAGCCCCAACTCCTCACCTGCCTTCAGGTAAAGCAGCTGCTCACTGTAGTTTCTCCTTGCTATGCAGGCAGGAACTTAACTTGATATATTCTCCTTCAAATCAAAACTCTTCTAAGAGAAAAAGTGTAGAAAATGAATGGTTGAGAGGGAACCCTGTCAGTCTAGTGATCTGAGGTTCTAGCTATGATCTAAGTCACACCTGCTTTCATCTCCGTGTTGTGGCACTGTGCTGTGTGCCTGGCCTCAAGGACATTGAATTTCTAAACCAGTGTCTGATTATTTGGTGGTGTTGCTGTGCCTGTCCAGTGCTTCCCTAAGAGCTGGTTATGGCAACACCAGGGCAACAGGCAGATCCCTTGGACGGGCACTCAGCAGGAGGAAACAGCTTTTTGGAGGCTGCAAGCCAAAAGTTGTTGTCTGTTCTGTACTGATGAGTGAAACACAGAGAGAGCTCCAGAAGCTGCTAGTTAGATGCAGAGAAAATTGCTATGTGTGCCTCATCCAGCTTCTCCTTCATCCTCCTCCATCACTACCCATGACAGGTTTCTGGAGCAATCAATCAGCTATCTTCCACCCCACTTATTCCTGTCAGGATCAAGTCCTGTTTGCAGTTACCATCTCCAGGCTGCATCCGCTTGCAGCTTGTCAGTCCCTTCTGCAGACAGGTTAAAATCCTGCTTTTTCCACAGGCATGCTGCAGTTGCATAGTAAAGAACAGATGAAGAGTTGCTCTTTTCCCATGTTGGGGTTTCCAGCTCCTGCTGCACACAGACAGCCTGGCAGCTTTGAGCGCTCATCCTCCACACCTCTCAGGCTTGAGGAAACGCAGCTGCTATATCAAACTTCAAATCCTGTTTCCACTTCCTTCCTCTGGCTTTTCCTAGCCTGTCATGCCACTTTCATGGTACTTTGCAACCTTTGGTTCCTTCAAGCATGGTTTACTTTCACCTTCTGCTTTCTCTCTGTGTGGTGCCCTGTGTTTTCCCTGCAGCATGTGTTCTGCTGTGCTCCTGAGGTCCCCAAGCAAAGCTCAGGGGCTGCCCCTCCTGTCTCCACTTCTTACCACTGCAGTCCCCACTCCTGTGCATGCTGAAATAGCACCAAAACAACTTGAGATGTGCAGGTGAGAGCACAGTGTCCCTTCATTTTCCCCTTTTATGCAGTTTGGCCTGATCAGCCAGTGTATGGATCTTGGCAGATATAATCCTGGGACCTCTAATGAGGGTGTCCTGTGGCTGCCAGGCCCTTGGGTGAGACTGAAAGCTTTCATCTGGTACTTCAGCATCAGTGGTGGAGGAGGAGAATATATTTCTTTATGTCACAGGTGTAAAACAACTTCAGCAAAGCTTCAGGCTGTTGGAGGGAGAGGCATCAATGATAAATTCTTGTGCCCGGTTCTTCTCCTCCCTCTGCTTCAGTTTTTGTCCTGCTGTGCTCTTAGAAATAAGATTTAAATAACAGGAAGACGTGACGTGTCTCTGCAGGGCAGGCTGGAGCAGCAGGACGTGGCTGCAGAAGGCTGGGAGCTGCGCTCTCGCCTACAGGCAGGCGGTTGCAGGATTTGCTGTGTTGCTTTTGCATCCCCTGCTCTCTGTCCCACTGAAAGCCTCTTCCGAGACACATCAGGAAGAGGGGGAGGTGGTAAAAGAATGAGGAATCGGACTCAGAGGATTTATATGCAACATTTTTTCATTTTTCTCTATGAAAAATATTCTATTTTTGCAAGATTGAAAGAAGAATCCTCTTGTTCCTTAAATCCCATTTATCTCACAGGTCCTCCTACAGATTCCTAGTGCCTGTTCACTCTGGGTCAGCAGGCACTGTGATCTTCTCTTCGCTCAAAAAATACCTATTCATTTTCTTGAGAATTTATTTGCATATGGGGTCAAGACTCTTCCTTATGGAGAGGAAAACAGCTCTTTTTTGTCCACTGCCAGCTCTGTGCAAATTCACCACTGCAAGGCCAGTTTGCACATTAACTCTGTACCTCCTTGGCAAGTTTCTCTTCTGGAGTCCTTCTTTTCCTTGAAGGCAGTATCTGCCCTGGCCCACATTTGCCTGAGGCACCAACATCAGTTTTCTGTGATACTGTCTTGTCCAGCTTCTAAGCTTCATCCAGCGTCCTTTGGCTTTGTTTCTGGTTTCTTGTTTGCTCTTCTGCTCTTGTTCAGTCTGTGTCAGTCTGTAAGTCACTTGTGAACAATCTCCCTGCAGGGAGCCCTGGTCCCTTCCCGGGATCTGCTGCACTCTGTCACTCCTCATCTTATCGCTGAGGCTTCGCTACACATGCTGCCCCAGCCCCTTTGGTACCTGCCCTCCAGTATCACCATATGTTGTTGTCGTAGCTGCTCTGGGGGGCTGTGCATCTTGTTTCATGAGGATACCTCACAGCCACAGAACCAGATTGTCTTCGTCAGATCAAAGTTCCATTTTATTGGGGTGAAGCGATTTCCTTGGAAAGCTCACCAAGCAGCTGAGGGCTATTTCTGTCCTGAGGTTTCCCTTTAAGATTGGTGATCAAAACGAGATGTTAAAATATCCTTGTTTTCCCAGATTGCTATAAAAATACATAAATGAAACATCCCCCAGTCTGAATGAATGCTAGGAACTATTCTCACTGTTGGAGCGTGATGCTCTGCTTACTCCTTAAATAGCACAGATAATACATAGCGTGGGTTTTATTAACCAGAATGCTAAAAAGGCTTCTTGAAGGCCAGGAGGGTTTCTTGCTTGAAATGTTCCCAAGATAAATAATCAAATATTTGGCATAGCCAACCTTTAACCTATGAAGTGGTGCTTGTGCCAGCCTGGAGCCCAAGCACAGCAGCAGTGGGAAGGCACAGCTCAGGCCCCTGCACTCCGCTGCGGCCTCCTGAACCATGGCTCTCCAGCTGTAGGAAACACCCGGACATTTTGGCTTCAGTGCTAGAAGCTTCTAACAATTTCTTCCTCTTCTGGTTCTCTTGTTCTAAACTGGCTGAAAAATGTGCTGTCAAGAGCCTGGTCAAATGGTTTGTGCTTCAGTTGGTGTTGAGGCTTCTTGTCAGGGCCCCATGGACAAGTCTTGCACCTCCTGTGGTTTTTCCATCAGAAATACACCTAGGGCGTGAGCAAACTGCAGAGAGGGCATGTTTGTCTGCAGTCCTTCAAGTTTTCCTCCACTTCAGAGCAGGCAGTGATTTTCAGCTATATACCAGAATTTTCTGTATCTTGCAGTATCTACTGTATAAATCAATCTATCTGGTTCAGTCTTTCTCTGCAATATTATCTAGTTTAGTTTCCACTTCTAGCCAACATCTTCAGATTTTGTTGGTTTTCTGTTTTCTATGTAGTCCAGTGGTAGTTTTGACCAGTCCCCTTCTTCTGCACTTGTCCTAAGAAATTCAGAAGCAATTCCAAGATCAGCTGGGTAATCAGAGAAGCTGGCCGAGGCACTGTTTGGAAATACATAGGATGTCAAGCCTATAAAATGTCCATAAAAGATCTTTGTTCTTCCAGGAGAAGTCAGTAAGCTGTGGAGCTGTTCCTGGTTCAGAACACAGTGCCTCTTTCACATCATCTTGCCTTGTAGTCAGTGCTTGCTCTCTTGCCCGTTGCTTTAAAACAGGTGTTTAAGTCTTCCCTTGGCTTTCACAGATTTTCACTGAAGGCAGTCCCGCAGTTGAAATAGGTTGTTAAGTATCAGATGTCCTTGAGAGCAGAAGTTAAACATTTATTTATACCTCTGTAATTTATCCATCATTTCCTGGATGTCTGATAGCCCTCTAAGATGACACACAAGTGGATTAAGTTCAACCAAGGGGCATGTTTCTCTGACCTTCCTGTTTCCCATATGATTTCAGAAGAGGAGAATTAGGATTTTTGTGAGCTGGCTTTGTGGTATACGTTTCCATTCTTGGCACAATTAGATACAGTCTCTGAAGCTGACTACTTATCTTCTAATTTATTGAGGAGGATTTTCTGTTTCACTCATCTGTTTGGGTAGTTGGCTGAGAGTAAGGGAAGGCTGTTCCAAACCCTGCTGATAAGATACAGAGGAAGTAGTGAATGATTAAGAGTTAAAAGGAAATGGTGGGAGACTGTCTTATTAGAAGAGACGGAGACTAGTTGTTATCAGGGGAAGACCTGACGTGCTTTTTTCAGGACTGAAAGTATTTTGGATGGGTAGGTGAATGTTCTTGTCCTCAGCAGCAAGTGTGCAAAACCCCCTTCCAGCCCTCCATTCCTGTCACCCTGTGGGTAACGCAGCCCATCGGGGCACTGTCAGGCACCACTGCTGGGCTTTCTGCTGAGCCCTGTGTGCAGAGCAGTGCTGTTTTTCTCTTAGCTCAAGAAGCAGGTTTTCAGTTTGGTGCTTATGGCTTTTTTCTTCCTTTTCTTCTTTTCCTCTTTACCTTTCCCCTTTTTCCCTATTCCCTTTTCTCTTTCTCTGCTGGTTGCTACCCACTGCACCTGAATCTTTTCCTGTGTGTACTGGGGCTTGGTGATGTCTCTTCTGTTTTGGGTCTGCTTTGTGGGATTTGCCTGGTTTTAGGTTTGAGTGGTCCAATCCACACAGCATAGCTTAGCATTTTGCTGCTGATGCTGTCCAGAGCACAACTTTCAGAGCTCTTTTTTCTGATGTTAGAAAGCTTTATCCTAACCTGAGTTTGTACTAAACGGGCTGAAGAATGTACTTGTGAAGGGTTTGTTGCAGTTTGAGGCCAACAAGGAACTGTTAAAAATGAGACTTCCTCTATCTACTACAAAAAAAACCCCTTCTTCCTTATGTAGTTTGTTTGGCCATAGCAGCACCTGCATGCAGTAGAGTAACCAGGCTAAGATGTGTAGGACTTGAAGACAAGTGAGACCTGTCCATCCCATTAAATAGTGTCATCAGACTGTTGCCTTGCTTTGTGTCTTCCTTTCCTGCCATTTCCCACATCGTTGGAAAGTCAGTCTGTGGGAACGGCTGCAGTGTCCTGCCATGGAGATAGATAGTGGGTCTTCATTACAGCTCATGTGCTATTTGAATAGTGGCTGCTGTTGACTTCAATAACCTTTTGCTTTTTCTTCCTTCTTTTGCTGGTGAATGCCTGTTCCTAGCTGGTGAATTGAGACTGCTGGCATGCAACAGACTCTCTGGCTAAACAAAGCTGTCATCTCCAGCCTTGGGCTGCCCCCTGCTCCGTGCTCTGCTGCACGTTGCCTCTGATTGTTTCACCCTCGTCCTGAATTTTCAAACCCCAAATCCCCAGCAGTCTTTGGAGCCTGACGCGATGTTTGCTCAGGAGTTCATGCTGGCTTCTCAAGTTATCCTTTGGGTGCTGCATCTGCATGGATGCTCTGCAGTATAACTGACTGACAGTCCATCCTCTGGGTCCTTTACTTGCTCTTGCTCTTTCTTCCAGGGCGGACTGCGGTTGGAAAAAGGAGCAGTGTTAGGATTCGGTGTTGTTCTGTTAAAATCACCTCCTCTATACAACGTATCTTATATGCTTTCCAGAGCTGAAGAAGTAAGAGCAGAGAAGGAAATATTAGAGGAGGGATGAGATGCTTTCAGGTGAAGTTATAGAATTTGAGAAGCACGCTGCAGGGGAGGCTGGATTGTACAAATGTGAGGGTGATGCAGAGCGAAGCTAAGGAGATTCTTGGATCACCATGAGAAAGGCTTTTGGGGGGCTGGGAGATATGGAGTTGGCATGGAAGAGAGCTGTGAGTCACAGTGTAGAGAAAAGATTCTTCGTGTATTGCTCCTCACCTGTTTTGTGAACTTCTCAGAGAAGTGGGTAGCATCTCAGTGGGAGACTAAACTGTCCCTCAGACATCCCACCGCAGTGGCTTTGCCATCCATCATCTTCTGTCAAGGGTCAGAGCAATGTCATTATCATTTCATGCAGCGCTGATGGTATGCCTTCTAGAAAGAGACATTCATTCTGCTTAGCCTTTGGTGTCCCAGCAGAGGGTTGTAGAGCTTTATGTGACGTAGATGGGAGAAAAAGAAATGAGCAAACTTGTCAGACTTTGTTTAGTGATGGCACTGAACTTCTGCAAAACAGGTTTGAACCAGTGACCTAGAGGTGAAGTGTTTTAGTTCATTGCTAGTCCCCTCAGCCATCTTCTTGCCCTATTTGCAACTACAAAATATCACCCACTTGGTGGCGTTGCAAGGTGTGTGGATGTGCTGGGCAATTTTCCCTGGTACTCTAGAATCCATTGGGAGGGAAAAGGGCAGCATGAGCACAACAATGACTGGTCTAGGCTGAACTAGGACATAAAGAATGAATGGTGAAATAACAAAATATCAGGATGCACCAAAGGTAAGGAAAACTGTAGTGTCAATACTGTCCTCATCTTTTGTGATTTGACACAAGAAAGTCTAAAGGTACATAATCATGCACTGTTTCTTAAATGATGCAATATGAGTAGCCAACCTTGATTGTACCTGCACATGCTTAGCCCTGTGCTTGCTAACCCGTGTGGTCTTGCTGCCACCAGCAGCTGTTTGCAGGGCAGGGAGCTCTGCCCAGCAGTGCTGGTAGGACTTGGTGCTGGTATCACACAGGTTTGTCCCAGAACCCTGAATATTTTTCTTTCCTAGGTGCCGAGTAGTTTTGCTCCTCAAGGAGTGCCCAGGCTACTTCTGTTGCTTTGCACTTCTTGACAATTATTTTTTCTTTTCTTTTTTTTTTAATCATTTCTCAACATGACTTCTTCAGGGTCATAATTTTCCTCACATTTCAGGGAATGCATTGATTGGTGCAAGATGCTGAATGTGTTTGCAAAAGTTAGATGAAGAACTTTGGATGGTCCGCTCCATCCTTCACTTAATGAGCTTCATGTTTGGACATGTGCTCTTTTCTGTTCTCAAACTTGCATTGATCTTTCCCACTCAAATCATAGACTTCCTTACATATATTATAAAGAATAGTATATGTATATATATATGTTTTCAAACATACAGTATGTCTATATTTTGTACATTATATCTTAATGTTACCTCGGCCAAGGATTGTTAGTTTTATGAGAAAGGCTGTTGCTCACTATTAGGGTTTCCAGAGAAATGTGTTTCCTCGGTTACTGATGGGCCATTTTCACTGTGTCAGCCGTGGTGGAGGGAACCGTTTTGTCTTCTTTGCTTTTCTTAGTAATTTGAAGCACAATGTTCCTTAGTTAAATTTCAGATTGGCGTTTGAGCCCTATCCAGTATTGCTAAGAACTCTGTGGGTATTTGTTTTGAAATAAAAACCTGAACGTGTTGTTTCACTGTAGGTTTCAGTGAAATCTGCTCTTTGATTTCGTTCTGCCATTTCATCTGAAAATGATGATTCTTACGATAGTAAAATTGAATTGGGTATATTGGAGTCTGAATTTAACAACTTTTGGGGTTATCAGTTAAAATCCTTGTTTGACAATGTAGTTCAGTTATGTAGTTCAATTCTCTAGAGTGTGTTTGAGCATGCCTTGGGGATTGCCTGCTCAGCCTTGGGTTTGGGGTCCCTGGCATGTTTCTCCAGTGGTGGTTTTGAGGATACAGTAATGGCGTGTAAGTGATAAAGTCTCTGCCACTCTTCCTCTTTCAGAGAATTCGGTCGACAGTGGATGAAAAAGAACAGAAGCAGCTTCTGATGGACCTTGATGTAGTAATGCGGAGCAGTGACTGCCCTTATATTGTTCAGTTTTATGGTGCACTCTTCAGAGAGGTGGGGACTCCAAACTTGCTTCATTCATAGCACAGTTTGTTTTTCTGCCTTTTTTGTCTTTGCAGTTGTCAATTTGCAGTAAGGATGAGAGAATTAATTTGTTAGGATTTCTAGACTGCCGCCTTTAATCAAGGTTATTTAACCAAGATACCCAGATGTCTGAGTGCTGCTAAACACCTAGATGCTCTCCCACTTGTTATTGTGTCTGTCTGTGTATTTCAGTCTCTCCTTCAATGAACTTGTGGTTCCCTGTGCAAGGTGAGTGCTGCTGGGCTGGGTGCAGCTCTGCAGCACCATGCTTGGACACAAGTGTGATCAATGTCAGCAGCTGTTAGAAAGAGCCACGTGGAGGACATGTGCAAACTCATTATCCCTGTAATAAAGGTGGCTGCTGGATGCAGATTGTTCCCTGATGTATGCATAGATGTATGTGTGCACGTATGTATGTACCAGGGCTGCGTCAGACCCACGACTGACGTGCTTCTTCCCTGACGTGGTTTGTATGTGCAGATGCAGAAGGAAGGACGAGTGACCTTGCTGGGTCAGAGCAGCGGGTGGTCCTGTCCCTGGCAGTGGCCCGCAGGATCTGCTTACAGAAGCGTGTGTGTGACTTTGGCACAGCCTTCAGTCATGTGTAGATTAATGTCTTCTGAGCTCTGTCTTTTGCTTAGTGATTCTTCCTGGATTTCTTGTACATTGAAGAGTCATTTTTTCTTTGAATACCTGTACGTTTTTTGCATCTGTAGTGCTCCCAGAGCAGGACTTCCTCAGGTTGTGCACCCTTCATTTGGAGGCCTATCACCACAGTTCATTTCCAGTTCTCATCCCACTATTCTGGGTGCTGCTCCCAGTGGTTCCCTTAGTGTCTGTATTTGATGAGGCAGTGAACAGTTGCTCCTTATCCATTCTGTCCAGGCCCCTGAGGATCTTTTGGAGTGTTGCCATATTCCCTGCCTGCCATATCTTCTTCTTCAGCCTGATAAGTGCCAGCTTGTGTCGTACACAGAATCCATTCTGATCTTTGATCATCTTTCTTGCTGTTATCTGCATCTTTTCCAGTTCTGTGCTATCTTTTTGGTACCACAATTGCATTACTGTTCTTGAAAGCAGCAGTACCTGCAATAGCTTGCCTAGGGGTGGTAATTTTGCTTGGACCTTTAATGCACGTAAATACTCTCTGCTGTGGAGTGAGTTATCCAGTATGACACTTCCATGAATTATATCAAGACCAGAGTTAGAGCATCAAAAGCTATGTAAGCTGACCACTTTTAATCCTGACATAATTCAGTTCTTCATGGCCAGGAATACAATGTTAATCACTGCAATTTTGTGACTGTTTTAGCATCTACTTATTATACACATAATTTAGGGTATGCATTATTCTGCAAGGCAGCAGAAGATATCATTCTGTCTCCTTGTGCCTTGCCCAGCCACTCCCATTGCCTTTGAATGACCAGTAAAAACAGTTGGGAACTGGTGTTCTGCATGCAGCATGGACAGTCTTATGCCATGCTTGCCTCTTTTCCTCTGCTTGAGCCTACCTACAGGAAGAAGAACTACAGTGAGTAGATCCCTGTTTTCCATCTTTGCATATTATCTGGCATTGCAGCCCATGCAGAGCCTGTTAGGGCTTTACTGGGGTGCTGTTAGAGGAAGAAGGTGAATCTTGGAATTTAAAGCTTACAGTTGGAACTGAATATTCAATTCCTGCTTCTCAAGAATCTTCCTCTGTAATTTCATCAAGTCTTTTCTCTGGCTTTGAATCTCAGTCTCTAAAATAAGGCTACTAATCCTTCCTTTTCCCATGCTTCACTTTTCTTATCTGTTGAACATCTTGGGCCAGGAGGTGTTGTCCCTGTTCATGCAGTCTGAACTCCTACCGAGTGTGCAGCTCAGCCTTGGCTGCAAGCTGGCAGCTTTGCTGAAATACAAATGATAAGGCTGTCAGCCCGTTTGAGGAAAAGTCTCTGGGCAAGGCCATATCTTGCCAGATGCTGACGAGCAACATGTTCAGAGCTGCGTGAGCCTGTCACCTCTCTGCAGCTCTAGGCACATTCCAGAATGTAAGAGTACATACATCAGTAATGCAAAAACCTGCTCTGATCAGTGCCCAGCTGTCAGCCTGGCCTTTGCAGCACCCTTTGTATTGTCAAAAAGTCCTGTCCTCTTGCAGCTAGGCGTTGTTCCTTGGGCGAGGCTTCAGTAAGGTCACTCTGGGATATATTGTGTTGGCCCCTGGCATCCCCTCTGCCCTCGCCCTCAGCATCAGTGGTGTGGGGTTCTTCCCCTCACCTTGGTTTCTTCCTGATAGACTTGGATGAGTTTTCTGTCTTGTCATATTAATTACAAGTTCTAATATAAATTACATTTTTTAAAGGTAGGAAAACTGGGACAGCAGAGGAGAAGAGAAATAATGTATTTAAGTGAAAAAAAGATTTTCAGCAGTAAGTTTGAACCCGTGTCACCCTCCAACTCTGATTCATTCCCAAGGTAATGGAATCATTCAGCTCACTGTTGCACTGGATCATAGGACCACATGGGACTAAACCTCTCTCAGGAAGTCCTACAGCAATACATGTGTCAACAAACCTTGTTTTTCAGCATTTCTAGGTGAAAAGTAAGGAAAAACATTCCAGAAAGCAGATCCTGGGACCTTCTGCTCGGAGCCAGGATTCAGACTCTCTGGGAATAGATGGAGCTACAGATAGGAAATTTTTTTCCTCCTGCTCCTAAAAGGTGAAAAACTTCACTCCAAGTCTCTTTAGGGGAGCTAGAACACTGAGCAGGCAGCTCTCTCAATCAGATAATTGGCAAGAAGGTTATAGCAGCTTCAGGAAGAGCAATAGGACAGCTGGGCTGTTCTGAAAGGCAGGTACCTCTCTGAAGGAGTGAGCAGTTTGTGCTGAGAAGCAGAGCTCTCCCCTGATGGTCTGGGGAGTAGGAATAGTAAGACAAATTGGATGGAACTTACTTTGAAGACAGTCATAGAACTGTAAACAGACAAGTTGCTGCGACAGCCTCTGTGAGTATAAAACGTTTGGTTTGGAAAGGCAAAAAATACTGCAGGTGAATATTTTCTCTACTCATATTCTCTCTTGTTCAGCAAGCATTTTCTGATAGGGAGAGGTTTAAAATGCTGCTTTGTCTCTGGCAGTTCTGACAATTTGAAGGCTTCTTCTTGAAAAATTGCTCAATGCCATAAGTTACAGCTGTACCATTGATTTATGAAAACCGTACCAGGGCATGAATAATCTTCATGGAGGCTTGACATGGGAATGAGTCTTTTCTGGGAAGTGGTATTGGTTGTCCCTCAGCCATCAGCACCTTTACCCATGTTTTATTTGCTCCTTGTTCTTCAATCATGTGGTACATCCTTCTGTTAGGTATGTCTACAAATACAGTGTAATGTATATCAATGCAAAAACTGTATGTAAATTATCAGCAGCGGAACTTTTGTGTGAGTTTTTAGGCACTCACTTAGATGAAATAGAATTACCTACTTAGTGAAACATGAATAATGGAAAAGCAACATTTCAACCTTTGCATGAATAAAGGAGACTTCATCGTGCTGACATCAGATGGCGGCTGTGCTGGAGTCTCTTGCCAGAGCTGTGAGGCTGTGACCTCAGTGTCACCACATCACACTCCCATGGTGGCACATCGCACTTCATCTGTTGAGGCAGCTGTTGTCTGGACTGCTCTGCTCCTTCTGCAAAGATCCCAGGTAGAAAGTGTCACCCTTTTTACAAGAACAGGAAGCATCCCTGACTGCTGACTTCTTCATGTAGGGCAGTTGAGATGGCTCTCAAGTCCGCAGCTTGACTTCTTAAGAGAGAAGGTTGCTTCTAGTAAAGCCTGAGGAATGAGGAGAATCAGGAAGAGAAGCACAGGAGGGGTGGTTATGCTGTTATTCCTGGCTGTAGGAGATTGAGAGCCTGATGAAGTCAGCTGGCTTCTCCATACTGCCCCAGTGAGACCATTGACTTCTGATTTACAGAGCAAACAGAGCTTTCCACTTCAGTCCTGATAGATGGCACGTTGCAGAAGGTCAGCTTGTTCCCTCTCAAAACAATATTTGCCAGATGGGAGATGAAGGAGAGGACGGCTAGGATTTCTGCAAAGATTTCGCTTCTAGTGAGGATACAGGAGTATCAGGCTGAGCTGTGCACCTGCTCTGGGTGACCCTGAGACTTGCTCCCTCAGAGCTGCTGTTTGGAGGGCAAAGACATCTTCGAGAAAAGCAGTGTCGTTTCCTATGTGTATGCTGCAAGCTTTGCAGCTAGTCTGAGATTGTTCCTGTATCCCAACCACACTAACTACTCTTTTAAGGTCACTGTTCCTGTTACTTTTCTTATCAAGAGGGGAAGAGGAAAAAAGCCTTGTCTAACTTGGGATATCAGCCGCAACTTCTACACACTATGAATGTATCCAAGCCAAGTTTAAATCAACAGACTCAGTAAATGATAATGCAAAATTAATGGCAAGTTGTAAAATAAGCCCAGGAAGACAGGTAAAGCAGGCCGTGGGACCTTCAGCTGGTGTGAGGGAAGAGTTAGTAGTATGACTGTGACAGCAGTACAGCACTGATGTTGATTTGAGTTGTGGGCTTATCCTTGGCCATTTGATACAAGGTCTTTGTTCTCTTCTCTGTTGATGTCTGCTCATCTTGAGTCACCCAGAGGAGAGTGGGATGGAGTGCCACTTGCAGTGCCCTGGGAAGTACTTTCATAATACACATTAGTTTCTTGAAGTAGAATCATAGAATCTTTAGGGTTGAAAGGGACCTCTAAAGGCCATCCAGTCCAGCTCCCCTGCAATGCACAGGGACATGCACAACTTGATCAGGTTACCCAGGGCCTTATCCAGCCTATCCTTGGAAGTCTCCAGGGACGGAACACCCACCACATCTCAGTAGTTGCTTTTTCCCAACTCTTGAAAGTAGTGTTTAAAGTCCTGCTCTGTGATTTCGGCCCAGTAAACACTCTGTTTAAACCTATGGGATCTCTAGGAATTTTCAACAGTTAAAAGACCTTTGCAGACTACTCTAGAAACTCTCAACTCTTCTTTGTTGGTGACAAGTTAAGATTTGAGGAAGAATGAAAGCAATTACATTCATGAAATTTTATACTACACAAAAGCATTCAGACAAAGAAGATGACAGTCAGTTTAACTTTCCTGTGACAGGACAGAACCACAACTAGAAGAAGAAGTAATAGAAGAATAAATGTTTCCAGTATCCTGCATTCTCAGTCATAGACAGGGTTGCCCTCTGTCTCAAAGATCTCTGTTAATTGTATGAAATAAGTATAATATTCAGAACAGTGCTAGTCATTAGAAAGACTTTCAAAAGTGTCTCCCAGTGCCGACAGAAGACACAACATCCAGACAGGCTCTTAAATCTGCAGTGTTTATTATTTCAGCATATTCATGTGTGTTTGGTACCTTGAAGATGAGTCTTTCATTTGACTGAGACTCCATATGTGATGTAGCTGCTCTGTAGCACTTCTGTGGAAGTCCTCAACATGCTACCTGGCTGTGGAAGTCTTCGGCTGTTTTGGAATGGCTTGAGATGTCTGGTCAAATGAGCAATCCCCAGTGCTTAGGAGAAGTGCCCTATGTGTCTTGTAAGGAAATGTGATGGGAGTCTCCATTCAGTCTCATTAGTATAGCTGTAACTTGCATAAAGGTGCACTAACGTGGTAAAACTGCAGTATTGGTAGTGCAGGATCATAGACTGGTTGAGGCTGGGGGGACCTCTGGAGGCTGTTATGTCCAAGCTCCCTGCTCAAGCAGGGCCACCCGGTGCAGGCGGCTTTTTGTACCGGAGATCCCACAACCTCTCTGTGCAACCTGTAACAGTGCTCAGGCACTTTGCATAGTCAAATGTGTTTCTGTATTGTGTTCTTAGGGAGCCTCCTGTGTTATGGTTTGTGCCCAATGCCTCGTGTCCTGGCACTGGGTAAGAGCCTGGCTCCTTCCTGTCTGCACTGTTCTTTCAGCTATTTAGAGACATTGATGAGATCCCCCTGAGCCTTCTCTTCCCCAGGCTGAACTCACCCTCATCATCTTTTATGGCCCTTGGTTGGACCCTCCTGTGGTTCCATGTGTCTTGTGGTTGGGAGCCCAGAGCTGGACCGAGCACTCCAGGTGTGGCCTCACCAATGCTGAGCCGAGGGGAGGGATCACCTCAACCTCCTGGCAGTGCTTTGCCTAAGGCAGCCCAGGATGCCATCAACCTTCTCTGTGGCTGGTTCATGTTCATCTTGTCTGCCAGGACCTCCAGGTCCTTTTCCTGCCAAACTGCTTTCCAGCTCAGTGGCATCTCTGTAATGTATTTGGCTGTGGGCTGGCAGCTAAGAATGCAGAATTCAGAAGTGGAAGCAGACCAGATGCTAATAAAGACACAGTTTTAGTGTATGTCCTGGACCATTGGTAGTGAAGGACGTTTTTTGACATGGCTACAAGAAGTGCACTAGCATCTGGTATTTAGTACTTGAAAAGGAATAAAATGTATTCTTTGGAAGAATAGCTATAGCTGGAAGAGAAAAGCTAAACTTCCTTTGCCATTTAGTAATCAGAAATCAACCTGACCTGGGAGCATAAATTGAAGAGAAACTTTCATTAGGATAATTTTGTTCTCACAACTCAAGATGAAGCAGAAGAAGTTTGCTGCACACATCAGCACTTCTCTGTATTTGCTAAGAAAGGGGCTGGGTAACCAAATTCAGTTGTACCTGCCAGTCTTCCCCTTTGTTCTCAGAAAGGTTTTTCAGCTAGGCCTGTAGGTAGGTTCTTTCAAGTTCCAGAAGAGAGGAGAACCTGCAGGATTTTGACTCTTACCACCAGCCTTTAAGAAACTGCATAATTGAAAAGCTCTTTCATCTTTCTTCACTGATCTTGATGATGTGAATTCATGTTGATCAGATAGATAGACTTTTATATCACCAGATCAATAGATATCCACACCCAGGGTTTCTATATGGCATATATTTCAGGGGATGGAGTAAACCATGTCTTGATTTTTCTTCTCCTTTGGTGCTTCTAATCACGATCAGTTTGAATGTTGTGGTGACACACAAACATGTTTGAGTGTTCAGCAGTGCACACCACAACCCTGCAGACACACAAAGTACATTGTGAAGCTTTTGTTACAGTAACAGCTCTGATAAGGTTGCCTGTTGTTATGCGTAAATTGGCTTTTCCCTTACGAGCAGCAGCCTTGTAACCTGGGTCACTGAGGGCACTCAGTGCAGTTGGACATAAACGTGAGGCTGAGGGCGGTCAGTTAAGTTCTGGCATTCCCAAATGAATCCAGTTCCCTGTAGTCTTAGTACAGTCCCACAGGAATGTGGCACACTAACAGTTTTTAAGATAGGGCTGCTCAAAACAGAAGCAGTGTCTTGAAAGATCCTGTGGGCAGTAGAGCATGTCCTTGTTTGCTTTCACTGTGGATAGTTGGTAAGGGTCTGGTATGGTTCCACTTTCACATCATTTCACATGCATCACTAACTGCATCCACGTTACTTTCCCTGAGCCACTCTTGATGATACAGAAGTGCCATGACTGCACTTTGCACTTGTTGCCAATGCTGAAAGGGGAACACTTCTGCATATGTAACATAAATTCATTTCTACAGTTTAAATCAGATCAGGTCCTCAGCCAAACCTATCCATAACCAACCTCTCTCCAGCATCCTGAGCTCTCCTTTCTCCATGTCTCTCTCCACAACTGCCTTGTGTCAATCACTTGGAACGGCTGCGTTCTCTTCCCTCTGTGCTGCATTTGCCTTTTGGTGGTGTCCCAGCCTCTGCATTCAGCAAAGTGCCTTTTGATCAGATCTTTTTTGCTGTGTTTCAGGTGAAATGTGTGTTCTCTGGGCTCAAGCTTGTAGCAGCAAGCTTGTAGGAGCTGATGCCAGTGTGTGGGCGAAGGATGTTTTACACCACTGAAACTGTCCCCTTTTGTTCCCACTGGCCTCTTTGCTGGCCTTTTGTGTTCCCACTAAACCAAGCACATGATCTGGAGATGGGTCTTGGTGGATGCCATTTCTTGGCAGGAGGTCATTCTGAGTGGATGCAAAACCCCTTATTGTCCTTAAAACCTGTGGCTTGGTATGCTTTTTTAATCCTCTCAGTAGAACCTGAGAATTGCTCCTGGCTGAGATGTAGACTGGGAGGTTGCTTCAAACAGAACTGACTTGGGGTGCACCGAATGGGAGCACGAGGCTTTGCAAGAGTGCCAGCATTTCTACGCTCTTGTTTTTTTTTCCTCATTTCATTTCCACGTGCTCTGTGTGTGTCTGTGTTCTTGTCTGACTGGGGATAATTACTTCAGGAGGCTTCTCTTCTATTTGTCACTTCCTGTATTGCAGGAGCTGCTGCTCGGCAGTGCTTCAGACGGTGCCTCACCACTGTGGGGCAGTTAGGCTGTTCAACCACATCTTGCAGTTAGATTTTGGCAACTAATGCAGTTTTAACTGATTGTGATGCAGCCTGTAGAGTTTGTCATTTCTGGTGAGGACAGTCCAGTTCTGGTGGTGTAGTATTCCTAGGAGCAATGCGCTGCATGAAGTGCATTACACTCTACAGAAGCAGCTCATACAAAGCCTTCTGTGGTCCTCATTGGGAGTTAAAATGTTTAAAATTTGAAATAGCTAGAATCAATCTGTGGCTAAGCTGTTTATCACCATGCATACTGCAACAAGAGATGAAATTCCTCCGTACATAATCTTTGTGGCAATCCATTTCTTATCCCCATCTCGAATAGGCTGACTCACAGACCTTAGGAGAGAACTTGGTAAGAAGACATCTGCTCTCCTCTGATTGTTAGCTTAGTTTTTCATAGAATCATACCCCATAAAGATCATCTGGTCCAACTCTTCTGCATTGAGCAGGGACACGCAGAGCTCGATGAGGTGCTCAGAGCCCCGTCCAGCCTGACCTTGGGCGCCATCCTTCACCCCTCTGGGCAACTTGTGCCAGTGCCCCACTGCCCTTTTCATTTAGCGGAGATGCGCCTTAACAGTTTTCTGCATTTAAATTAACTGTTAAATGCAAGTCAACAAAACTCCCTGCCCTTCTGGATTCCTTTTCATTTTCTCGTGCTTAGGTTATATCTCCAAATGCGGTATGAAACGTTCTCTGGCCTATGCAGAGTTGATGTAAACTGCAGAGCATTTTTGTAGTCTTACCATGCGTGGCTGTGTCTCACTGTGCCATCAGCCTCCTTGAGAGCCAGACGGTTTTTGAGGCATCAGTTCGTCTATTCTCGGGCAGCTGATATGCAGTGTCAAGTCTGATCTTGTCAATTAGATTTCTCTGCTGGTAAATGGAGTGAGGAGAAGTGGATAATTGGGTGTTTTCTCCATTGCTCTCAATGACTAGTTCAGGCTCACTGCTGATCAAATGGCTGAAATTAATCAGGATGGAATTCTTCCTTCCTGTCAAATGCACGTTGCTGTTTATGTGTTTTATTGGATTCGAGGGATATCTTAATGCTCTCTGGGTTTTTGTTTCTCATTTAAGCTTGGCAGTAACAAAGATTCTTTTCTTTTTCCAGGGTGACTGTTGGATCTGTATGGAGCTCATGTCTACCTCGTTTGATAAGTTTTACAAATATGTATATAGTGTATTAGATGATGTTATTCCAGAAGAAATCCTAGGCAAAATCACTTTAGCTGTGAGTATTTTGTTAAGCTTTTTTTTTTGTGTGTGTTTTTTTGAAGCTAGTTTGAAAAATTCAGGGCTCTTACTTAATGTGTAAGAAAGCTGCTTGATTTGCATGCAGTACAACTGCTGCTGTTGTACTGAGTCACAGTTTTAATGAACCTTGAAAATATTTTGGTTTTCCTATAACATGTTACATAGTGGAGAACCAGGTCCTGGGGGTCTGTAACTTTGACTGCCCAAACGACCCCTCGGTTGTCTAAACACGAGGGTAAGCATTGGCTCTGCAAAACAGGCTTTTGGGTTTGGACTGTGGAAGGTGTTTAAAAGTATCCTGAGATCTCTGTCCTGCTGCTGCCCATAAAACTCTGTTGGGCCCATTGGATTTCTGCTGGATAGTCCGGGCCTCTATGGTCCAGAGACCTCTGGTGCCATTGGGCAAAGGCTCCTAAAAATGCAGGTGAGTTCTTCAGCAGGTGCACAGTCAGTTTGTTGTTCTGGTCCAATAAAAAAGTCACGGCCAAGCCAAGTGGGTTATTTCAGTGAGGCCTGTAAAAGGTGAAGGGCTGCAGGAGTCAGGCTCGGGAGTGACAGGAAAATGTGAGTGACATGTTGTGACAAAGCACAAACAAACTGCCTCTATTGGATCTGCAGTAAGTTGATGTCATGCTTTGTCAGAGTGGTTGGGAAGTGCTCATCAAGTTGCAACCCGTGACCTCTTGAAAAGCTACAGGCAAATTCTGCTGAGGGTCAGGTCCTTGCAGAAAGCCATCATCCTCACCCTTCCAGAAGGCATCTTTATGAAATATTGTGCCTACCTGGACCTGCAGTCACTTCTTAGAAGCTAGCAGTCTGCCTTGATGGCTCACACACTCTTAGGTTATAAGATGATTAAAGTCAAGACTGAAAATCTAGTCTAAGACGGCTGATGGCTCTTCTGCTGCTTATGGGGTGCATCATCATACTACTGACCAGCTAAATGTATTAGTGGCTGGAGCAAGACCTGTGCTGCAGCCTGTTGTGTTTCACCAGATCACCCTTGATTTCATGCTAGCACTCTGTTACCCTGAGCTGAAGAGCTCTGGGCTCGAGTCCGGGAGCAGGATATTCTGGCAGGGTCCAATAAGACCATCCACTCTCTTTCCTCCACAGACCTGCCTAAAAACCAGTTGGGGTGTGGTAGCTTCAGCTGACAAGCAGAGCCTGCTCTGGGAGGGCAAAAGGAGGTAGTGGGGAAGGACAGTACTGCAGCTGCCCCATTTGGGCTTAGCAGGGCTTGCCAGAGCTTCTCATTACCTAAACTCTTGGACACAGGATGATGTGAGCAGGAGGGATCGTGTGCACCAGGAAATGCAAGAAGGAAGGGGCAGGCTTTTGAGGCTTTTTGTCCTCAGGTATACAACTTCAGAGAGCTTACCAGCAGAACACTAACATCCTCATCATTAAGGCAGTCTTCTGCCTATCAGTTTCACTGTTCTGTGTGAAATCAAAACTTTAAAACTCTTTTTTTTTTTAAATTGTCCTGTGTATCAGGCTTTTGGAGTATCTCTTCCCCTTGGTGGTGAATGGGTAAATCACAGCTGTGTCCTCTGCAGCTCCTCACACCACTGAGATGAGCTGCTACTCAGGCAAGGGAATGGCAGCAGCAGAATAGGGCATTTGTTTCTTATGGAAAAGGTACAGCACAGGGCTGGAAATAAGTTCTTACTTAAGTTAACTAACAGAAATTACTTAACTTCATCTCTTGCTTTCCTCTCTTGAAGTGTGATCTTTCAAAGTTACTTGCCCTCTTTTAATATCACCTTCTGTTTGCAGGAAAAATTGTGAGAAAAACGTTTTAATCGTGTAGTTTGTTTGCAGCATTTATGCCTTTCTGTGTTTAATGTTTTTCTCCCCTGCTCTTGGAACTCCAGAGGTTGAATAATCACAGGGGTTTCATGACATTGCTTATTTGTCATCTGTATTTTTTCCTAGACTGTGAAAGCACTAAACCACTTAAAAGAAAACTTGAAAATCATTCACAGAGGTAAGTTCATGTCTTTTCTTCTTCTTGCCTACAAAACTAATGGCAAGAATTTGAAGCAAGCTTTGCATCAAGTCACAGTGTAATTAGCGCAGGCCGTGCCACAGGTGGGAGCATGGGGAGCAGTACAGATTCTGCACTGTCACCTCAGGGGTTCGTGGCTGTTTCCTTGCCCCTCTGATCCACGTTTTTCCATACCAAGCAGGGGTTGGACTGTTGTAGTGTGCTTTCAGGGTCGTTGGGTGGGTCTCTCCATCTCCTGTCGCTGCTGGTTGGACCCGCAGTGGCCATGAGCACTCCTTGCCCAGGGGCCTTGTGCGGCAGTCACTATTGGTGCCGATTCTCTGCAGCTGCTCCTTGGGAAATTGAATCCTCCAGCTGAGACTTAACAGTTTAAATTTCTTCCCCTTACAGATATCAAACCTTCCAATATTCTTCTGGACAGAAATGGAAATATTAAACTCTGTGACTTCGGCATTAGTGGACAGCTTGTGGACTCCATTGCCAAAACACGAGATGCGGGGTGCCGGCCATATATGGCGGTGAGTGGGGCTGAGCTTGCTGCTGGGTGCCTGTGGGCTGTGCAGCTTCCTGACCCCCTTCACAAGGCCTGGCTCAGAGCGTCTGCCCAAAGTGCCAGCTTGGTTCTCGTGGGATAAGCACTCCCTTTCTGGAAGAAACTGAACTCTAGTATAAGCACTGTTAGTAACAGCGGACAGCCCCTTCCCTGCCCACTGCCACCCCTCTGTTGATGCAGCCCAGGGTACTGTTGGCCATCTGGGATGCCAGAGCACACTGCTGGCTCATGTGCAGCTTTCTGTCCAGCAGGACCCCCAAGTCCTCCACAGAGCTGCTCTCAATGAGTTCTTCTCCCAGTCTGTACTCATATGGGATTACCTCTTCTCAAGTGCAACACCTTACACTTGGCCTTAACAAACCTCATTAAATTCTCATGTGTCCACTTTTCAAGCCTGTCCATATCCCTCTGGATGGCATCCTTCCTTTCTGTTGTATCAAGTGCACCACTCAGCTTGGTGCCATCAGCAAATTTGCTGGGGGTACCCTCAGTCCCACTGTCTGTGTCGTTGATACGGATGTTGAGGAGTGCTGGTCCCAGGACAGACCCCTGAGGGACACCACTTGTGACCAGCTTCCACCTGGACATAGGGCCATTGACAACAACCCTCTGGCTACAATCATCCAACCAAGTTTTTATCCACGCCTTTCAAAATTACAGTGATTTTTGAAAACCACTTTATTTCCAAAGTGTACCATAACTTAATTCCAAGAGAATGTCATTCTGGAGAGCAGTGGTGGCAGCTGCGTGGAAGTCGCTCGCTCTGTGCCGTGACTCCTGGGAGTCTGTCCTGCTTGTTTCCCTTCTGCTCCCAGTGATAAACACTGTGGTTGTGACTTTCAGCGCTGTCTGAAGGTTCAAATACACAGCACATCAGGCTGCTTTGAAAAAGCATTCCTGGGTTTCACCTGAGTTTGAGGGGTGGCTTGTGTCTGAACTGTTTGTCTGCTGGCATAAACGTAACTAATTCCAGTGGCACTTTAACTCCTTGTGCCTCAATATGCTGAAAAATACTGTGTCTTCTGAACTGTCTTATCTACTGAGGTTCAGGAAAAAAAGAAGGATAATCTCTGCCTTTGAAAGTATAATTCCTATCTGGTCTAGCTAACTGCTCTCGCATGGCTTTTATCTGACTGCGGTGTCCCAGGAAAACCTGTTTGCCCTGATTCTGATCTGTGCAAACACTGAGCCTGAGTTTCTGAGCATCTGAACTTCTCTGTTGACTGTCCTGGTAGCAAAGTGAGCTGGCTGGAATTGATGAAATCTGTTTTTGGAGACCACTGCGGTGGTAAAACAGTGTGCGCAAGTTCCAGAACCACCTAACTTAATGAAATGGGGCGCTTTGTTTAAAGACCTGGGTGGTCTGGAGAGAGTTAGGGGCATGTCTCCTCTCTGAGCTCTTTTGGCAAGTGTCTGGAATTCCTTGCAGGGAAGAGAACCAGTTGGAGCTACTCAGTCTGTTGTGTCGATGGGGTTTAGGATGCTTTAGGCTGGAGCAGAGGGCCCCAGGGTGGGATGGAGCCGGGGCAGGCTCTGTGGTACCTTGCTCCCAGGCTGCCTGCTGCTCTGTCCAGGCAGTTCTGATTGCATCAGTCGGTGGAGTTAGGAATACTGTTGACTTTCCCCTATCCTCTGAGGTGTGCATCAGTTCTGTATATAGGGGTCTTGCTCACCCCCCGTCCCTACAAGTTCAGTGGACTATAATTAAGAGAATTAATATTCCTGCTTTTGCTTCAAACTGTGGGTAGATGGTCAGCTTTGCTCAAACTGTTGGTTATTTACTACATGACAGTTATTGGTGTGTTTGTGAATAGCTGTGCTTCTTCCCTTGGGACTTGGGTGAGTCAATAATACTTCTTGATTTCCCTCCCTGTCCATGCGCACCGTGTTCTTTGTGCACGTCTATCACCAGTTCCAGAGTGGTTGGACTTTTAAGTGAGAAAAATGTTCCAGTTGGGTTTGTAAGAGCCTTGGCATGGTATATGGTCTGTGGGATGAGCCAGCAGCTGGCAACTGGTGTGGGAGACTGCTGGCCTCTTCCCTTCTCTCCGACTCAGTGACTCCTCTCCAAGTCCATGTGCATTCCCATGTACTGAGAAGCCTGGGAAATGGGGAGATGTCCCCAGCAAGCAAACACAACTGCCAGCTCCTTCTCTGTGGCAGCAAAAGCTGATGCTGTAGTGATGCTGAATTTACCTGGAAGTGAGTCAGGCCCGTTGCGCTTCTTTGGAAAGGTAAATTGACTTCAGTGTGAAATGGGTGAAAGGTGCTAGCTAGGCTTCCACAGTGTACCTGCACTCAGCCAGGGTAGATCTGATGAGGGCTGCTGGATCATGCTCCGTGATGATGAGAGCATGTTGCCTGCTTGGCCTTTGGTGCTTGCAGTAATTCTTGTAGCATGAGCTCTTGCCCATCAGAGGAACCTGATAACACCATGTTCACTGGAGCCAGATCCCCAAATAGCCATTGATAACAATAACGTTGGACGTCTGCCAGCTTGACTGGGAGCGGGCTGATTGGGCAGCAGGAGCCACATCCAGCTGCTAAGCAAGTGTTTTGTGTTTGAACCAAAATGGTTGGGGCTGTCACAGAGCACAGCATGTCAGCCTTGGAGCTGCCAGATCAGGAAAAGTTGTTTTGCTTTTGACTTTGAATTTCCATGTGGTCACTGCATTGAAGTAAGGAGTAAATATGCCTTGTGTTCTCTGAAAGAAAGAAAGGAAAGGCTGGAGACTCCTGTCATCCCAGGATAGCCGGTCCCCAGGGCAGTTTTTGTGGGCAACACGATGCTGAGCCCTCCTGAGACCCATTTTGCTGCCAGCACTGTGGATTTGCTCTAGGTGAGGTTTTGCACCATGATCATGCTGGGCTTGCAAGCCGCTGCCAGCCCTGATCCTGGCAGCTGCTGCTCTTATGCTTTGTTGTTCCCCTGAGCCATGGAGAACCAGTTTGAGGATCAGCAGTAAGAAAGCAGGCCCTCCCAAAAGGAGATGGCATTTTTATGCAGTTGGCTTGTTGAGAAGGTGCAGAGCCTGAACGGTGGCACAGAAGAGTGTGAGCAGGGCTCTGTGGGGGAGCAGAACCTGGTTGCCCTGTTAGTGTGGAGCAGCTCTCAGTCAGCTTCATTGCACTGCATTGTCAGCCTCTCCTGTCCTGTCCTTCAGCTGTGTGCCGGGGCAGCAGTGCCCAGGGTTCTGGCAGGTGGCCCTGCCTCCCTGATGAGCCCTGCCTTGTCTCCTGACGCAGCTTCTGGGCTGGAGAGGTGTCATGCTGAAGGTGACAGTCTGCAACATTAACATCTTTTCCCGTATTTAATGCCCAAGGGATCCCAATTTCTGCATCAGAGGGGAGTGGTGAGGCCAAGCTGGAAGCAACTGTGCTGAGGATGTGGGATCCATTCTCAGGTGTCCTGCCTTGTCCCATTCCTTTGGGACCTCTCTTGGGACAGAGTCACAACAGTCCCTGGGTTCTCCTGCCAGGCTGCCTGGAGCTGTCTGCTGCAGCCAGGCACATGCACCCTGTGCTGCTCTTCCTTGACTGAGGTGGCATTGCCGCCTCTGTGGCCATGGGGCCAAACAGCTTGCACACAAGCTTGGCCATGCTCAGAAAAGGAGGAATTCCCGAGACGGGCAGCAGGGCTGTCTGTGTGCAGCTCTGTGGCCTCTTTTTGGATGTGGAAGGAGGGCTGTGAAGCTGGGATGGCACAGGCAGGAGCCTGGGTTTAGCTTCACATTCCTGACCCAGCGCCCAGGTCTTCATCGGGCTTGGTCATTCATTTAACTGAACAGGCAGCCCGCTGGTTTGACTTCGTGCAGCTGAAATCCTCTTGGATTCTCTTGATCTGTGCTGCGTGCGTTGGATTTCTTGTTTGTCTTTTTTTTTCTTTTCATTTTTTCCTTTTGAATCTGAAACTTGGCTCGCAGCCATCATTTCATGACTGGGAAAACAGATTTGAAGGGAAGCAGTGAGACGTGCAGCACCATCCCTGTGCGCTGCGCGGGCGATGCCGGAGCTCTGAGCACAGCCCTCCCCTCTCGCGTGCTGCTGATGTCACCCACATGCTTCAGCGGTTTCAGCTGAGAACATGCCTCTGCTTACTCATTCATAAGCTAAAATCATCCATGAGGTTTATCCAGCGTGGGACTTCTTCTGTCCAAACTTAGCTCCTTACGTCACGGAGGGCAGAGCCTGTGCAGAGCAGCAGCACTGTGGCACTGAGTGTGTCCATGCTGCAGAGAGGTATGGGTACAGCTCCTCTGGGCAGGCTTTGCTTTGGGGAGAGGCAGCAAAGGGAGAAGGGAAGGGTCACACAGCTCCTGGGTCCACAGCCGTGCTTCTCCTGTTGTCTTTGAGCTGCTTGGCTCCTGTTGCTGGTGTGTTTGAGGCTGGGTAGGGATCCTGCTGCAGGAGGACCGTGGTGATGACCCATCGCTGAGAGCAGCAGCGCCCTGCATGGCTGTGGGAGCTGCTCGGCTGCACCAGACAGCCCCAGCAGTCACCCTGGCACTGAGGTCTGGGTGCAGCTGAGTGTGGCCTGCACCTTCTCCAGCCTTTCCCTGCTGTGGCAGGGCTCCAGGTAGCAGGACAGGCACACTGAGGGACGGTGTTGCTGGAGCTGGGCAGGCAGCATCCACCCTCCGGGTGCTGTGTCTGAGTGCTTCAAGCAGTACCAACCCTTCAGAGACTGACTGTTCTTAGAATCATAGCATCACCGAGGTTGGAAAAGACCTCCAAGATCACCCGGTCCAGCTGTCCACCTACAACCAATATTTCCCCACTAAACCGTGTTCCTCAGTACAGAATCTAAATGTTTCTTGAATACCCCCTGGGACAGTGACTCCACCACCTCCCTGGACAGCCTGTTCTGGCGCCCAGGGAAGACTTGTGCTCCAGACCTCTCACAGCCCCGTTGCCCTTCTCTGGACACGCTCCAGGGTCTCCGTGTCTTTCTTGCAGTGAGGGGCTCAGAACTGAACACAGCACTCGAGGTGCGGCCTCACTAGTGCTCAGTACAGAGTGTTGATCACCTCCTGCTCTGCTGGCTGCACTGCTGCTGACACAAGCCAGGATGCCATTGGGCTTCTTGGCCACCTGGGCACACAGCTGGCTCATGTTCAGTTGAGCGTCGACCAACACCCCCAGCTCCTTTTCCTCCACACAGTCTTCCAGCCGCTCTGCCCCAAGCCTGTAGTGATGCATGGAGTTGTTGTGCCCAAAGTGGAGGACCTGGCACTTGGTCTTGTTGAACTTCATCCCATCTTGTTGAACCTGTGGACAGCAAAACCCCCATTTACCCCTAATGTGAGAAGGATCAGGGTTAGAGCTAGGGGTGAGAGCTCTGCTCTGCAGGTGGAAATTTTCATGAGTGGTAAGGCAGAAATTGAACTGACTGAACACAGATGGAGAATCCTCCTGATCCTGTGCCCAGACCAACATGTTCTGGTTGAATGGAAGAGATCTTTGAGAAAGAGAAAACAGATCTTAAGGCTTAGATTGGTTGTGACTCCAGCCTGTCCCTGTCTGTGCTACCACATGATGACTTTGCTGATGACCATCTGCATCTTCTTGAACTTCATCTCCAGACACCACCTCTAGGTTCCACTTTCTGCTGCATTGAACAGTTCTCCAGGATCAGAATTCCCATTGCATTGCTTTCTGCTGGACTCCTTTCTTTCCTACGTATTTTGAAAGCTTGTGCTTTGGTTACACATTAATACTGTGGAAAATTAACTGGGTTCCCTGCATTTCAGTCTTTCATAATTACTTCAAGGACTTCGAGAGCATCCACACCAAAATTGCAGTCATCAGTGGTGTTCTGTGATGAAATTCTTAGCAGTGCTGAAGCAGCACCTTGCAGCCCTCCAAAACTGCTGCCTCTCCAGAGCTCAACCCTGCTAACCCAGTGAAGTTTCTTGGAAGCCATGGATGACTGTGGCCTCTTCTTTCTACTTTGTTTGCAGAATTAAGAAGCCCTTTACTTTGCACAGCCTCTCTCCCCAGAGGTACTTTCTGACTGAGGAAGTCACCTCTTAAGCTGTTCTTTGAGGGGATTAAGGGACTGAGCAGTTTATGTCCTTGAGACAGATTGGATTGTGTTCTGTGGCTGTGTTGTACTCCCTCCTGGTTTTCAGCATCCTTTTACAAACATAGACCCCAGAGTTGAACCCCAGCAGTGGAGTGTATAAGGAGAGCATTGCCCAGCTACACGCCTTTAATGATGGTGCTTCTCTGGGATTTCATGCTCCCCTGTCCCTTTCTAGGATGCTGTCTGTCACCCCTGAGCGCTGCTGTGTCTGTTTCTGTTTGGGTGAGTCAACAAGCAGTCAGAACCCAGCTTACCAAGCAGCTCAAATCACACTTGTTCTTCAGGAGCACATATATCACACGGTCGATATTTTAATGCTACACACAATTTAACAGCATGAATTTTGTATTTTCTGGCGGATATCAGCTGTAGACCAAGGCAAGGCACCTTTGAGGCCCCACTATAAATGCTGTCTTTTGCACTGAATAGGTCCTGTTAAGAACATAAGAAAGTTAAACTCTTGAACACTCTCAATTAAGCCGTTTGCTAATGCAAATTATTGATGCTTCTTTAGTCACAGTCCAGGTGACGCAGTACACATTGGCCATTTTTAACAAGGTGATTAAGGTCACAAAGGATATACGGTGTCAACCCCAATAGGATCCCATTGGCTTCATAAACCTTCCTTCCAATCTTTCTGTGCCCAGTGAGAGTCCCCTGGCTACCTGTCCTTCTCTGTCCTGGGATCTTCCTGCTACTGAGATCGAGGAGCTCTGTTAGAAAAGCCAGTGGGAGGAGATGGCGATCCCATGCAATTGGAAACCAGCGTCTCCACCTGGAAAATGCTGCTGGAGAAGTTTTTAGATGAAGCATTTTCTCGGAGTAAATACGTAAAGGAAATAGGAGGGGAGGAAAGGCCATTCTCTAGAAACACGATCTCTGCTGATAATCTCTGTGCAGCCACAGGCTTCGTGGCTGACCTAGGAAAGGGGAGGAACAGGAAATCAAAGAACAGAGGTGATTTGGGAAGGAATGTCTGAATTAAAAAGTTAATATTTTGGCTGCAATCTTTCTTTGCGGCAATAAAACTCCCATTGCCTCCTATATAGTGTTTACACAGAACCCAGTGCTACTGCTTCTATCCTAGAGATAATAAATGGAGAAACAGGAAGAAGCTGCTTGTCCATGACCCCCAGCAACAAAGACAGAATAATTGGTGTTCTCTGCTTCCCTCTCAGCTGTTCCACCCATCACACCGTTTTGCCTTTGCTCTGCTATGTCACACTCTGGCCGAGGAGCACAGTCTCCTCCTGCAGCCAGGACAGGCTGCTGCGTGGGATGCTGCAGGTCCTGCAGGGCGGTGAGGCACAGCCTGCCATAAATGTGGGTGCCCCATCCCTGGAGGCACTCATAGCCAGATCGGATGGGATCCTGGGCAGCCTGAGCTGGTGGCTGACAACCCTGCCCATGGCTGGGGGTTGGACGTAGGTGATCTTTAAGGTCTCCTCCACACAAAGCCATTCTGTGATTCTGCGATCCCTGTAGTGATCTGCGATACAGACCAGGGAAAACAAAGGGTTCATCACTTTTTCATCAATCACCTGGTACTGGGCAGGAGGGGTATAACCTGGGAAAAATTTGCTTGTGTTGTCTCACTGCTTGTGTGGATGACTCACATCTGTGTTCTCAGAGCAAGGCTTGTGCAGCACTGAGGTCACCTTCTGTGAGCCTTCACAAGCCTGTGAGGAGATCCAGGAAGCTTACTGGGCTTCACTGCACATAAAAATCGAGACCCAAATGAAATTAGCCACCTCAGCTCTTTAGCAGCCAGTAGCACAATTCGGTGTCACCTCAGGGAGAGCCCCGAGTCATCCTGCAGAGCAGCACCAGCAGGAGCAGCAGGGTGCTGCTTTGTGTCTCTGTGTCAGGGCTGCAGCTTGGAACCTGGCTGTGCTCAGTAGGCAGCAGGGAGGGCTCTGAGCACCGACACCTCACACAGCAGGGCTTCCCCTTCTCTAGGAGATGGTGAACCGGGGTGAGCATCCCCTGGGGAGGTGAGAGATGAGGCCCCTCCTAACCATAGGATGAGCCCAGCCTGGGGAGAGGTTAGGGAAGGAGCTCCCTTGTGGACAGGAATAAAACGTTTGGAGGTGTTGGCAAGCAGGTGAGACTTGCATCCTAGCACTCTGGAGAAGGAGTTACCAGAGGAGCAGGTCTGAGAGCCCAGCAGGTCAGTGCTCCCTTGCTGCCTGCTCAGCACACCGCTTCCCTGCCTGCCCGGGCTCCCAGTGGGGTTGGCCATCGCTCCGACTCCATTTGTGTGAGGCCCATGCAGGGAGAGCCCTAAAGGAGGAACAAATTGCGCTTCGCTGCAGGAATATTCTTGAGAAATAAAGCAACGTGAAAAGGGAGTGGCAGCATTTTCCTTTACCGAACAGCAGAAGAATTTCCCAAACTGTTTATTTATGGTCCTAAAGATGGTTTCCATTGCTATTGCACAACCCCGCGGGCAGCTGTTCAGAGCCGCTGCCCTGTGGCTGCTGTGGCTCTGCATGGTGACACATGGTTCCCTGTGAGCACTGAGCCCTCATGGGGCACAGCCCTGCTGATGAGAAAGCTGTGGTAACGGGGTTATCACCGCTGGGAAAACAGCACTTATGTCTGGAGTGCTGCCTAAACACATACATATTTGATCCGTTGGTTAACAAAGCAGCAGAAGAGTGTGCTGGGGAGCTCTGTCTCTTGCATGCGAGATTGTATCCAATCGCTGTCCAAGCCGTGGAGGTCTATTAGCTCTGGCTGCCTGGCTTGTAGCTCACTGTATGCTGTGCAGCAGAATTTGGCACAGACAGCTCTGAAGCTGCAGCCATCACGATGCAGCTTCTGGATGTGCAGGGCTTTACCTGCTCCCATCATCCACCAAAGGCAGGACAGTCCCTGGGCTTCACATCCAGTGTTTCTCATCGCGTGCTGCTGTGTGTGGGGAGGTGGGCTGCAGTGGAGGCTGGCAGCTTCAGCTCACATCCATCTGTTTCTGTGGTGGAAGGGGAGAGAGCGTTTCTATCCTGTCAGTTCTGTGTTTTGGATTGCATGGATTGCTTTCTGGTAGTTCTTCACTCCCTGCAACCTTTTTATTGTCTTTTACTTTGGGGGCGCGTTGGTTTAAGTAGCAAATAAGGATGTGTTAAGTACAGTTTTGTGCCATGCAGGCAGTTTTGAATTTGCAGTGCGTGTAGGATAGAAATTCCCTGATAATATAACTAGTGAAAATCCAAATCTGAGCTTCAAGAATCATGTTTTCCTAGAAATACTGCTCTGTTCTTCAGCAACATGAAACAACTGAGAACTGCAGCAAGTTGTATGTGCATCTGTTCTTGTGTCCCACCCCAAATTGCATGTGTTTGTTTATCTGGGGACTTGGAAGAGAAGGGAGGATCAGCATTTCCCATTTCTGCTCCTTTGTCAGTGCAGATGCTGGTGCTTAGGTGGACACCAAGTGGAGGGAAGCCCTGTGTCAGGCTGTCCCTGTGCTGCATTCGTGCCCTGCCTCTTCACACAGTCAGCAGCACATCCAGGGGTTGATCTCTGTCTCAGTCATTTCCTTTCCTTGCTTGCAGTTGGCATTAGAAAGACATTCAGCAAGAGCTGGGGTTTGTCTGCAGTTCTCATCCCAGGTCCCTGAGTGTGACACACTGACTCTCCCTTGGTGCTAATTGCTCCCGTGTCCTCTACATGGAAAAGTCCCAGGATTTTTTGCTCTGTATTTACAGGGGATTTATTTTGGTCCATCATGCTTTGCCTTTAGCTGTGCCATGGCTGCGTAGAGCCAAGTTCCTGCTGCTCCATCACACTCTGTGTGGTCGTGGTAGCAGGCTGCCCCTGTGTGGGTACTTCAGCCTTGCAGAGTCATAGAACAGAATCATTGAATGGCTCGGGCTGGAAGGGATGTCAGAGATCATCTTCTTGACAGCCTGTCTTCCTGCCTGCTGCTGGAACCCAGAAGGCTGCAGGATGCCCCCGGGGTCTGGCAGGAGGGATGGAGATAAGAAGAGCTTTGCACAGAGGGAAAGCAGTAGTGTCATGGGGCCACAGTCCCAGCAGTGCTGTACCCTGGCGTGCCATTGGGCTGGGACTTAGTTGCTCATAGCTGATGGAGTCAGGCTGTTCTTGTGTGTCCACTGAGACCAGGCATGCCGGAGAGGGCTGTGTGGGAGCTGTGAACAGACAAGGGGGTGTTGCAACTACAGCATAACATTGAGAATGGACAGGAGAGACACAGCATCGTCCTTGAGAGAATTATAGGAGAGTCACCTGAAACTCTTCCCATGGCAGAAGGTTCCACATTGCTTGTTGTTGATGCCACATTCTGTCCTCTGTCGTGCTGGCATTTTCCATTTCCATTTTGGACTGTTGATGGAAATGTACTGAGAGCACTTGGGATTGGTTGGACCTATTACTTCTGAGCAGAGTAGAAGTATGAGTTCTTCTTGTTCTTCTCGAGCCTGAGTGTGATCCAGTGTTCTGGGCACCCACTGGCTCCTCCTTGAGATGTTTTACTTCTGGCTGAAATCTCCAGTAGCTTCCTCAGATATCCAAGAGCATCCAAATCCTGACTGGTCACTGGTTATCAATCCTTCTTCCCCTCAAATCAATGAGTAGCAGGATCTCAGAGCACATTTTCCATTTAAATCCTCACCCCTTCTACTGTTCTGGGATGTTTTCCTTGCTGTCTCAGGTTCAAAATGTTGGAGAAATTGTCTTTACATTTCTGTTTTCCGTCTGTAAAAGAAAGGGTTTATGTTAGCTATTAATTCCTTATCAGCTGATTCAGTAGTCTGCTTAAATGGGGAAACCAATATGAAAAGACTGTGCTTATCCAGGCAGGGTAGAATTCTGAATTGTGAGCAATCAGAAGCATGGGTTTGTCTATAATGCAAATGTGATTGATTTTGACTGAGCTTCCAGGTGAGTACATGAGGAACTGATAGTAGATCTAAGAGAATTTAATTCTACCAGTTTTATTATTTTATGCTCACTTCCACCAGGATTATTGAAAAATCCATCCGGCAGTACCCCATCAATGGGAAAATCTAATACATGGGGTTAAAACAAATGAAAATCGTAACTTAAGGATAAGAAAACAAGGCAACATATAGACCTGAGAGGGCAGGAAGGAGTAATAGAATCACAGAATCATGAAAGTTGGAGAAGACCTCTAAGATCATCTAGTCCAGCTGTCCACTTACCACTGATATTGCCCACTAAGCCATTTCTTACATGTTTTCTTTTTTATTATTTGATCCATCCAGGACCATTCCAGCATCTTGAAGCCATTAGAGTATTAGATTGCATTTTCCCTTCCCACTGCCGCTACTTGTTAACACACAAAGCACCACATTTTCTTCAGGCAGCCCATGGTTGGTCTGGTGGGCACGGTGGGGTTGGGTTGATGGTTGGAGTAGATGATCTTAGTGGTCTTTCCCAGCCTTAGATGGGAAAAAAAGCAAAACCCCAAAAGACAGCATTCAGGGCATTTGAACCCAGCCTGTTTCAAAGTAGATATTGTAACTGGGAGAGAGGGTGAGAAAACACACCGATGGCATTGGGAAGGTGATGCACCATCTAACAACACTGTGGAAACAGGAAGGTAACAAAGACACGTAGAGTCAGTAAAGCTTCCTGAAAATGACTTCTTCCCTTTCTCTTTGCGGGTATGTTTGGTTGTTTGATTGGTGACCTCAATCCCTTGTTAGAGAAGATCCTGCAGAGTGAAGGAAAGGAAGAGGTTTGGAAGCACATTTGGGGCAGCTTTGTGCAAGCAGAGGGTGGCAAAGAGGGTGGTTAGCAGCAGGACAGAGCAGCCAAAAATGCCGTGGGCTTTGGGGCTAGGGAAGTGCTGTGGGGACCTGGTTGTTTTCTCACACGTGTGGTGGTGCACTGGAAGCTTGCGGTTGCACTAAGGGATTTTGTTGGTTGCATGGCACTCTTCAGTATGCATCTGTCACGAAATCTTATTGAAATGTAGCTCACAGAGCAATCAGGGCTTTCCTAGTATTTCTTGCAGCTGATAATTTAGTATTGAATTGGAATTCAGGTCTCTCTGTCATTGTTTGCAGTCAAATCAGAATGTGATCCTGTTTCTTCTGGCATTTTAATTATTACATTTGTAATAAAAGAGGCGTTCTCATAAAGATGACACACAAAGCATAGAGATAGTCCTGCTCCCTGGATAGATCACTCTGGGGTGCAGATCACCCATGTCCACCTTGCTGTCATTTTCTGTGGGAAGATCTTTTGGGTATCTGAAGGCCTGATAACATGAAGACATCACAGAATCATAAAGTTGGAAAAGACCCCTGAGATCACCACATCCAGCCACCATCCCATCACCGCAGTGCCCACCAAACCACGTTCCTCAGTGCCAGTTCTGGAACACCTCCAGGGACATCAGATGTTTCTCTGTTGGGGTTGAATGTTGTCCTGGTGGGATGAACTTATTTTTTCCAAGTTTGCAGACGTGTCTCGTTCTGTCCTGCATGGCACAGTGTTTGAATGGTACTTCTTTCTGTTTCAGCCGGAAAGGATAGATCCCAGCGCGTCCAGGCAAGGCTATGACGTCCGCTCAGACGTCTGGAGCTTGGGGATTACGTTGGTGAGTGAGGAGGGCTCAGGCCCTCTGCTGCATGGCAGTTCCCTGCTGGGTATCCGTAGTGCGCTTGGCGGTGCGACTGAGCTGGTTGGTGTCAGATGTTCTTGAAGCAAAGCCCGGCTCTGCTGCAGTGAAGCATTTGTATTTTGTGATGGAAGTGGGCACCTCCTGGCTCAGAAGGAATATAAGTCCCTTCAAGGCAGATGGCTCGCCTGAACCGCTGAGGATACATTTAGCTGCAGCTACAGTCAGAGGCAGAGATGTGAGCAGGGAAGAGGTGCTGGATTGTAAATGAATTTTGTCTTCAAAATCTGATGTGAGGAGGGATGGTGGGCGTGGTGGTGCAGAAAGAGCACCCAGCCTTTGTGAATAAGCTTCTCACAGCTCTGGTGTCTGGGGTACTCCAGCTGTGCAGTTTGTCAGTTAATCCCTGTTCCCAGTTACTGATTTTTCTCAGGCTAACCACAACACTGCAAAATGCAAACACCGATCGTTTGAGAAGTTCTCCCATTCTCAGAGTGGTGAAGTAAAAGAGAAATCAGAAGCAATGGGTCAGCAGCTTCTATCAATGGGCTGCCCTCTCTGCAGGCATTTAAAGTGCTTGTTTTCTCGGGATTCCTTTTCCATAGTGGCTATTACAATGTCTGGGAAGGGACTGGAGGATTTTATTTTCCCACTTTTGCAGTATCTTAAAAAGACCATTAGTTCATTTTGTAGTCAGTAGAGGAAAGACACTGGCCACATGAGAGTTCAGCGTAGTGGGTTAAATCGTAGCTGGGTACGTTAGGACACAGTTTTGATGTAGATAGCAAAACTCCTTGTCCTTCTCTCAGCTGAACTGCCTGTAGGGGATGGGATGGAAAATCTCATCTTAGTTTCCTTTGGGACCTTCAGGCTCCTTGTAGAGATTTTGTTACCCTGAAAGAACTTGGCATTGTGTAACCTATCTCCTGCTGCTGCTGTCTTCTTGCAGTATGAGCTGGCCACAGGGCGATTCCCCTACCCCAAATGGAACAGTGTGTTTGACCAGTTGACGCAAGTAGTAAAAGGAGACCCACCACAGCTGAGTAACTCAGAGGAAAGGGAATTCTCCCCAAGTTTCATCAACTTCGTCAACTTGTGGTGAGTGTTACCAACTCAAAGCACTTGGAGTTGGATTTTTTTGTTGTTGCAAATTATTTGTCAAGCCGTGTGCCAGCACTTAGTTCCATGTTCCTGCACCAACACGAGGTTGAGGACTTTTCACATTTCTCTTCTTTAGAATTGATGGGATGTTTTTGAGTCTTTCATGTGAGTGGGGTCTGAAGGACAGACTTTTGGGAGCTGCTCTTCAGGGAAGAAATAAGGAGAAAACCTCCGAGAGTCAAAAGACCCATGGTGGGAGATTTGCTTGGCTTGTGCAGCCTGTTCATTAGTTATTATGCAGCCTTGGAACAGACCTGCTATTGCCTTGCCTTCTTCAGGAAGAAGCCTGAGAAACCTGGTAGTATTGTCTTGTGGTTGAGCTGAGGATCTGTTCTAGTCCTGCCTCTTGCAAAGCCAAGCCAGGAGCCTTCCTGCCTGGTCAGACAAGGTTCTGCTCAGCTGGCTGTCAGGACCTGCAGCAGGTTGCTTGCTTGGTTATTGATTTCATGTCTGGTGTGAGAAGATGAAGACTCAAAATACATTTATGAGGTAGAAGGGCCTGTGCAGGTTGGTCGGCCTTGGATGGGGTTTTTGCAGAGCTTGTGCAGAAGTCTGCAGCAGTCCGTCTGCCTGCCCCTGTGCATGGTCCTGCTTAGGCTAAGGGCTGAGTGTGAATTTTCTAAGTACTTTTCCATCAAAATGTGAAAGATCATCAAAGAAATTTTGTTAACCTAATAATGGACTGCACAGATCAGTGTGACCTGCGTGCCCCTTCAGGGCCTTTCTGTTCTGGATCTGTAGGTGATGGACATCCTGAGCCAGGGTTGTCCTTCTCAAAGCTCTGTGACACAGGAAGATTCAACAAGAGATAGTTCTTTACTTCTTAAGAGATCTTGTTTCAATATTTTCAGTACACCAGAGAAGTGAAGGGTTCAGGTTCAAGGTGGAGCAGGGTTTGGGGTTCGGATTGTATTGTCTTTCAGAATTAGGAACTTTCAGAATCCAGATTCCATTTTCCAAGTGTCTGTAGTAAGGCCTTGTTACTGCAGAAAATGGAACATCAAAATGGCTTTCATTTTTCAGACAAAAAACTACGTGCAGAACAACTGCACAATCAGAAAGTCAGTGTTGCTTTCCCCTGCCTCGTACAATACAGGCAATGGATGATTTCCCACACACTTATCTGTAGAGACGTGGTGTCGTAGCAGAGTGCTAAAAACGAAGAGCTTGCTCCCCTGCCTGTTGTGCTGTTGGATGTGGTTCCAGATGACCCAAGAGAGGAACCTGCTTGGCATCTGTGCTGAACAGCAGTGTTTGGCCACTGTGTCTCATTGGTCCGTTTGTATTTTCCTCCCATTCACCGCTCGCAGGGCCTGCTGCTCTGGGACAATTGCAGTGCTCAGAGCATGCGGCAGTTTTCAGTTTGATTCTGTTTTTTCTTTCATTTTGTAAATAGGCAGACTTCTGTCCAGAATATTTATGATGTCATCAGAGCAACGCTGTAATAAACATTTTTCTCAGTAACTTTTAGTTAAGCACAGACTGGTGTTAGTGAGCCTGCAGGAATATCTCCTAAAGGCTGTGCTGGTGGGTGTGTGATGGCACTGATCCCCAGGGCATCACCCCACAAATCTGCATTTAATAATCTTCTATTTTTGTGTAGTGAAGAGTCAGGAAAAATGATGGAAGAGTCGTGCAGTGTTGCTGCCTGCTGGTTGTGATAGATCTGCAAGAAAAGGTTATTTTCGCTAATGTTAGAAAGTAGAGGGAGCAACGGGGAGCGCCGGTCGGGCCGTGTCTGTCTTCAGTGCTGTGGGGCCTTTGGAGGCCTTTGCTGCCTCCTGCTGTCCCACCACAGCCCGGCTGTGCCCTGTGCTGCAGGCCAGGAGCCAGCGAGCTTTCCCCGTGCTGGGGAGATGGCGCCGCATGGCAGGGCTGCAGTGTAGAATCGTGGAATCCCTGAATGTGCCGGGTTGGAAGGAGCTGTTAGGATCATCGAGGCCAGCTCCTTGTTCCATGTAGGACCTCCCAAAATCGGACCCCATGACTGAGAGTGTTGTCAGAAGTCTGGCTGCCCACAGCCCTGGGGGGAACGATGTTGAGATCGATGAGAGCTTGCGGCTCTCTTAGGCCCATCCATAGTGGGGTTTGTTGATCCCTATGGGGTCTGTGCTCATGCTAGCACCTGCACCCGTGTGGGGAGGGAGTCTGGTGGTGACTTGCAGCTTGGAAAGGATGACTTTCAGAGGAAACCACATTCCTGGATTTGAATGGTTTGGGATGCTCTGAGTTCCTCCATGACAGCAGTAGATTCAGTATCTTGTGCTGTAAAAATGTGTGTTTAATGTCTGTAACCAATTCCCTCAGCCCTACCTTTTCCTAATTCTCTTTCTGCTTTCTTTAGCCTTACAAAGGACGAGTCCAAAAGGCCAAAGTACAAAGAGCTTCTGGTGAGTGCAGAGCATGACTGCTGAGCCCAGCTGCTGCGGCTGTGCATGGAGGAGGGCCGGGTCACATGTCTGTGTCTTCTCGGCTGATGGAAGCAGAGCATTCAGCTCTGCAGCCTGAAGGACAGCACTGCCTCCCTGCCACCCTGTCAGGCTTGTGTGGCTCATATGGTGGCCAAGATTATTGGTGTCTGTCCATAAATACCCAGTTCTAGGAGCTAAGTGAAGGTGGAGGTGCCGTATTGGAGTGGGTTCTCTAACCAGACATAGCTGACCCATGTGGTCTCTGAAGTGTGCAGGCTTGGGTAAGACATGGAGGGTGTGCCCTGCAACCTCTGCCTTGGCTTGAGATCGTGGCATGGGCACTCAGAAGCCCTGGCAGATTGCTGGCAGATGCTGTCACATGTCAATGCCTCCAATGTATGAGCGACACCATGAAGCAAGGAGGTTGGCTGGGCTTTGGGGTTGGATAAGTCATACTTGGCAGCCATGTATTTTCATGGAGCTGTGTGCATTGGGAAGGCACCCCTTCAGAGAATGGGGGAAACCTGTCCTGGATGCCTGATGGTGTTGGCATTGTAGGAAGGGAGTTTGCCTGGTGTCCTGGCCCACAGAGTCACCATGTCATCATTTCCCAGCTGCTGTCAGTTAGAGCCAGCCAGTACAGCCTGCTGGGCAAACCTGAGGATCAGAGTTCAGAAGAACTGGTTTGGGATCCTCACCTCCTGTTTGGCCTCCCGGGTCATGTCTTCCTGTTGTTTCTGTCTCCTCATTGCTGAAAAGGCTGTTGATGATGAAGTCTTTAATGAAAGCATTTCAGTGTGTCTCCCACGGAGTCTCACCCCACCTCTTTACTGCATGTTTAAGACAAGGATGCCTCAAATGCAAAAAGCCATGGACTGGGCCATGTCCTGGTGTCCTGCACTGGGGTCTTGCATCAGGCAAATCCATATGCTGTGCTTGTATCTGGGGTATCCAGCCTGAAAGGAGAGTGTAGTAACCTGCTTGTTTCTCTGTCTGATTCCAGAAACATCCCTTCATTCTGATGTATGAGGAACGCACAGTGGATGTTGCATGCTATGTTTGTAAAATCCTGGATCAAATGCCAGCAACTCCCAGCTCTCCAATGTATGTCGATTGATATTGCTGCTACGTCAAACTCTAGAAAAAGGGCTGAGAGAAAACAAGCTGTAAAGAATTTTCATCACATGTTGCAGTGTTTTTAATGCTCGCCCAGACACCATGTGCAATAATATTGGTGTTATTTCCATCCTGTCTGTATACTGTTGTCACATATAAAGTGCATCCCTGTAATACCTGATCACACAGTGTTAGTGTTGGTCAAAGAGAGACCTCATCTGCTCTTTTGTGGACATATTCATGAGATGTGGGAATAAGTACATTTATTTGTTGACCGTGATTGGATAGCACCTAAAATTCATTTCTAGACTCAAAACTTGGAGACTCCTCAGCAGCTACTGGAAAGATTTTTCTCTCAAATTCTTCCAATTGTTGTTTCAAGTAATAATAAAAAGCAAACAAACAAAAGTTAGGCGTTGTCTGTCTGAACATTAAGAGACTTTGCCTGGAGGGAGAAGAACTTGCTTAACCAACGAGATGCTTTGCCTTCTGGAGCCAGAAAGGCAAAGGAGAATTTTATTCTTCACAAAGTGCAATAGATTTACCGCTATGAAATTCTGTTGCTTTACAGTCGCAGCGTACTTTCTGGGGACAGTGTGCTCAGCTGAACTTCCTGTTAAAAGAGAGATCATGTTAAATATAGTGAATATGTCTTTACCAAAAATATGTCGCGTTGAAAGAGGCTAACATTAAACTATTCAGAGATGGGACATCATGTATTCTTTCTCCTTTTACCAAGCCAGCCACTCTTCACTCTTAACTAGGCGTCCTGTAAATTGTTACCTGGTAAGATAAGACCTTTGATCTGAAGAATTATTAAACTACTCGATTGAATTTAACCCGCTTGTGACCTGATTTATAGCTGCACAGCGCTCACCACCGGCTGGCTTTGCTTTGACCTCGACAGGTGCTGTTCACAAAGGCTGCGGCTGTTTTCATGAGCCAGAAATGAACGTCTGCGGTTCCTAGTCGATGTTTCTCATGCTCTTCACTGTCCCCAGCTCTGCTGCTAGCACTGTTTCCCTGCCCCCAGCCCAGCCAGCAGCGCTGCCACTTCCCAGCCCGGTGTGTCCCTAGCACGGCCAGACCTCAGCAGTTCCTTCTCAGCACTGTGCAGGATGGTTCTGCCACGCTGAGTCTGGGGCCATTGTGCTACTGCAAATGTGATGCTCTGCTCGGTTGGAAGCCTTGTTCACCTTTTGGGTGTATGTAACCTCTTGTTACCCTGGGAAGCTCATGTTGTTGCACTTTACAGTGAACCTTGCTGAGAACCTTACGAGGTAGCAGAGATGAGGGATTGTCAAACACCTTCTGGGTTTTCAGTTGACCCAACAAGACCGGGCGAGGTGTTGGACTGGCGCTGCCCAGAGCTGCAGGTGCCCCATCCCTGGAGGTGCCCGAGGCCACAGGTGGGCCCTGTGCAGCCTGAGCTGTGGGGCAGCCAGCCCACGGCAGGGGTTGGAACTGGATGATCTTGAAGGTGCCCTGCAGCCTAAGCCATCCTGTGATGCTGTGAAGGCGCGACCTCGTGACCAAGGCTGAGCACGAAGTAGATCAGCTGTCATTTTAACTTCTAAATTTGGCATCTTTTTCAGAGATTTTTTTTTCTGAAAACTTTTTTTTTGCCCTCCGAACGACTGCAGCTCTCAGACATTCGGTAGCACGCTGGGGATCAATGGAGGCTGCGTGATTTCCAGTTTGAATTGTCCACTTTTCAGCACTCGATACAACTTGGCCAAAACGCGAGCAGCCCACCAGAAGCTTTGGCAGAGGGATGGATGCGCAGAGCAGTGCGCACAGCAGCAGGAGTGGGATTTGCCCGGATGGGGCTTCGCACTTCGGTGCCACCGGGCTGCAGCGGGAGCACAGCGCATCCCCGCCCCTGCTCCTCGGGTGGGGAAGCGGAGAGCCCAGGCCACGCTTGTGAGCACCCGGCAGAGGGCACACAGCGCTGCATCTCCTGCCGCGCTCGGCTGAAGCTGAGTGTCCCCAGCAGTCTGGGCAGCACTCCTGCAGCGCCAATGGGGCAGCGCTGAGCTCTGCAAGGAGCTGGAAAAGCAGAGTTTCCTGCAGTGAGCGGCCCTCCCCAGCAGCTCTGGTTAAATCAGAGCACAGACCATAGTGTGGCTAAAGCAGTAATGAGTTGGAGTCAGGCGTGGGCTGTGCAATGGCACTGCTGTACAGAACGCGTGTAACATACATCGAGTTCAGCTATTAAGGGTGCACCGTTTATTGCAATGTATCTTTACAAAGAATAAAAGAAGTGTATAGTGTTCAGAAGCTGTGAAAATAGTGTAAGAACTGTACACTGTGTACTCTGCTTATTTTTTTTCTTGTACCATAGAAAAAAAGATGTATAAAAATGATCACAAAGCCGATGTGCAGGGATGTTGCCTTATTGTCTGTAAAATGGAGCTCAGGAACATAACTGCTTCAGAGAGCTTCAGAGTATTTTATCCGGTATCCTGGTTGGACTTCCTTCTCTATTTAAGATATTATACATGGATCAGAGTGTTTATGTAATAGTTCTATCCTTTTGCCTGCAGGTCAGTTGTAATAAAACTAGGATGCGACCGTGCCCTCGTTATTTTCATTGTGTCAGGTCAGACATAAATGGGGAGATGTGTTACGAGCTGGAGAAATCCCTGACTTCCAGCCCTTCCTCCGGGGGAGGCGGAGGGGCAGAGGTGGCTCAGGACATCTTGTCCCTGTGAGGAGGGCCGGTGGCTGCACCCACAGCCTGGGGAGAGGGCAGTGATGCTCACGGCCTCGCAGGCTTCTTGTACATATGGGAGAGCACTCACTGCTGTCTGCAGTGTCCAGATTTAAGAGTACCGAGTCCTGGGTAATTTCTACTACCAAGCCTCTGGGTGCTGGGGTACGTGTCTGTGCCTGGAGGCAATGGAGGAATTGGAAACCTTCCAGGTGAGTGAGCAGAACTGGACCCCATTATCAACCTCACAGAGATGAACACAGTGTTGGGGAATGGGGCCGTCCACAAGTGCCTGTAACATCAAACTGACTCGATGGGACCGAGGTTTTGGTGAGAGGGAGAAGAAGAACAAGAGCATGCTGGCAGGGATTGTTGGTCGTAGCACGGCTCAGTTCTTAGGGACTGGTGGAGTAACCTGGCATTGGCTCTCACCCTTCACTTGGAGGGTGACAATCTCGTCAAGAGAAGGGAAGGCAGGCAATGGAGCCAGAGAAGGACTTGCATTAGAGATACACAGTGAGAAAGGCTTGAGGTGATTGAAGTCTGTCAGCTTAAATAAATTCTGTGGTTCTGACACATCAAGGTTGTTTTGGAAGGTTCCTGTTCTTGGGACATCTTTGGGCCGCTTGCTGTCCCCGCTCTTCATCCATAACCCAAGATTCCAGACTCAGTGATTTACAGGCAAAAGTCACAACCCACCAAGCACTGGGGAGCAAGATCAGATGCTGCAGGGCCTGCTCCTCCCAGCTCCACAAACGGCAATTCTGTTCCTTCTGCACCAACAGCTGCCTCTGTGTGCTGAGGTTTGTTCTGAAGGAAGCTGTCCCAGCGGACAAGAAACCATAAGAAACGTGGCAAACTGAACTGGGCATCCCCATGCTTTTCAGGATGCAGAGGATCCCGCTCGCCTCTTTCCCCCTGTGGCTGTGTGGCATGTAAGAAGGACTGTGTCTGTTGTCATCTCAGGTTCTCCCAGTTGCCCCATAGAATCCATGCTCGGGGTTTTTTTCCTGTCGACTTGCTTGGACTTCTCTGCCTTCACCAAGGGCTGTTATCATCACACTTATGTGTGGTGGTACGGGAAACCTCTGACCCCACATCCCAGATGCATCTTCTGTGTCTTGGACAGGACCTGTGCCCAAGCAGTGCTGCTGTTGCTGTTGCTCTGAGCCTTGAACCAGTCCAGCATTCCTGGTGTAAGTGGACTACAATGGCTTCCTCTGACCCTGGAGCTGGGAATCCTCCTGCAGATAACCCAACAAGGTCCATATGTCTCAGCTCTTGCTTTCCCTCTGTACCACCGCATGGACACCAGTTCCTGCACTCAGCCAAGGCTGAGGAGCAGCTCTAACTTCCAGGCAGGCTTGGAGCCGCCAAGGGCCGTTGTCCTGCACAGTGGCCCAGTCTCACACCTCATACCACTTCCTCACATCTTTATGCCTATGTGCAGGGCTGAAGCGCTCCCGATACCCTCACCAGGTATTATATAGCATCCATAAAATAGATACTGTGCTCATTGACATTTATGATGTGTCTATGGGACTCCAAGACTCCAAGGTTTTGATGAGTTCAGACTCCTCTCTGCATGGACATAAGCAGTATGGATGGACGTGGGCACCCTGACTACTTCATCTGCAGCACTTGTGAGTTGTGTGGTATACATTTCCACTCATCTTTGGCTTCGCCAGCCTTCCTTCCTGCCTTGTCTCCTCTCACTGCTTGGTAAGAGGCCTAGGTTCCCCCCAGAGGCACCACTTTGGAGAAAAGCTCAATTTTCACTATGATTCCAGACACAAACCCCAAGTGTGGTCATTGCTTTGAATGTGTGAAGGGCCCTGGGAAAGGTGGAATGGCTGCTCTGGTGAATAAGAACAGAAAGCAGCTTCTGATTTTTGCCATTATGCTTAAGGCTGTGCAGATGGAAGCTGAAGCACCAACTCCCTTTTCTGGTGCTCACTGTGCCACTGTTGTACTGGGAGTAAAGTACAGAGCTGGCTGTTGGATGGGACCGTGGGCTGTCTCCCAGACATCCCACCAAATCCCTCAATTCTTTCTCTGCTTTCTGGGAGGAAAAGTTGCTGCCACGGTCATCCATGGAGGCAGTTCCTCTCTTGGCCAGATGGGAATGCACCTTGTTGGAGCCAAATAATACAGCAGCAGCCCAATCTGTGTTTGGCTGGATATTGTGAGAAGAGGAGGAGCTCCTGCCTGACCTTCCAAGGCAGACAGGTTTCTCACCAGACTCAAGATGGATTGAAAACCTATGTGCAAGCACACCAAGCAGTTCTGCAATGTAGTGACTATAAGTGGTTCATCTTGAGAGGCTGTTAGGTGCTTATGAGGGCCACCACATATTTGCAGAGCTGTTCATGAGCACTCCTAGTCCCACTGACCCAGGAGGCATGCTGAGAGCCCAGGGATCTGCAGAAGCATGACCCAGAGTGCTGCTCTGTGCCAGCAAACACACCTCAAACAATTGATGATGCTTTAAGAGAAACAATACCAAAACACGGAGAAAACTGTGACAGGTGCATGATAGGCTGCTGTACCTCATGTCAGACCAATCTCCTAACTCCCTGCAAAAGGATCCTGTCATCCCTCTACCTTTCTTTCCCTTCTCACCCCTTCCTTCCTTCCTTCCTTCGTTCCTTCCTTCGTTCCTTCCTTCCCTCCTTCCTTCCTTCCTTCCTTCCTTCCTTCCCTCCTTCCCTCCTTCCCTCCTTCCCTCCTTCCTTCCTTCCTTCCTTCCTTCCTTCCTTCC
>JACDJE010000165.1:3321890-3541684 GCA_016647715.1 Pavo muticus | reverse complement strand
CTTCCTTCCTTCCTTCCTTCCTTCTTTCCTTCCTTCCTTCCTTCCTTCCCTTCCTTCCTTCCTTCCTTCCTTCCTTCCTTCCTTCCTTTTTTCCCTCCCTCCCTCGCTCAGATTCTGGGACTCCACATCACAGTGATTTCCTGAAGACGTTTGCAATTGATCCCAGTTCCAAGATGTTGGTGGAAACCATCCTGAAATGCAGCCAGTTTCTGGTTCCTGCAAGAATGCATGCTCAGCAGTGCATTTCCAGTGAGTGGTGCTGGGACCATTTCCTTGCACTGTGCTGGCTCAGCTTGGCACTAGGAAGGGGAATTGCTTGGAAGGGCTCATCCAAGGGAGTGGGAGAAGTTCTCACGTCCCTGGATAGCTCTTTCTTACTGCAGAGCAGCTCAGGAGGTGCTGAGCAGCCTCTGCTGAGGCCCTGTGCTGTTGTAGTGCACCTGGGCTCCTTGTGGCCTGCTGGGAGCTTTGCTTTGGCTCGTCCAGCTCTAACAGCAGTTGCCTAACGAGGGGATGACCATTACTTTCTTTGTTTTGGCTTTCTTAGAATTGTGAGATGTAACACACAGCCATGTATATATTTTGTAACTAATAACTAGTAATTATGAGTAGTTACTCTGTGCAGGCAGAGGCAGCCCTCCCCATAGTGAAACACGACGTAGCAGATGCCGGGTGTGGGGTGTGGTGAGACCTGAAGTGACTGCACAGGGGGATCAGAGAGCCCAGGGCTGCAGGGAGAACCCCTGGACCTTAAATCCCTTGGGAAGGGCTGTGTGGGAAAACCAGGCGGGCACACCCAGGGGTGCTGGCTCTGGGGCAGTGGAGCAGCAGGCACAGAGCAGCCCCAGCACTGCCCTGCACGGAGCACTGTGAGATGCAGAGCACCGTGGCATGGCACCGGGCTGCAGAGCTCGGCTCAGCCCAGGGAGTTTATCACGATGGGGGTTTTTCTGCAGTGTATGGTTAAGAGATTAAAAGCCGCAAGTAGGAACTAGCTGGTATGTCACCTACATCTTTTCTGGTTCACTTTTCTGGATCACTGTCTCCGGATCATCCCACCTTTAAAGATCATCTTGGGATGGGCAGGAAACCTCCCTGCAAGCAGGCAGGAAGCATCCTGGGAACCCTCTTTGAATTGAGGGAGAGGTGCGGTGAAGCTGAACGTGGTCACGAGTGGGTGTGGGGAGAAGGATCCCCCCTGGGAGCACAGGGCCGTCCCTGCGTCGGGAGGACTTGAGACAGAGAAACCCAGGAGAACCACAAAGGCACAGGGGAAGGGCTGCAGGAGTTGCATACATACCTTCAAGCGCAGATTTTCCTTTCTGGGCAGCACGGTCTGGTAGGTGGCAACGGCAGGGGTTGGAACTATATGACCTTCAAGGTCCCCTCTGACCTGAGCTGTCCTATGCTGCAGCCGTCAGTTTGTCCTGCGGGGATGGATCCCATCCCTCATCCCTCTCCTTCAAAAGCAAACATCTGTAAGGAAGGCGGGGGGGCTGGGGGAGCTGATGGCTGTCCCGCTCCAGGCGGGCGGAATCGAGCGGCAGACTGCGAGCAGGCAGAGCAGCAAGGCAAAGGGGTTTTTAATAATGAAGGTGTTGCTGGTAACATAGGTAAGGAAATGTGCTTGTTTACAAGTTTGTAGCTGACAGCATCCCTTTAAATAAGGAAATACATTTGTTGAGAGGAGAAAGTTACCTGGCAAGCCCTGTACAACGGCGCAGTGTAGCAGCTAACACTACTCTGATTCAAGTGCTGTTAATATTCTCCATGGAACGGCGTCTAAAAATGTCTCCCTTAGAAAAAGGAATTTTTAAAAAAACACAACCTGTGATCGTCTATCCTAGCAGTGCACTGTGACCATTTGTACAATAGAAAAGTGATGCTTTAAATAGTGACTTAAAAGCTACCGCCGTGCTCTTTATACAGCATGCAACATCGCCACGAGCCGGAGACGCAGTGGGGCTGCGGGGCTGCCGGGTGTGTGCCCACGGCGCACCTCCCCAGTGCCGCGTCTCCGATGCGCTGTCCTTCCAGTAACACAAATATTAAATACACTCAGTCTGTAAATAGTTTAACAATCTTTGTCAGCAACAATATTTACTTTGGCAAAACCAGAATTGCAAAGCCGTCGTGTCCGTCAAAGAGTCTGCAGCAAGTTCTTTGGTGGCAGCCAAGAAGTGAAGCGAAGGCTCCTTCTCGCTGGAGCCTGAGGAAGGATATTGCACAGAGACTCGCAGGAGAAATGCTGGTGACTTGAAACTGGAGGCATCACTGCAGGAGAGCATCCATCTCCGCTGGCTTCAGAAGAACGAGCTCCTCTAGGCTCAGTGATTCACAGCTGTTCTCCAGACAGCCTTGCTCTGAGCTGGGTGATGCCGGAGTAAACTCGGGAGAGAAGAGGATTGCTGCTGCGGATCAAGGAGGAAGGGAAGAAGGAAGCCTTCTGGATGGCAGAGAGCAGAGACAGCAAAAGCAGATGCTCATACAAAACCACAGCCCCATGAGGGCCTGCTCAGCCCTGCCCCACGTGCAGGAGGGGGGCTACTCCTGACTGCCCTGCTGGGTGGTGGAGAGCCACCCCACACTGTGGCTCTGCAGGGACAGCCCCTCCAAAGCTGTGCTGTATCGTCCATTTGACCTGCTCCTACCTTGGACCACAACACATTACACATCTCTTTATCTGTACCACACAAGCTGAGCCATGCCAGCTCCACTGGAATGCCACATCCCTTCAACACCTGCACCTGCGGCCTGAATGGCTGCCTCCAGCGTCCACACCTCTCTGCTCCAAGGTCTCAGGCTGCAGCCTGACTCAGCTCAGACTGTAGCTGGGACAGCTCTTTGGCTTTCGGCCCCCTAAACAGTCTGAGAACATCCCAAGGCACCACCATGAACATGGTAGGCTCCATCTCTCGCTTGCTCATACAGTTGTGCAGGGACTGGGGCAGCACAGCTCTGGGGCTTTGGGGGTAGGAGGAAGGGCACGAGGTGAGTCTGGCTGTACACAGGGGTGTGCTTACTGCCCTGGCTGGGCAGAGCCCTCGTGCCTCCCTGCTCCCAGCCCTCCTGACTTGGGCAAGGCTGAGGGGAGCCCTGCGGGACGGCAGGAGGGAGCAGGCCAGCAACCTCTGTGTGCTTGCTTCCCTGTTGCTTCTCAGGTGAGCTTCCCTCACCACGTGGTTTTGTTGTGAGCTGCTCCAGTTCTCATGGGAGTGACTGCTAAAACTGGGGGGGAGGAAGATAAAAAGAACAAAAATGAAGTTATAGACAACTGTCAATCTAAAGGAGTGTTGATAAAGGCACCTGGTATCCTTTGTGAAGATGTGCCAGTGGAAGAAAACCAAAGTACCAGAGCTGTTGTGCTGTCAGTTTGCAGTAACTGAAAAAAAAGTTTATTCACTGGGAAAATGGCTCCAGTTTCCCCTGAACGTGGCATGTTAGCCCTATGTGTTCTCCAGCATGACGGAAACACTGCGCTGGCTGCTGCGGGCTCACAGTATTCTGCCTCCACCGCCCTCCTGTTCACCACTGCTGCAGGTGGAGGTCCATGCTGGTGTTTAAATTGAGATCAGTAACATCCAGGAAATCAATGTTGAAGATGCTGGGGCCTGCGGGAGTGAGCGAGCTGAAGCCGGTGGCAGAGCTGGGGGGGGTGAGGTCCAGCCACTCCATCGTTTCCCACGGAGATTCAGTGAAACTCATTTGTAAACCAGAGCCATCAGCAGGGGAAGGGGAGAGCTGCGTTTCCATGGGTGAGAGGGGAGTCTGTAAAATCTCCTGGGAGGTGAGCAGTTCATCTGCGGCTTTGCTGGAGAACCCCTCTATCATCCCTTCGAAGTGGGACTCCTCTCCTCCCATCTTCAGCAGGGTGATTTCACCGACTCTCCCCAGCGGGCTGTGGGCATTCAGCAGGACCTCGAGGTGAGCGTCACCACCGCCCGGACAGTGCTCGAATGGGAGCTGGGTGGAGGTGACCTGTTCAAACGGGGCAGACGGCTTTGGGAGCGGAGTGCTGGAGTTCCCTGTAGACACCGTTATCTGAGGTACTTTCTGGAGGCAGGACCGATCTTCCTTGGCGTTGGCTGGCATTTCTGTTCAACAGACTAGAGGGAATTGAGATGTTCTGCCAGCCCTTGTCAGTGCTGGGCAGGAGGCACTGCTGAGGCCCCCGAGCAAGGCTCCTAGGCTGGGCATGCCTGCAGGGACTCACACCCAACTCCATCCCTTTGGCATCACCCACCCATCCTCCCCGTGGGAAGCCCCTCGCATTCCCTCTTTCTGATCTCAGCTCCCCTGGTTTTGGAACCCATCTCCAGGGCACAGCCACTGGCAGCTGTCCCCATGGGGATGGGCATGGGTTGGTCATGCATTAAAAAGGGCACAGGAGGTGATCTGCACAGGGGAGGGCACCGTGGTGCACTGGGTAGGAGATGGCACTGGCAGCACTGGGAGAGGAGGGCAGCAGAGGCTCCGTGACACACTGCCATCCTTTCTGAGCAGGTTCCCAAGCCTGGACTCCTGCACTGATCTGGGGCGTGTGTGGGTGCAGGCTCTGGTAGGCTTTCTCACCAGCACAGGCCCCATGTGCTTTTGGAGTCGCCCTCTGTGTGGTTTCCTGGTGTAGGGCGGCAAATGAAAGCCATACCCAGCTTGGGCAGCTCCTGGCGGCACACTGAGAGCTCAGGGCCCCGCAGACCCACACCTGATAGAGGGGAAGCCCTGGAGGGGTCAGAGAAGCAGTGCGTACCTCCGCTCTCAATCAGCACGTCCAGGAGTTCGTCCATCTGCTGACTTCGAGTCATCTGCTGCAGCAAACGGCAAAGAGGAGAGTAGAGGGCATTAGGAGGAGAGTCCCTCCAGCCACTCACCAGGTAGGTGGCTCTGGACCCCACAAGAGATGCAGGGGTCTGGCAGTGGCATTCAGATGAGCACTGGGAGATCAAGGACAAGTGCAGCAGATCCAGACAGCGCAGCAATAGGTTCCCCCTGCCCTGCAGCTGATCCGTGCTCAGCAGATGCTGCAAACTGCCTCTCCCCAGAGCAATGAGGACATAGATTTTCTGGACCTGGCACCTAGCACTGACACGTGCCTGCTCCCACTCCCTGCACTGGGGATAATGAACAGCATCCTCTTCTCCCTGACTGCAGACTGGAAGGACTGCCCATACATCTTGCAGCCAACATAAGCCGGTTTTCATCACCGTCAGTGGTATCACTCCATGTTCCTAAAAGCACCATCATGACTGGCACTGAGGCTGCTGACAGGCTCTCACAAGAAGTGATGGCTTTGCAGGTGGTGGAGAAGGTCTTCCCCACAGGAGCAGTGCTCCAGGATATGTCTAAGGGCAGCAGATGGTCTGAGGTGGGACTTTACCAATGGGCTACAGAGGATAGGTGAGGTTTCCTGGAGAGTGGCTCAAGGGTCTGTTTGTCACATAGCAGTGAGGACCCCAAAGAGGAGTGCCCCTGAGTTTTGGGGCATTTGTGTGGCATGTCAGGACACCAGGCACCTTTCATGAGCACAAACCCCATTTAGCATGGTGTCTGACTGCTCTGTGGCAATCATTTAGTAACTTTCCATGGAAAGGCTGCCCCTTACGGAAAAAGGCCTGTACTCCCCAGAGACCCCATAGAGGGTTGCAGTTCCTGCAGCTGCCTTAGCCACAAAAGATCACTCTGCACAGCTCTGGCCCTGTTGAAAGTAAAAATCATGCAGTTACCTGCTTTATTGCATCCTCATAGGGTGGAGGCTGCTTTACCTCTGAGAGGGCTGGGCTTGACTTACAAAAACTCGGGGATGGAACGGGAAACTTTTGACCTGCCTGTGTAGTCATCTACGTGGGGGAAATACAGGGAAATTGAATCAATGCACAGGGAAAAGATTCTGCTCCTCAGCATGCAGGACACCCTCTGTCACCCCAGCTGAAGCCAGAGCAGCACCAGGAAAACTAAGGGTGTTGTGGGTCGAATCAGCTCACAGCACCTGGTTTCTGGGCAGGAAACAGAGAGGGGGAATAACTCCTTGGGTGAGCTCTGAGGACCCCAACAGGATCCAGAACCATGAGCATGGCTTTCCAGAACTCAGCTCAGCTGTAAATGTGCAGAGCAAGAGAGAGAGCGGCTGCATCCAGGACAGCAATGCTCCCCAAGCCACAAGCTATCTCTCACCTCCTTCCTTTGGGGACCTTCTCTGTCACCACTGGTTCTGGGAGATCTCATGGAGCACAGGTCAGGGCAGGCAGCCCAAAAGAGTCACTGCCAGGTCAGTCTACAGGCTAAGCGTGCCCCTCGTGCTCTGGCAGTGGGCAAAGAGCTGGAAGAGCCCCTGAGGTGCTGTTCCTCCCTGCTAATGCTCTGTGTCTGCCTGGTTGTTCAGAGCAGCCCCACTACCTCTCTTGGAGTATTGTTCCACAGCGCTGCACCCTACTGCCCACTGCACCACAGTGCAGTCCCACTGCTTGTTGCAGCTACAGCTCCGCACCCCACAGCCCATCCCACTGCAGCACTCTCTCTGCCTGTCTCATCCCTACAGCATTGCTCCTCTCTGCCCATCTCACTGGCAGACCAACTGCCAGTGTCCTCTGCATCACTGTCCTCGTGACGGGCTGCATCCTACTTTGTCACCTTGCAGCCCTGTCACACTCACATGGCACACTGCTCCGTGTGCAAGCTGTGGACTGTGGCTCAGGAGCTGTCCTGTGTGAGTGCTGGGTGTTTCACAGTGGGTGCCATGCTGCCCCCAGTAGCGTGCTGGGATGAAATGGGGCTGTGATCAGTGGCATCTTATGCTACTTTTGTATGTTGGCAGCATGTGCCCTTCTACAAGCTTTCATGCTTATCTCGAGGACTGAATGAGGAGTGGAGACACTGAAGGGACCACACTGCTGTGCTAGAGGCCTGAGAGGAACAAGCCCCTGATTGCAGACTCCAGTGGCAAGTCCTGCTCTATTCCCAAGAAAAGGCTTCCCATGTGATTGGGAGAATTGCCCTCCTCCAACCCAGTGGTCACTGTTGCACTGTTAGCAGCTGCAGTGGCTTAGCAAGATGCTGATGAGCCCTGCTGCACTGTGGCAGGGTTCCCCCGGGAGTGTGAGGACCTCCCAGCGCTGAGGGAGCTGTGCCGGTGGTTCTACATTGTGGATAGAGCTGTGCCAGGACTCCATGGGGCAGAGGGAGCTGTGCCAGGTCTTCCCCAGGTGGAAGGAGCTGAGCCAAGACTCCATGGGGCAGAGGGAGCTGTGCCAGGGCTCCCCTAGAGACACAGCAAGCTGAGCCAGAGCCTCCCCTGAGGGGAGTGGGAGACGAGCTAGGGCTCCTTTAAGGCAGAAGAAGTTGTGCCAAAGCATCCCCAGGGCAGAAAGCGGTGCCAGGGCTCCTCACGGCAGGGGAATCTGTGCCAGGACTCTCGCAGGGCACGGGGAACTTTGCCAGTGCTCACTTGGGGCAGAGGGAGCTGTGCCAAGGCTCCATGGGGCAGAGGATCTGTGTTTGGCCCCCCAGGGCAACTGGATGTGGAGGCAGCAGGGCTCTCTAGGAAATGCCCTGCAAAGGACCTGCAAAGGACCTGCTGCCATCAGCTTCCAACCCATTCTCCATCTCAGCTATTCTCTGCCCCTACAGACAGCCCATCGTGTTCCTGCAGCCCCCTGGGCGCCCATCAAGATGCCAGCACTTCCAACCTGACAGAAAAGAGCTCAAACAGGGACGTCCGTGTGAATGCCCACAGACACGTGTGTGCTCACCACAGAGATGGCAGCTGAGGTGCTCTCCACTTACCGATGCCGTGCGAAGGCAACTGCTGGTCTGGGGCGACGCGCTGCGCCCTTCTGCCTGCGAGCCGGGGGACACGGCCAGGAGATAGTGGCTGTTGGGGGACGGCGGCAGGCTGATGTGCTGAGGGCTCTTTGCAGCCCCGAGTGGAGAGTGCTGGGGGGAGCACTGCGGGCTCAGGAATGTTGAGGAGGTGATGGTGCTTTGCCCCGCAGGCTCCAAGCAGTGGCTATTTACAATGTGAGACAGCTGCGGCACCCCACAGTTACTTAACTTATCCGAGCTGCTGGCTTGGCCTTTCAAGGCAGTTTGTTTGGATGCGAATGGGCAGCTGGACACTGCATTTTCTTGCTTGATGGGGACACCAAAGAAATGCTGGGAGGGCTGCTGTTTCTCCTCAAGGCCATTGCTTCTCTTTCGCTTCTGCAGCTGCATCCTTAGCTCTTCTACCTGCCTCTGCTCTTGTTGCAGCTTCCACGTCAATTCATTGATGACCTTCTGCTTCTCCACCAGCATCTTGTCTTTCTCTGTGTCAATCCCTTCCAGCTCCAGCTGGATGCTCCCTCCATTCATGCTGCTCATCAGGCTTTCCTCAGCACTACCGTGAACTGGAGATGGCTGAAGACCAAACTGTGGAGAAGACATGGGCCCATCGTTGAATGTGTCTGGCAGAGAGCCGCTCACAGAGAGGTCAGAGGAGGCTGGAGAGATGGGTGGAGTGGAGCTGGTGCTGCCGAAGTGGTAGAAGCCGTTCGATAACATGCCGGTGGAAGACTGCGACTGGTAACTTGACAAGGTGCTTGTTGGAGTGACTGGAAAGGTGACAGTTGTGATCTCACTGAAATTTGGCACTGCATTGCTTCTGCACTCCTGGAAGGGCCGTAGCCGTTCCATCAGTGCTGTTTTGGTACCTGATACAGGCAGGCCTCTTATTCGGAGCTGCTGTCTCAGTTCTGACACCTAGAAGAAAATTCACCAACAATCATTCCCAATGCTTCCCCTTGAAGGCGAGTGCTTTAGAAACCTGACATCACAGGTTCCCTGCTCTGGCTCCCCAGGTGCTCAGTCACCATGCACAGCCCTGATCACCATATATTTTGCAGGACGCTGAGCCTTCCTAATGGGAAAACCTTCCTCTGCTAGAAACTGACTGCTCTCCATGAGCCAACAGTGGTCCTTGGGCCATGGAGGTAACCCAGGATTCCCTTCCTAGCAGCAAATTTCTACATGAATGGAGGACTTTCAACACAGCCCAGGAACAAGATGATGGCATCCTTTAGCTCAGACAGCATGACCTCATACATTTGGAGCTAGCTGCTCCATGTTCAGACATCTGCACCAGGTTCAGGTATCTAAGCAATGTTATCACTGTCATAGAATCACAGACTCACAGAATCACAGAATCAGAACAGTCTGAGTTGGAATGACCCTGTGAGTCCAACTCCTGGCACCACACAGGATCACCCAAAAATCAAACCCTGTGTCTGAGAGTGTTGTCCATATGCTTCTCAAACTCTGTCAGGCTTGGTGCCATGACCACTGCCTGGAGAGTCTGATCCAGTTCTTGACCACCCTCTCAGTGAATAACTTTTTTTCTATGGCCAAACTCATGTTATTTCTACCTCATTTTATTTTCCCATCTAATAGTGATGGAGAAAGCTATTGCCCTAAGGTCTCTGCTCCTAAAAAGACTTGATCTTCCCTATGGCTGAAGCTCTATTAAAAAAACCCAATCACTGATTTGAATGATTCTCCCTTGTGCCCTTGCCTATATGAGAGGTTTAGATACTACTCAGTGTTCACAGCTGCAGTCTCTGGAGATACCTGCTTGTGCAGTGAGTGGATCTGGCCTGTTGCTGGCAGAGGAGTTGCAGCATCATGATCTCAGCATGGGCTTTGCAATGACTGCAGAGAGTCACTGGGTGGGTGTGAAGGCCATGCTGGCCTATTTTCTGTCCGTTCTGTTGGCAGTATCCAAGATATCCACCATAATACTACAGAAGTTGTGGGGTCATGAGCTGTCAGAACAGCAACACAAATTGTCCTCTAGTACTGGACCCGATGTCCTGGCCTGCAGCTGTCTCAAGATGTAGGGTTTGCTGATTCATCCACTGGAGCAGTGCACACATGTGATGCCCACATAGGAGCAAATCCCTGTTTTTAGTTATCACCACCCTGACCAATTCCTGCTCCACTTTCTGTACACCTCAGTTTGCTCACAGTGTGGTGGTGCACGCTGATCTGTAACACACAGTCAGTCCCTGTCAGTACAACCTGCAGCACTACATTGCACACATAAGGGTAGCAACAAACATGCGGGCTATAAAATTCTGCTCGTGTGCTGACAAAGTGTTCACTTACTTTCAGATCATCCAGGTTAGATGGCAGAGGGCCTGGCTTGATAGATGAGACACAAGTCTGGCCTGAAAAGGTGGTTTTCACAGGAGAAAGAGGGGTGTTGCTGACAGAAGTTGATGAAGCATTTGAACTTTTGATCATTTGCTCATTTGATTGCCTGAAATAACAAAGGAGATATGGGGTAACAGGGTTGCCCTGTGGGCATTCTGTGCCCATTGCTATGATGTACTATGTCCCTGCTCCCCTGGGGCTCTTATCCCCTGTATGAGACCTGAAGGACTGCCAACCTCAAGGAAAATCAGTTTGTGCTGCAAGGAGATTGCTGGTAACCTATCAGCAGGTGACAGGTTCCCCAGCTAGTGCACAAAGCCAGAACAGCTTTTTGGGGAGGTTGCTATATTTCCCTTACTTGTATTTATCTCCAATGCACTGGCACAAATGGAAAGGGAAGAGGAAAGTTTGGAGGGAGGCAGTACTAAGCCCTGCTATTGGCACATCGTCACTCACTTTATCTGGCCTTGGTGCATCCCTGGGTAGTTGAAGTGCTGCTGCTGTTGCTGCTGTTGCTGCTGTTGTTGCTGTTGCTGCTGGCTGAGGATCTGGAGTTGCAGAAAGAGCTGCTGCTGCTGGAGGAGTCTTGCATATGCAGAGTCCATAGGTGGAGGGGACTTCTCTGCCTTCTGGTCTGGAGGGATGTACTGGTGATATTTCAGCTTCTTCACCTTGGGCTTGGTGTCCTTGGGCTTTTTGTGACGGTTCTTGCTATCACTGGATGATTTTGACTGTTGGTCCAAGAAGAAAAGGAATTAGCTGAGAGAAGAGCTTCTGACATTCCTGTGGGAACTGAGAGGTCTGGATAGAGCAAGGGCAGGTCCTGCTGGCATCCTGACAGCCCAGCTCCATGAGCAGCTAATCGTGCATGTGAGGGACTTCTCCAGGGTAACATCTAATCCCAGCTGTGCTGAAGAACACATGAGATGGGAAAAAGCCTTCCTTGCCTTGATGGTATTTCTGTATTGCCTTACGTCTCCAACTCCCAGCCCCAGAGAATGTTTCCAATGCAGGACCTAAGCAGACACCTCTAGCAAGTACCGAAGCTCTACCTTTTATAACCACAAAATGGGATCCGTCTCTCCACATTATTCCAGGCCTTTAAGACCAAGCCCTCAAACTTCCCAGTCATATGGGGTGCAAGACATGGGTACTTCTGGCCTGGCTGCAGTCACCTGCCCTGCAGGTATTACCTCTCCAAGGGAGCGTGGATAGGCAGACATTACCTTCACCACGGAGGGCACTGGGAGAGGTGGGCTGTCCTGCCCCACTGCTTGCTTGGGGCTGTTGCACTGGCCGCTCTGGCCTGAGGCAAGCTCCGCTGTGTTGCCTTCAATGCCACGGGGGTGATCCTGGAAGCGAGAGGTGCAGTGTGAGAGGGGACATGGGGCAGGTGCGGAGCCTTTGGACCCGTTCCTCTGCCCAAAGTGCTCCCAGTTCCCCAGGCTACTTCAGGCCTGACGCAGTCCCTGCAATCTCCTATAGTTCACCTCAGGGCAACCCAGTCCCTCCAGCCCCTATAGTCCTCCCAGCCTAGATCACATTCTTCAGCTCATCCCAATGACTCTTAACCCAGCATTCTCATTTCCCCCAGTCCATCCCAGTTCCCTTGAGCCCAGCCTCAGTGTTGCCACCTCGCTGCCCTCCCAGTCACATTCAGTGCCCCAGTCCATTCCCGCAGCCCTCCCCATCCCCCCCAGCCTGAATGAGCCCTCGGACTGGGGAGCCGTGCCCCTGCCCCACCAGAGTGGGGAAGCGCGGCTCTCCAGTGGTGCCACCCACCTGGGACGGCCCTGAGGGGGCCGAGGGCGGCAGCTCAGAGGATTTGGTGCCTGCTGATGACTCTGTGGAGCCCTGGGAGTCCTCACTCCTGGCCTGCTCTGGGGACAGGCCGTCATTGCTGCTGTCCTCCTCAAAGGCAAACGCATCAGATGGCTTGGAGAAGTTCACCTGAGTGCCTGCCAGGTGAAGAGACGTGGACTTCAGGGATGTGCCCGGCTGCCCTGCCTGCAGCAGCAATGGCCGCCTGCCTCCTTTTCCCGGCTACCTGTGTGGGCACAACTGTGTGTGCATCTGCTGGCAGGAGGGATGGGGTGAGCAGAAGGCAGCACGAGGAGTGCTCAGATCACACAGCAATGTCTGCACCCTGTGATCTGGGCCCAGAGGACCATTTCTGTTTCCCATGTGTGCCAACCTTTTTAAGATCTGACTGCAGGCCAAGGGCACGGTGCTTGAGGTGTTCAAATGCCTCATCCCACCTCAAACTGAGGACAAGGCTGCAGTAAGACAAGGAAAGGAGCCCATAGGCTGTGGCCCCATGGCTGAATGAATGAAGCTGGTGGATAACACGTTTCTTAGGAGGAACTTGGCCTGGCAGAGCAGGAGGCATTCTCAGAGACTACAGGGCTGCTGGGCTGCACAGGAACAGCTTGGCTACCCCATCCTGCCATTGGACTGCAATGGGGAGAGGGGCAGTAGGGTCTCTCTTCTTGATCAGCCAAGCATCTTGATTACACTTATGGAACTCTGTCCTCAGCGGAAGAACTGAGGCTGAAATCCACCTGGAGGGTGACACAGCCTTTCCTGGCAAAAGAGTCAACACGAGTGCACCTGGCTGCTGCTGGACAGAGGCTTCCAGGTCTGGTATCTGTCCACAAGCTTCACCCACATGAAATACTTCAAGTCGCTGCCATTACTTCTTGACTGCCACAAAGCCTGCCCCAGACATTGCTTCTCCCCTCTGCAAAGCTCCCAGCATGCTATATCCTAGTCAGATGGGCAAGTGCTCTTGACCCCAGGCTTTTACTGATAAATGAAGTGCTGAAAAAGAAATGCTCTCATGTGAGGCGTGGGAAGGCTGCAGGTGGGGGTAGAGGAAGGAGCAGCATGGCCATGCTCATAATCTCCTCGTGCTCACATCTGGCATTTGTCAGGCAGCTTGGCATATTGATAGCAAAGTGACAAATGGGGAAATAGGAAGGGCCTGGGGACAAACCTCCACCTGTCTGTGCTGCTGGTCTAGCAATGTGCACCTTCTCACTGACACGCACCCTCCTGCCCCTATCAGAAAGATAAAGGTTATCTCTGCTTGCCCCAGCTCATGGTGCCAGGGTGGGTGAGGGAGCAGGGAGCCCTGGCTGCCTGCCCCAGGAAGGCTCCTTGAGCCACCAGCAGCAGCTGGACCCCTGTGGAGGGTGCGCTGCCTGCCATGGGCTCCTGTTGGGAAGAGATCCTGGATAGACAGCACTTGCTGGTATCCTGTGACAACATGGCTCTGTGTCCTATTTGCCTGTCCCCATCCTGAGCACTGTGCATTTCACCAGCACCAGCCTCCTCTGGGACCCTGGTATTGAAGAGGAGCTGCTTTGTCTGCTTGGACAACCCAAGAGCATCCTTGCCATGGCAGCTCTGAGGCAGACAGGCTTAGGGATATGAGATCGATAGTGTGCTGGGGAGGGCCTCTCTACTCCCTGCTCTGCAGGGCCTGGTGTTCTTCCTTGTGTCTGGAGATATGGCCTGTCCTCTCTCCTCTACAGCTGCCATCAGACACAGTACCCAAGCTTTACCTTCCCTGAGGAAATGCAAAGCAGTGCAGTCTGCTCCCCAGACTGGGTGGAAGCTGCTCCCCATGTCTACAGACAAGTGTGGGCATCCTTTCCTGGAAATAATCAGTCCAAGCAAAAGGGACCTGGGGATCTGCAAGACTTCCACTGGGCTGCCATTCCATAGGCATGTGAGGAGAAAACGTACCAAAGCACAGAGCCCAAGGGACCTTCAGGACACCGCAGCAGCCTGGAGCATGACAGGAATGTGCTGCATCCTGCTGTTTGATACTGGGGGCCTGCATGAAGCAGGGAGTGCTGCCCTTATCTGTTGCTCTCGCTCAGCCTGGGGCTGGCCATGTTGTTTCATGATCCCATGTCTCTGCTGTAATCTCAGGCAGAATGGTGTTTGCTTGGGGCTGTTTCTAATGCACTGGGTATTGTCCTCTCAAACATATTGGACAAAGTGATGACAAGGACCTGGTAAAAAAAGGTTCTTATATCACTGCTCAGCTATGTAGGGCACTGGCGGCCTCCTGTCACTGGGACGTTAGGGCTTTCTGTTGGGGTCTGGCACTTTCTGCTCACCCTGCCGGAGGTGATTAGAGGAACACGTCAGCTGAACTTTCCGCTGTATAAACAGTTGAGATTCCAAGGTTAAAGGAAAATGATTTTAAACCCTGTCATCTTTCTGGTATTGCAAAAACAAAAGGCTTAACGTTCAGAAGTGCCAGTGCTCATCTCTGCTCCTTGTTCAACCTTCAGCCCCTAGGCACGAGCACAGCAAACTGCCTCCAACTTTCAAAAACTGTTCGAGGATCCTTCAGCTCGAGGCTTCTTCTACAGAAACCTGAGGGCCCTGGTGCAGCTTCAGACTCGCTTCTGATGGCACCCAAATGGCTTCATGCCTGACCTTACATGCTGCGTGTTTCACCCAAAGTGGGATAAAAATGGCCTCCAGGACATGTCTTTCCTGAGCATGTGATTGATAGAAGAGGATTATGAAAGAGAGAAATTCCAAAATTGAGCAAATCATTTAAAGCCAGACTTTTGTTTTTAACAATTTTGTCCTGTAAATCTCTGCTTACCACAAGCTGCAGACAAGGCAGATGGAGAGAAACATTCAAATCTTCAAGCACGCTTTGCCTGGCCTCCAAGCCTCAGCTTCAGTGAATCATGCTCAAACTGCCTTGATTGTTTATAAGAGGAGGGATTTTTTTAATGGTTTTGTATTTTCGCTCTTCTCTCCTTCGATAAGTGGCTGAGGAGATTTTGCTTGAACTCTCCTTAAAAATTCCTCTTCAGACAGAGTTCTGGAACATTTCACCTTCAAAGGCAAGAGCTGTGAAATGCTGCAAATGGTGTGGCTCCAGAACCAGACTGCAGAAACTGCCGTGCATACCCCACGTGTGCTTTGCAGTGGGGAAATGAAGAGCAGGAACGACTGGAGGACAGGGAAGAGGTCTGTCTAAGCCTGCAGTATTTCACTCTGTGTCTGCTGGTTTCTGAGATGAAACCAAAGTCGAAGTTCCCATTTTTGCTTCAGTTCCCACTTTCTGCATCGCTCCTGTAGTTCAAAGACCCCTCCTGTCCCAGAACTCTGTCATTGTCCCTGTCTTGCTCTCAGCCCAGAATAGACACTTGTCATGGGATTATGCCAATGGAAATAATCCCATGAATTTAGGAATGAGGAGCAAAAGAACAAGGAGTTCCTGGAGGCAGAACAGCTCTCAGTGCCCCACTTGAGGCCTGAGGTCCTATTTAGACACACAGAGATGAGCCCAGACATCAGAAATACAGGCTGCTGGGCTGGCACTGAACGACCTTGCAGGCTTTCCTGCTCCTTTCTCTGCTTTCTGATCTCCCTGTTTTGGCACTGGTGAACTCTGAGTCACCAGTCTCCTTTGTTTCAGCCCATGCACTGGCCTTCCTGCAGCAGCATGGGGGAAATAATTGCAAGGGATCCTGCCTCCCCCCTCCAGCTGGGATGTGGGTGGTGGAGAAACACTAAGTTTAGGCATAAACCAAGCACTGGGAAATAGGAGAAATCCTTTGGGATGCAATCAGCTCCTTGTATTCCCCAGCAGAGTGGCACCCCTTTCCCTCTACTCTGTTGGACCTTGCATTCCACTAACATCAGTGGAAAAACAAAGCAGCAGCCTCACTGAACCAGGGCTGTTTCACCCCTTGGGATGTAAGAGTTTGGCAGGGCACAAGCAGGAGCAGGCTGGCCTGATGTCTGCACGTGTGAACCCAAGCCCTCTCCCACATAAGGCAGGAAGGAATGTCCTCTCTCCAGCAGTATCATTTATGTGCTCCAAGTCTTGGATGGGGCGGGGGGGAAGAAAGGATGTATTCTCCCTGAGAAGACATGGCTGATTCGTGTTTCCATCACTCTAAGATGAAAACTCTCTTTTCACGGACCCGAGTAAGGCTGTGCCAGACTGGACTGTTTACTGTGAAAATAAGGAAATTTAAATAATGCGCAGCTGCTACTCCTAACTCCAGGCAGTCACTGCTGTACATCCTTGTAACCTCTCCAGCCCCTGCCCTGTGCCATGCACACGACACAAAATGCACGTTCACTTCCACTACCTTTTATGGCCTCTTTCACAGCTGAGTCGACAGGAATAATATTCTTCTCCACCAGCTCCAAAGGACCCGGCCTGAGAGCAATCTTTTCATTGAGATCATCTGCCAGTCGGGCTCTTTTCAGCTTCATTTGAGTGGACTGAATGGACCCTTCTGCAGCTGAGTCTAAAAGGCCAAATGGAAGGCATCAGTTCAGGACCAGGGCCATCTGTAAGCACACTGCTTGGTGAGAGCATGCTTCCCCTCAGCACAGCCTTTCTGGGCTGCAGCCAAGACACTAGCAGAGCTCAGTGTCCAGCAGGAGCTGCTCTGAGGCTGGAGGCAAGATGGGGCTTTGGGACATGGGTCCCCCCCTGAGCTTGACGTCAAGCTTCTCTATACCCAATTAAAAGGCTTTATTTTCTAACCTAGGTTTGTAAACCCATCCTGCAGCTGAAGCATCCTCCCCAAGGCCCAGGAATGATCTGCAGTGGAAACTTAATTAAGCTGTGACTGACTTGAGAGGCTAAGTGGACTCTGACTCCTGCCTGACAGGAGCCCAGTGGCTCTTGTGGTCTAATGCAGATCCGTACTTCGGGGGAACAGCTGGAGAAAAGAACTATTAACAGTGTTTGACAATTGGAGTAAATGCCTTGCGCTAGAAGATAAAAAGCTGAGGCTTCAAGAGTGGAACGTTTAGAGGCAGTGTGAGGACAGTGTTCCAGGCCTCCAGGGGAAAAACAAGTTGGTGGAGAGGAGCATAATAAAGGCAGCTAGATCTGCCAGACCAAATCCAGCTGAGAAGCTCCCACTTACTGAGAGGTGACAGAGCAGTGACCAATTACCACAGCAAACGGTAATTTCCCAAACAAAGATGCTCTGTCTCCTCTCATGGCATCAGCTTGGGTAGGGGGGAGCAAGATCCTAAACTAGACTGCATCTATACCCTTGGGGGTCTAAACTAAGAAGGGCTGCACCTAAGCTGTGCTGCCTTCAAAGGTTGCTGTTATGGAAGATATACTGTGCTCAACACAAGCTTGATACCAGGGAATAATGCTCTGCAGGAGGTCAGGAGAGCTGATGTAAGGTCATTTTTGGCCTCAGACTAGATTGTGTGGAATCCACATGAGCTCCCTGAGGTGAGCAGTAACAGAAGGTGTGTTTGCAAGACATTCAGATGATAGCACATAGCCCAGCTGCCCCATTTCAATCACCTCTATGTCCTGTTAGGAGCCAGCCGGGCAGATAAGTCCATGATACTCCAGGGCACACCCCCATGAGTGAGCAGAGGCCCCAGCCCAGAAGTGTGTATGGGGCAGCACAGCCAGGTGCTCTGTGCACAGATAGGCAGGCTCTGCATCACCCTTGTGTCTGGCCAGCCCTGTCAATGCTTAGTGATGGCAGCCACCTCCACATCTCTTCCACTGCCCCAGCCCCAGTTCCAGTCTGTACTTGCTTCAGCTGTTTAACCTAAGGAAAAGACACTTCCACCTGTTAAATGGGTAATGATGCTGACTCATTTTAGGGATGGAGAGACATATGTAGAGGATGGCAGTGGCATGAATCTATCAGACTCCTGGCTTAGACCTCCAGCATGCCGGAGGAAAAAGAAATATGGACTTTATCCACAGTGTGAGTAGGGGCCAGCATTTACAGTCACCAAAGAGTAACCTGCCTTTCCCTGGGGACTGACAGAGTTCGAGGAGGGAGACTGCACATCCTCCCTGTCTCAAAGGAGCTCCTTATCTCCAGAGATAACAGGGGACACTGCAGAGATCTGCTGACTGTGATGGGATGCAGCAGAGCACTGCCAGCTCCCTGGCTGCAATGAGACATCAGGCTGGGGAAGGGGAAGACGCACAGACTTACAGCAGAGCTTGACCTTTTCATATAACAAAGCATGGGGTCATTATTTCCATCAGCTTTCATTTCATTTCATTTCATTTCATTTCATTTCATTTCATTTCATTCAGCATCACCATAAGAATTATGGCAAAAAAATAAAAAACACGTCCAGCTTTGGGAAGATGAGAACCACCTGCTACAAGGCTTTCACCACAGGTGCCCAAGGTTTGCACTTCATGAGGATCAGAATCATAGAATCACAGAATGGCCTGGGTTGAAAAGGACCACAATGATCATCCAGTTCCAACCCCCTGCTATGTGCAGGATCGCCAGTCACCAGACCAGGCTGCCCAGAGCCACATCCAGCCTGGCCTTGAATGCCTCCAGGGATGGGGCATCCACAGCCTCCTTGGGCAACCTGTTCCAGAGGTGCAGGACCTCTGCACCTCTAACAGAGTTCTCTTTCATAGTTGTTTTCTACCCTACTGTCTTCTAGACCATTTCATGTTGGTCCCTGCCAGAGATGGAACAAAGGTTAGAAGGCCTTGGGTCTGCTCCTGTCAGGGGAAAAGTGTGTCTTCCACGCAAAGACTGGATCCGGACTGGCTACAACATGTCCCCTTTGACAGTGGCTCTCATGAGCAGCTGGGGCAAAGTAAATAATGACGAGAGTCCTGAAAGGAACCCGGCTGGGGCAGGAGAGATAAGAAGTATGTGGGAGAATCTCAGGCAGTCTTACCTTGTAAAATGTGCATATTGACCAGGTCTGATCGCTCAGGCCTGCTTCTGATCTTGTGCTTGAGATAATCTTCAGTCTGCAGAACACAAATGCAGAGAGTATTACCTCACTAGAGCATCAATAAGGTACAGAGAGCAGGTGCCCCTGTGCCATCCCATGTGTTTCTGGATTCATTACAGTCTAGGTTAAGTGAGCTCCCAAGTGGCATTTTTTTTCACCTGGACACTGGCTGATTCTTGAGCAGAAGTTCTTCAGAAAGGGAACAACATGCATGGAGCTGCTGAATGTTCACTATCCTCGCAACTAGGCTGTGTCCTTGCCAGTTATCCTTGGGCTTCTGATTCCTCAAATCTTATGAGAGCTCATGGGAAGGATGAGACCTGTTTACTGGGATCTCCTGGCTCAGCATCCCACATCATCTTTGAAAGCTGCACTATAGCAGCACCATGGTGTAGTATTAGCAATGGCTTCTGTGGGAAGTCTGGCACTCTGTGATAACATACAAGGCTGAGCAGGTCACGAGGATACCCAGACACTCACCCCAGGTCAGCCACAAGACTTGGCCTTCCTGCAGCTATGTGCTCTGCAGTTCCTCATCCCATCTACCCCATCTGTAATGTGGGTTTGGGAAAATCCACTTTGCAGATCACTGCAGCTGAGCTTGTCATGAGCTTGTACCCCATTTCTCATGGCTTTAGGAACAGAAAGGCACACAGAGATGCAAAAACACCTTCCTCTGGGCCAAGGAAGTCAGTACTGGTGGCAGCTGACCTCAAGTTTACAGATGCAAGCTTACCACCTGGTGAAGAAGAGCTAAAGGATAACTTAGATGAATTATCAGCTGTTTGCTAAATTGAGGTGCTGGAAGAAATAGTATAAAAATATACATTTTTTAAAAAGGTTAAAATCTTCAGGATAAATATAAAATAACACAAGCAGCTAGAGAAAATTAGAAAAATATACAGGATCATGAGAAAAAGAGCATTTCTGTAGCCAGGAGAACACAATGGAAAAGGCTGTCTGTGTTCCACAAACAGGAAAAATAACTGGATTTTGCTGAGAGAGCTACAGGATATAAAGCCTTCTTCTCTAAAAACAGAAATGGCTGTTTATCAATCACAGGCCATAGCCAAAAACCTTCAGTGACAAGAGAGTATAAACTGCAGTTATCAGTTTGGAGAACAGGTTGGAGAATGCTCAGAGTTAAATGCTCCCAAATGGTTTGAGGTACACAAGGCTGGAATAATAGCAACTATCTCTGGTTCTCCAGGAAGCTGGGCCAGGGAGAGCATAATTTACTGCTTTAAAGAGATGGAGAGAAGAAACCTGGAAATTACGACTCCAATCAGAGAGATATTGGAACAAGTAATCAAACAATCTATATAAAGGGATTCTGAAGATAGCAAGGAGGTGAGTAACGGCCAGGATGGATTCTTCAAGAACAAACGACACCACAGCAACTAGTTTCCTTTTATGGAGAGATGACAGATTTCTGTTACAGGAATAAACAAAGTATGTCACGTAGTTTGACTCTAAGCATGTTTTGACATTATCTCACATGGTTTGCTCATATTCAAACCAGAGAAATTTGGTCTGGATAAGACAAGCATAAGAAAGGAGCATAACTGTGGGTCACCAAAGGAATTAGGAATGGTTCACAGTGTAAACACAAGAATATATCAAATCATGTTCTGCAGCAATTCTTTCTACAATTCAATATTTTCATTAATGCCTTGGATGATAGAAGACATACCCCTTAGCTCTGATTCATTCAAGACTAACAGATTGCAATAGAAAATGATTTGGAGTAATTGAAGGAATCATCTGAAATTCATTGGATACAGTTCAAGAAGGACAATTGGAAATGACTACAGGCAGGTCACAGTTAGCCACAACTGAGGCAGCGCTGGAAGGAATGAAGATTAATCCACCAGAGACGTTTCTGCAGTGCCCGGTGGACAGTGACCTTAGATAGAAATTAGACTGGCAGGCAGCTTTCTAGGGAATGCCACGAGGGATGTCAAACGGACACAAGGAATAGCAAGGCCCTGCTCTGGGCCCTGTGTCTGAAAGAACCATGGGAAGGGCCTGGAAGGCGGCAACAGAAATCATTAGTGAGTCAGAAATGGGATGAGTGAGGGGAGGCTGAAGGGAAAGGGGACTGATCAGCTCAGAGATGTGGCTGCTGTAGGGAAACGGGGTGCAAAATGATTTTAAAACGTACTGCACAAAAAGAAATAAATGGTTCTGCTTGTCTGTGCTTGTAGAAGGACAAGTAATAGGCTTAAGCTGCAGCTGAAAAACTTGGGCTGGGAATCAGTGAAAACTTGGTAACAGCACAGGTTAGGGTGCACTGGAGTGGGTTGCAGGGGGGGTGGATGGGATGGCTGTTGGCTGCTGCACATCTGTCAGGAATGACCCATCTGGGGCTGTGCTGCTGTGGGGCAGAGGCTGGGTGTAAGCTGAGCCAGATGGCCTCTGTCCTCCAGCCCAGCAATCTACTATAGGACATTGACTTCAAAGTCTGCTGTGCTGGCCTGATGCCAGCTTTGTCCATAGCCAGTGACGTGTTTAAACAAATAATAGACATTTTATTTACTGAAGTCTTTGCAATTTCTTCCCCTTCCCCCATAATTTTTCCCCAGCTTATTTTCACCAACACAATCCCTTGCTTGGACCACCTGCAGGTCTGCCTGGTTTCTGTGCCAGCTTAGAGCTGGATGATGCCTGCATTTGGGTGCAGTTACATTCACCCAACGCACTTCTTGCTGATAGCTGTCAGATCAGGGCCTCACTTGAGCTAAATCTGAAGACCTGTCCTACAGATGTGGCACCATCATGTTGATTCCTGCATCGTCACCATGTTAGCCTGACTTTGTGCTGTGATTACAGTTCCATTTGACCTTTGCTGTTTATGAGCTGTATTTGTGTCACTGGGGTGCAAACAGTGGAGAAAGACCTCAGATGTGTTTTTAAGTTTTAGCATCAGTTGAAGCAGAAGAGCTTTCAAAACACACGAAAGCCATTATTGTTATCTGCTTTCTGTTTGCAGAACATCAGTTTGGAGGAATATCAGCTAAACAACAAATGCTATTGAATAATTATCTGGAAACAGCTGCTGCTCCTTTCCTGCCAGGGCTATAAGCAGGGCATCCTTGCAAAGGAATATATTTTTGTTATAGGCTGTGCTCATTAGCGTGTTCATTAGCACACTCTAAAAATGCATGCAGTTTGGGATAGACTAGACCATCCTTCCCTTTCCCCCAGGCAACCAGCCAGTGAAAGCCTTTGAAGAGCAAGACAAAGAGACACAAATGTATACGAAACTGTAAAATATATGACACTTCAGGGATACTTTGGATTGCTTGAAATTTCGTAAGCATGCTAATTTTTCAGAGTCGGATTGTGTTTCTTATGCTAGCCATTTATTACTGCTGGAGTTTCAGGGCAAGTGATTTGGAGTGTGTTTAAGTTCAGGAGAGCACTTCTCCATATTCCACAGCCATACTTTCTTGCAAAGGCCTTTTTCCATGTGACTGCAGGCACATTTTGCAGACTAACAGAAGAAGTTCTTGTGCTCAAGAGAAACCTGTGTGACTGTTCTCGTTGCCAGGCTGTGTGTGGACAACCTTGGCCAGCTTGGTCAGGGCTGCATGCTGGGCACTATAGAAAGGGTTTGGAAGACTGGTGTGATTTTCCAAAATGTGATCACATCACAGAGTTTCAGTGTGTTCTGGAAGTGGCTCTTATCTTTTCTCTGCTTCCAGCAATCTTTTGGGATGCCTGAGTGCAGATAGGTAATGGGGTCAGTGGGAGCCTGGCTCACTTAGCCCCTGGGATATTGCAGTGGACCAGCAGAGCTAAAAGCCCAGCTCCTCTCTGGTGGTAAGTATGAGTCTCCTGGAGACTTGCTCCAGGTGACATCTGTATTCCTCCTGCACACTTGCTAAATACTTTTAGCCTCTCATCTGTCCTGTTTGATGCTGACTGTTCTCTATGCTCTGACTTGTGCGGGAGCGGAGAGCAGCCAGCACAGCATGAAGAGGGCCATGCATATGGCCTGCAAGGAAAACAGAGGCTTGAGGTAGTTGGAGGTTTACTGGAAGGCTGAACCCTGCCTTAGGCTCTTACAAAACCCAGGGATTGTTTTAAAACCCCCAAGCTCAGGGGACAGATGTCCCCCCTGTAATTCTAAACCTCCTGCCTGCAGAAGGGTGCTTCTGAACACATGAACCCTGGCTTGGCCCCAGCGTGTCTGAAGCAAGGGAGATGCCCTGACCCCCATCTCTGGCCACAGGGCCTTGGTGGAGGAAGCCAGATGAGGGCAGGGTGTGGTGGAAGGTGCTTTCAAACTCCACAACTCATGCAAAGCGAGCCCATTTGTTCACTCACTGGGATGGCTGTAGGAATTACCTTGGCTCGCTCCAGACTTTTTCGTTGTTCATGGAATGCGGATGGGCTTTTCAGTGCTGCAACAGGAAAGAGAGAGGAGCAGTCAGCACAGGAGTGGAAGCAAGCAGCCACCAGGATATTCAGCAACAGCATTTTAATGAGTGCTATAAAAATAGCAACACAAACTAGCTGCTCTCTTTATTGCGCTAACTAAAAATAACTCAGGAAGGCTCTGGGAAATCCCGTGCTCTCAGCCAGGCCACAGCAAGAGAGCAGGGGGACGGGGAGCACAGGGAGTGCAGGAGGGACATGGGCAGGGAGATGTGCAGGCTTTGGGATGTGCTGCTTAGGGGGATGTGCTGGAGAGCAGGTGCTGCTCTTCCTGGAGCCCTTCCTGCAGTTTATGGCACTGGGGGACACCACAGCCCTGGCAAACTGATCTAGGAAGAGCATCAAGCTGAGGGGACCTCACCTGCAAGTAACACCTGTAGGTGACTGGGGCCAGCAGGAAAAAGGAAAAGACCTGCCTGGCCTCTTGGGGCCACAGGGTTACAGCCTCCGGCAAGGGTGCTGCAACCAGGACCCTGGAGCTGCTTTCCTTTGCCCCTCTTCCATCACTGACTACTCCTCCATCCCCTGTTGGCTCCTTCTCTCTGGATGCTGTTCTACCCTCTGCCCAGAAGCACTGGTGTGACATGGTGCTTCCCTGGGCCTGGGACCAGACAGATCTTAGCATCTCCTGGCACTAAGGAGGATTAACCCTGAGAGGGTCCCAAAGGAAGGCAAATGATCCCTGGGTCTTGGACCGGTGAGAGCAGTCTGTGCTGAGTCATGGAGGACCCTGCACACTTCCTTGTTTAGCCTGATTCTGTAGAAACTGAAGAGAAATTTGTGTGGTGAGAGGGTTAATATTTCTCAGTCCCTGCAGAAATTCTTTTCTGTCTGTGTAAGCAAGCAAAATGAACTGTTCCCATTGGGACGGGGAAGGGGAAGATGCCCTGACCCACAAAGACAGCCTGCTACAACCCTTTGTTTGGCAACACTTAATTCCCTTTCCATCTTGTGAGTGGGATACAACGAGGACAGAAGTTATTTTCACACAGGACATGATGTCCTGCATCAGTCTAGAGAAGGACGATGAAAAGAATGAGGGAAGTTGGAAAATGATTGGGGGCCTGGATTGGCTTTTGGTAGGCAACACCCCTAACCTCCAGGGAATCACAGGAAAACACAGAGGGCACATTCCTGCTTCTCATGTTTGGAAAGCGACATACAGACAAGCCAGCATTACTGTGCCATGCTCCAGTGAGCAGCCATGAGGTCTGGTGACAGCTAGTTTAACCAGAAGCAAAATAAAATGGTGCATACAAGAAAATGAAGGTAGCAAGAGAAATGACTTTTACAGCCCTGTTCACTCTGAAGTCCTGACACTGGGAGCTTGCTATGGGCGCTGACCAGTCAAACACCATGCTACTCATGAGGAAAATGTTGCAGAATTAAGCCATTTACCAATATTTTTGGAGGAATTATGTTGATGCTGCAGCTTGTATTAGTCTGCAAAACAAATGAAGACATTGCTAACACTGGTTATTCAGACACCTTGTCAGGCAGCTTGAAATGGCTGAGGTCTGGAGGCAACAGGGCAGAGCTGCTGTGCTTGGTGTTGATAATCTTAGGACTATTGACTTTAAGGCTCGAGTCAGAGGACGAGGTGATGGCTGCATAGAGCAGAAGAGTCCTTCCTTCAAGCACAGCTATTTCTGCATCCCATCGCATTGGAGAGAACTTTTCCTTGAGGAATCCTTGATGCTGCAAACTGCCACCCCTTCCCTTTGGGCAGATCTGGTTGGGGGCTGGGGCAGTCCCTGTGTTGGGATGCATGAAGGTTTCATCCCCACTTGTTTCTGCAGCCCTCCCTTCTGCAGGAGGATGCTCTTGAATTAAAAAGCTTTTGCCTGGGCTGTTCCAGCTTCACTAAGACCATAAAATAGCATGAGTTCAATAATACAGTGCTGCATGAGCTAAGAACTTCCCACTCAGTGAGCTTGAAGAACATGGCAGGCTCTGCTCCCACCTGCACACATATATGGATCAGGATTGTGGTCTTCTCTCAGTAAATGTAGATTTTCCCTTGCTTTCAGATGCTCCCCCCCCCACAGTCACAGGACTGAAGGGACCCAGAGGTTGTCCTTGCTTACCAGTCAGTGTCTGTCATTATTTGTAGAGTCTTTTACGTTAGAGTTGATTGTTTTGCCCGCCAGTTGTTCAATGTACAACCTGAAAACGTGTGTCCAGTTTTGAGCCTGGACCAGAAGAGCAGCACTGCTGCCTTTTGCCCGCCTCTTTTTAGTAGTTTCCTGCCTTCTCCAGTGATGGGACCATCTGAAGGTTTCACATTTCTTAGATGATCATCCAAAGGAGTCTGAATAGAGCTGAGGCATTAATCTTGCCCAATCAAACCAAACACAGAATGGGCTTTGGTTAGGTAAGGACACTCATCTAACTGCATTTTGCTCAGGTACCACCATTACTTCACCCTGAGCTCCTCTCTTCAGTGCCAAAAACCAGTCAGCTTCCTCAGTTCCTCTGAAGTTTCACTCTTATTGTGCTTGTAATCCACACTGCTGAACAGCTCAGCAGGTTCTGTGGATGGTCATCAGTAAGGGTTTCGGCAAGCCCTCAAGGCTTTTATCCAATGCTAATCTGTTAGTCTGACCATTCACCTCTTTTTGTGATTTCTATATAAAATGAATCAGTTAAAAAAACAAAGTTTCTTAGTTCTGTGACTGCATCAGCTGAAAATGTGACATTTCTGTATAAAACCTGACCTGCAACATGGAATCAAGCACACGTTCCTAGCTTGGTACCAAACCTGACTCAACACAGCAATGACCATCTATTCTCTTTCCAGAAGAGCTATTCTCAACCACAGTGACTCACAACCATCTGTATTCATTTCCTGCCCACCTGCAATGCAAATGAACCGATATCCCACCCTGGTGCACCTCTTATAGCCCATCTCATCTGCAGGTCTTCAGAGCTGACAGGACATGGGAAGTTTAAACAAAGACTTCTTTTTCATAAGGACTGACTGCACATACCCAGACCACAGCGAAGCTGGCTGGGACTCCCACTTGTTCAACACCAGCATCTTACACTTCGTCCTGAGGTTAAATTCAGCAGTTGGATTCTGCATGTCTGCTTTTACAGTGGCAAAAGTGCCTCTTCTTTTAATATTTTCAGTGACTGAGCTGTGCTCACGCTTCCCAAAATGGCTTCCTTGGACAGAAAGCAGACTGTAAAATGTCAGCCTAGAAGCTGGAAGGGTAAAGAAGCTGTAAGTAACTGCCCCATGTGCTCAGCCCGGCAGCGCAGCATCAGGTACGCAAACTGCTAGGCTGGCACTGCAGCTGCATACACATGCGGGGGGGTGACCTGCACACTGTTTGAGTGTGACCACTCGTGCAGAATGAAATCAGCAGGTTCGGAGACACTGCACATACTTCTGGCCACTGACTGTATTGCCAGTGCTTGAAGTTTTATCACAAGTGCCACGACATTTTGCTCAGACCTCCAACTCCTGGAGTCCCACAGTTAAAATGCTTGCCCGTTGGTGGCAGGCAGCACAGAATCTGAATGCTTACAGAAATAAACAGAGGAAAAATGAGAAGAGCCTTAATTTATAATTCCTAAAACCTTGGCAGATGTGATTTTTATCATCTTGCTCAAGTTTTTTTTTAAAGCTTGATGCTGGCAACAGTGTAGTGAGAAGGCATCTGTTGCCAGCTCCCTCAACACAAGCTTTTAGGAAGGCAGCTGCATGAGAGAGGGGCAGCAGAGGGAAGATCAGGGTGCAGCAGGCAGTGCTAGAGCCATGCTCCTGGTGAGCTCTTGTTCTGCTGGTTAAACAAAAGCTGCAACACAGTCTTTGAGGTTAGCCAGAAGAGACAAATGTGGCACAGCCTCTGGAAAGCTGCGATCTTAGCAGAGACCCCCATGGGGCCCATGATGAGATGGAAAGCTACCAGGACTGTCCTTCACCTGGACCCCAGATCATCACAGATTCATGCACATGGAGCCTGAGCTTTTCTTCAGCAGTGCTATGGGTTTCATGATGGTTTCTACAGATGCTACAGGTTTCTGCTTATGCAGAAGGGGATCATTTTCATTCACGTACATTTTGAACTCTAGCATCCCCCTCCATCTTTTCCCTGTTCTGTGGGTCTGGCACTGCCACAGAAGCTCCTGACTTTTGCAGGAAGATGTGAGATGCTCTGCCCTTGCCTTAACAAAGTGCTTTGCTTTGCTGCAGTGACCTCTGGGACAGGGCACCATGCAGCTCAGTTTTTGGATGCTGTAAGCTAAACAGCAATCCTAAATTCAGTTTGAATAGCCGCACCGTAGCTTGCATAGCAAATGCTGAGCACCACTGTACAGTACCAGGGAGCACAGTATTGCTACAGGGCTGGAAGCAAAGTGCAGCTCAGCAGCAAACTGCTCAGAGCACAGGGGATCTGAGCAGGCAGCTGGTGCCATACAGAACCCCAGCAGTGCCCAGGAGGAACACTGACCCTCTGATCCACGAGTGGGTGAAAAAGGCAGAAAATGGTACTCACGTGGCATGATGCCTTGGTCTGCCAGCTGCTCACGGGTCCTTCTCTGCTGAAGCCGTAGCTGCAAAACTGCAAGAGACAGAGTGTCAGGAAGAGATGCAGGATTTTCCCGAGGTACCAATACATCTGTCAGGGATGATGTGCCAGGGGTCTGTGTGGCACTGAGACTAGCACTGATCCCTGCTGCAAGGCCAGACTTGGTGCAGCCAGGAAGCAGTGCCAGGGAGGGGCTGCACAGTCTGTACCAACTCAGCCCTTACTTTACACACAGATGGTAGGGATAGGACTGGATCTGGTGCAAGCAGTGCCCCTGACACTGATCTCTGCCTGATGACTTCAGCTCAAAGGGAGTCTGTGTGTGGGCAGAGGGTGTTGGCGGGGAGGAAGATGGAGTTTGAAAGTCCATCACTACCTCCTCTGTATTTTGATGTGAGTACCTGTGACTGAGTGCATGAGATTTGGTGTGGAAGCCAGATCAGCTCCCTTAACTACTCCAAACCTGTTAAACTTCTGCCTAGTGCAGAAATTCATAAGCTTCTTCGAAGTGGTAGATGCCATCTCTGCTGTTTGTGACCATGGAACACCATGAGTGTAAGATAAATTTTTAATGCCTGCTAACAGCAGAAAGGATGGAGCTGAGAGTAGGGAGAAAAGCACCTGTAACTAATACTGCACTACAGCTGCCACCCATTGGAACACGATGGGAGCCTTAAGCCAGCAGATTATGGCTTCCAGGAGGTTTTTAAGTCTATACATACTGCATGTTCTTCAGCATTATAATGAGCCACTTCTCCAGGACTCTTGGGTTGGCTACCCTTAGGCTGAATCCTTGCTACCAGAAGCTTTGATCCAAGTGTCACTGGCTCTCCTATGCTAGGGCTCTTCTTTCACAGCCTAAGGACCTTTCCTGATACCTTTATAACCAGGATACTCTCTCCTGTCCCAGCACTGTGGGATGAGTAGAGCTTTCCAGCTTCATCACCCTCCCAGAGGCATGACAGCAGTGCAGGGCCCCACTCTGCACGTAGATATGCTTACTGGGCTGAGAGGGGGTAGAAAATATGGTAAGGAGAGATCAGTGCCATCTCTATATGAACCTACTACTGTTCCAAGCATCTTTTTGGATAGATGGGAATGAACCACTGATTGAGGTCACTAAGTGTCTTAGAGGCATGACCTCAGCTGTAGAGCATTGAGGAGGCATCTAATGAAGAAGAGATTCCCTGAAGTATTGCTCATTTACTGCATGCAAATACTGCTCAGCACAGTGCAGCCTGCCTTGTGCAAGGCTGCGGACCAATTTGTGGCCCAGGGCTGCAAGAGTTGGATCATCCATTGCTTAGGGAACCCTGCCAGTACTTAAAGATAATAGCAATCTACACCTTTGTTTTTGTAAATCTGTTGCCAAGAAGATCAACACGTGTGTCTGTCTCCTCTCCTACAAGGTAGAACACGAAACTCCCATATTTTCCTGATGGAAACTCAGTACAGCTTGCAACAGGGGCACAGATCTTTCAGCAATCACAATATAACTGCATGTTTATCTCCTGCCTACTGGCATAGCACCAGAGAGAAGCCTTAGCTGCCCTGAGAGAGTTGGTACTGGAAGGGGAAGAGAGGAAAAGAACAGCTTTTTTGTCCTCAAGAGCAACCTGCAGAGCTCTGCCAACTGCTCATGTCAGCTTCCCTGGGCCGTGGGATGGAGCTGAATAGCAATCCCCTCCAGAGCAGTCCCCAAAGCACAAGGCGCCCTGAAATGCCATTGCATGTCACTCTTCCATGTCCCCTATACAAACCATGTCTCACAATCACAGCAAGTGTTTACTGAAGGCCTCACAAGAGATGATCTCCTGCCAAATTCCAGCACTTTTTAGGACGCCAAAAATAGACTCTTGCTGTGAGGGAGCAGTGTAGCCTTTCGTACCTGGTAAAGGCTGCACACATGCAGTTCTCCTTATGCCACAGTGAAGCTGGTGGTTAGAAGACGTTGGCAAACCTTGCTGCTGGAGAAGTCTGAACCCTTCCATTGCCCTGTGGTACACATCCAGCCAGTGCTGGTTGTGCCTATGGACACCAATTTAGTTCCCTGCTCTGCAGTTATCTACATCAGACCCAGTTATCTGCAACGTCTTTGAAGAAGTCAGGGACTTGATAATGAAATTAGGCAGTCCATGCTTTCAGAATGCCAGTCTTTCCTCCTAGACTACGGAGGTAATTTATGGCAGCTCACCTTACACTGGGGAGGGTAGACCCCACTTTTTCTGTATAGGGTCTTCACTGCTGTCAGCATAGCTTTGCACTTTCCTAAGGAAGAGATGTATCTCCACTGAACAGGAGAGCAAAGAGAGAATGCCCAAGAATGAAGAAGCTTTGTAGCTCACCCAGGAATGGCCCTGCTCTCCTAGGTTGAGTGTTCCAAGTATTAGAGCATCTGCCCTAAACTGAGGCAATTTGTGCAGAACATCTCAGCATCAAATGAAAATCAGAGAGACTTCAAGAGTCACATACAGCACCCTGCCAAGGACACAGCTGGTGCCTTGGTGCAGCCATCCTCAGATGTGTATTTCACCTTGGCAGCGCTGAGCTTGCAGAGTTGCTGTCCCATTCTTAAATCACAGGTAAAGGAGGAAAAGTTCATCCAGCTTTGTCTATTCAGGGCAAGCTAACAGATATTGGGAAGACGAGCATGTGCAAATGCCAACCATTTCCAGCCCAAGTTCAATGAATGAAGCAGTCATTTCAGCCACTGAATGTTCATTCAGATCTGGATCTCCACAGTAGGATGCACACCTTGACTCTTTAATATCATCTCCAAATCCTGTTGCAAATCATCTGAAAGAAGTATAGCCATAGCCAGTGTCAGTCAAGGTAGTAACACTGAACATCTCTGTGGGAAGAGGAAAAGCAGCCACTACCTCCAGCAGCCTCCAATTGAGAACTGTAGCTTGTGTTTTTAGCCTTGCATATTTCTCTTGCAATTAACAATGCTTAAAAACCAGACTGGAAGAGCCTCTGGAACCATCCTACCAACCTCCCCTTAGCTGCTTCCTCAAGAGGATGTGAAATTCACTGAAGCTGTGTCTGACCCCAGCCACATTCCAGTGCTCTTCCTTTGCTATGTGTCTGGAGGCATGAGCTCTGAGTGCAGCCTGTGACTCACTTTGAGGTTGCTGTCACCTTCCAGATAAGGGAATGACTTTTTACTCTGAATATTCATATTTTTCCAGATTGCTTTCAGCAACCCTGCTTGCTCCTATGGCACCCCATGATGAGAAATCTCTTCCTACACAATGCAAGGCAAGTCAGAACTATACCAGTTCTTTTACTCATGATGCTTTTGTGTTAGAAATATCCTTCTCTTCTGTCCTAGATCAAAGTCCCACTTAGTGACACAGCTTCTAGAAGCATCCTCTGCAGAGGGCTTATGTATGTCATTGGTGCTGAGAAGCCCTCTGGGCATCAGTCATGGCTGGCTCTGCTGACCCTGCGTCGATCACTGCTTGTGACTCGCTAGCAATAGTCATCCTCCTTCCTAGGAGGTGACCTCAGAGCTTTAGGAAGCAAAAAGTACAGCTTGGACCTTGCCTGAACTAGAGATGCACTGCAGAAGCCATGTTCAAATCATCCTTCCCAGGAGCAGGCAGACCTGGCTTCAGCCTGCAGCGGCTGCCCACATCTGTGGCCTGAGCCTGCAGCTGTTGGGGCCTTCCTGCCCGTAGCTCAGTGACCCCCGCATGCCTTGGCATGGGATTCATCCGACTGCATAGCTGTGAAGGTTAATGTGTGTTAGCTCAGCAGCCGGTCAGGATAGAATGAGCCAGGGACCTCATCACCTGCATCAGAACATCCCTCATGCCAAAGCATGCAGAGCACCCTGGCAGGAGGCACACAGAGGCCTTTGTAGTGGGCTCAGGGCTCACGCAGAGGAAGACACGGCTGGCTCTTACCAAACCACAGCCAGCAGTAGGCAAGGGGTCCAGAGGTCCCTTCCCACCAACACTTCTGTGGCTGTCAGAGCTGGTTCCCTGGAAATCCTGAGGCTGCACAAGGCTTGCTTGGGGCTCAGGTCAGCCCAGGTGGGGCTGCAGGGCTGCCACTTCATCTTGATATCTGTCTGGGCACCTGGCCCCAATCTCTGGCAGAAACTCCCAGCTCCTGTACATGGTTACAAGTGAGATCTCCATAAGCTGGCTTCCTGCCTGGGCTGCACCAGCACCTTAGCTCTGTTTGGAAGCTGCATTCACAATCAGTGCAATTGCTGTGCTCTCATCCTCCTTCGACACAGGTCAGTGCTGCTAGCAAAGGGGACAGCTGGGCAGTTTCCTGCTGCTTCCTGCATCACCTGGGGCTGCTGGGCCAGTTCAGCTCATCTGCATGGCTGAGATGTGAACCAGCAATTTGACCAGCAACTGAAGCTGGCAGTAATACCGATAAAAGCAAGAGCAAAGACACTGTCACCTCTGCTGACCAACCCAGTAGCCCATTCCTGCCCTCCTTGGCCCCAAAGCTGGGATTTTAGGAGCATGAGTGCAGCTGAGTGGGGTGCAGGATGAGGACTGCTCTGCTGGGACACCAGGGAGGTGGCAGCGGGTTGGGAATGGGCCGACGGGGAGGAGAGACTCCTGTTTTCAGCAGCAACAACAGCTTAGCTACATGCCAAACAACAGCTGAGCAAACATGAAACACCAGGCCCTGCCATGCTGTCTGCACGCAGATGAATGTGGAGTCACCAGCACTCTTAGTTGGGTAATCAGCCAGGGCCTGGGCTGACACCACCAGCAGAGTGATCACCAGCAGTGATCCATCAGAGCAGCTTAGGGCCTGCTGCCCTGAGTTCCTCCGTGGATCTTGGACTCCCTGCTCTGCTGGTAGCCAGGACTCAGTGAATGTGGGGTTTTTTTCTGTAGTATCACATCTCCAGGCCTCTGACACAACCTGTGCAAGATCCATGTGTGCAGAGATGAAGCTTGGCAGACACAGCCCTGGTGAAGAGGCAGGGCAGCAGCTGTGGTCAGTCACTCCCAGCCAGGAGCTGCCTTGCAGCCTGCTTTGCCACTACATGTGATGCTCAGTGCTTTGGGAGTGGATGTGTTTCCTCAAGTTTCTGTACTACCTGGGAGGCCAAACATCACCACAATGAAATCTCAGCTACACCGGTGAGAACAGCATCTCAAAACCCACATCCAGGCCCACAGGTGCCTTGGAAGAGTCTAAGGACCACATGTGGGTGACAAGGAGCACAGACCCACCACTATCAGGTGTCACCAGAAAGGCACAGGTGACCACTAAAGAACAACCAGCTGTGAGGGCTGTGTTCATCACAGCACACAGCCCAACCCCTGCCTGCTCCTGAGAACATGCTGTCACCGGTCTTCCTTGGAACAATCCCTTCAGGCTCCTGTGAGCAGCCTGTACGTCCTCCTCCTCGAGCACAGTGAGGTATGGCTCAATCTCTGCTGTAACACATGCCTAACTGACAGAGAAACAGATGTTTGACAGCTAAAACACCAAGGTACAAGATGCTGGAATGATAATGTAAAGCCAAAACTGATCTACATCAAGTCAGTGTTGTACAAAGACTTTATAAAATCGCAAAACTGTTATCAGATACAGATAGGCCATGGTTTGAACATAGGCACTGGCTGTGACCTGAACGAATGCCTGATTAGAAAGGAGATATCTGCACACACATTTTCTTTGAAAAATGAAGATTCCACCCCCATGTCCGTCCTACCACCCTACCAAGACCTTCTGTCTTCTGCCTTTAACAACCTGCAGATTTCAGTCCAAATCCCTCTCTCCACCACTGGCAGGCAGAATAATTTCATCTCCTGTCTTGACCGACTCACCTCAAGCCTGGTGCGTAAGCTCTAATTCTTTTCTCAATACAGGCAAGCAAGTCCTCTCTGAACATTCACATCCGCGTGTCCACAACCAGGCATGGGTATTACCCACACCACGCCACATGGAGACGTGCTTATAGTGTTAAACTTCCACTTTTCACTGATTATCTGGACTGCCACTGTTGTTATACAGATGTTGGCCATATCAACTCTCTTTCCTTATCACTGGACAGCAAAGGTCAGAGGTAAGGTTAATTCTGCACTTGCCAGCTTTGTTTGCTCTGTCTGATGACAACACTTCTCTGCGGCTGGAGCACAATTGGTTTGTATTCAAAGCAGAAGATCACATAAATAATTGTCTCTGGGAAGAGTTAAATATGTTTCTGGAACAGCCCTTCGATGTTCTGGTTGATTTAATGCAATCCCATTGACAACTGGAGCACATGCGATAGCATGGCAGGCTTGAAGAATCATAATTCCAGCAAAATTTGTCAGGATGACCTCAGATCAGTATATTTATCTTTGGCAAAAATAGATAAAATAAACACGCACACAAATCCTGGAGGAAGGGGAGAGGAAACCTGAGGGCCTGCTGCATGCTGGCGGTTGGATCTGACTGCTCTGGAGCAGCTCCTGGTGCTCTGCACTGTGAGAGCTGCATCTCTCTGCATGGCACAGCTATGCTGGTCCTTCTCTACATGCCACTGGGAAGACAAGAGCAAGAGGAAACACTGAAGGAGGATTATGGGGTGCTGTGTGGAAAAGCCACCAACTCAGCAGCCCAGCCTTCCCTGGGCAAACTCTTCTGTGCTGCTCTTGCTGCCAGGTGGAAGCAAGACACCCACAAAGCACTCCAGGAAGGATGCCCACATGCCACCACATTCTCACTGCCACCTCCATGCCCAACTATCTGACTGCTGTGTGCCACAGATATCAAGGAGATTCTGGGATGAAGAAACAGCAAGTATGTCATGTATTTCTTGCACTCTTTAGCACACAAATAACTCTGCTGTTCCGTGTATGCAAACCATGGAGAAACAACAAAAGTGTCGTTATTAAGATTTACCCCAGCCCTTAATGACATTAGCCTGGGATCCTTCAAGAGGGATTCTGACTTATCATGAGTCACAGAGCACAGCTCATCTTGCCAGTACCCGGTGGGCTAGCAGAGCCTCACACCTGCCTGTGCAAGACCACTGCCAAAGCAAGGATGCATCACGAAGCTCTGCATCCCCCTGGCTTCCTCCCTTCCTGCTGTCACTGCTGGGGTATGCAGCTACCAAGGCTGCACACGGAGCAGGGGCAGCAGAGGAAAATGTCCCTTAGAGACTGCTCATGTAAAAGAGATTTCACTGCTTCAACCATGTTATGCGAGCTTTTTTTTTCACTGTTCTCCGTGTTACTAAAATCCAAAGAAGGAGGCAGCATTACTGACCTACTGGTACTCCTATGGCCGCAGCAGTGGAAACAGCAAAGGGTAGTTGTGCACTGGGGATCTTGGCAAGCCCGACTTGACCGTAACAAATAGGCAGAGAAATCTCGTCGAATGGGAATCCTGTCTTTCACCAGGCAATAGTGAGGAGTGGCAGCTGTGGGAATCAGTCATGCACCAAAGAATGCCCCACAAATTGACTGCCCCAGAAATGCTGGAAGGCACGGGAATTTATGAGCGCAGTGACCCACAGAGTTTACTTTTACTGAAGAATCATTTGAAAAACATGTTTAGAGATCCCACTGTTGGTTCCACAATAAAGCCAGCTTACAAATAAAGCAGAAATGAGCCTCAAAAACAATACTGGTTCATTTGCAAAGAACGCAAGGACACACAGTGCAGCCCATCCTGCTTGCTTCAGAAAGGTGGCAGTGTTGCTTTGTAGTTGCTGAGGAATTGTTACAGACGGATTTTTTTCAAATGAACGGCAACGCACCATAATATACCAACAAAATCTAAGGAATGACTTAATCTAATGAAATGTAAGATCAGAGAGATATGGAAACCACACCAAAGCCCTGGACCCAAGTTTTGTATAATCCAGCCAAACTAGGACACTCGTGTTTGCACACACACTCTTAGGTTTTCAACCAACTGCCAACTTTGCATTTGCTGAGAAAACAAAGTTTAAGTTGACCACCCAGCTATCTAAGAGATCCTGATAATACCACTCATGTCTACCATCAGTGTCATAAATCTCCAGTCTCATTATCTACAACGCACAAGGACGCGCGCACACACACACACACACACAGGGCACGGCTGACATGCCAGACCATCTTCCGACGTGACTGCCCCGTCCTGTCCCACAGCATCGCTTGGGGCACATGCAGCTGCTTTGTCCCAACATCCCCACTGGTATCTTCACAGGGAGGACTTCACCCCTGAGATTGAAGCAAGCTCCTCTGGAACAGCTTTAGGCATTACCGTCAATATTACAGTATGTTACATTTGTTAACAGACATTACGAGATACGCGCTCGGAAGCATAGCATACTTACTATAAATATAGCCAGCGAATAAAGGCATGAATATCCAGCAGAGGGTCTGATTTAGAAGGGACCGTCCCATAGTTCACCTTCACTCACCTTCACTCGTGCTGGGCGTCCTCTGAGCAGCCCCTTAGCGGAGCTCCCCCTGACCTACGCGACTGAGACATGTTTTACTCGCAAACCCTCTGAGAGTGGCGATCAATTGTGTGGCTCTGGTTTTATTTCTCTGATGATGTCACTTTAAATACTTTTCATGTTCCATTTGTTATTTTTACTTCTAAAAATGACGCATTTCTTCAAATTCATTTTTCTCCAATTAGTCACGACTTTAATAGAACAAAGTCAGCTGCTTGCATGTCAGAGTGAGCGCCGGGCCCGTCCCCACCGCTGCTACCACCACAGCCCCCAGAGCACCTGGGACACACAGACAGCGCTCAGTATGCTGCTTTGCACAGATGCCCTTCTGGCTTCCTGCCCAAAGCCTTTAACGTAGGGTCAGGGCAGGGGACACAGGAAGTGCAATTTTGCCAAAATTAACCACAGGCATAAATCGAAGACAATGAAAAACCAGAAGAAGAAAAAAAAAAAGAAAGAAGCAGAGAGAAAGGAAGATGAATTTCTCCACTTGCAGAATAGCCTCTGTAAGAGCAAAGCCTTGACAGCTCTATGACCCCCTGAATATTTTGCTCGCATGCTGCTTCCAAACATTTAATGCAAAACAGTCTGTGGCTGCAGCGTGCCGGAGAGAGAAGTTTTAAGAGAAATCTGGAGGTTTCCCCTACCTGATCTGAACTTGCTCCGAATCAGCAAGGAGTGCTCAGACCCCAGGAGTGTCATGGTGTCTCGGGGACCGGATCCAGACGCCCCTCACTTAAACCATTAATTTCCTCCAAAGAGAAAAGCTGGCCACGGCTAGTGCTCAGGATTCATCCAACTCTCCCGGACCCTCTGGGTGCTTTTACAGCTGGCTGGCAAGAAGCAGCAAGTGGCTTTGAAAGATTTGGTCCCATCCAGCACTGACCCTCCACAGAAACCAACTGCTCCCCCTGTGCTGTGTTGAACTAATTAACTTTTCGCTAGCGGGAGCCTCCTCCCGCGCGGAGTTTACTACCAGCAGCTGGGTGTCCTGGCTGATGTCATCGTCTAGCGGGGAGCAGCGACTATCGGAAAGGGTCTTAGCAAAGACAGAAGTTTGATATCTGATACTAATTACTACCGGCCGGTACGCAGCCAATCAGGGCTCTCCCTGTCTCGGGGACTTTCGGAGCTGCTTGGAAATATCAACAGAGCGAAGGCTTAACTCTTTGCAGCGTGGTGCGGGACGGGCCCCGGACCTCTATGCGCTGCGTGGGCTGTGGGTTCCCCCTGAGCCCAAGGGAGGGCTGGCAGCTGGGCAGGGGGCAGCTGGGCATGGCTTCACGGGTGGCAGTGCCCTCTCATCAGAGAGGAGAAGGAGGATGCGGCCACACAGCAACGGAGGTGCCGCTGCGCTCTGCTGTCTCTCATCTGGCTCCTGCAGGTGGGCTGTGTCCTGGCCTGCACAAACCTCCTGGGGACCCAGGGGCTGCGTGAAGAAGCTGAAAGCATTTCAGCCGTATTTCCCTCCTGCAGTACAGGCACAGCCAGAGCTGCACTGCTCTGTGCCCACCTTTGTCAGCACGTGGCTGTGCCCATAGTATTGCCTTCTTGAGATGTTCACATACTCTGTGTCTCAGGCAGCACATGCTGCAGGTGCTTAGGACAAGTCCTCTTGTTCTCCTACATGCAGGCACTCAGAATAATGACAAAGAAAAGAGGCAGGGTTTGAATCATGATCCAAGTTTCCCATGCTACGGATGTGCAGCGTAACCCCGAGGAGGCTGGGCTCAGCCACCAGCTGGACGTAGCTGCAGTGCAGGAAGCATCTCCACCTACCAAACATTCTCTCACAGAATAAAACCTTTCAGTAGACATGCCAAGTAAAGTGGTGCAGATCCTTTGAGGTTCCCCTTCCCCAAGCCCATGTCTGGTTCACTTCAGGTAAATGTAAGAGAGGGAACTGACAGCACATTTTCCCTTGTAACAGAAGTTTTAAAAGCTGAGGACACGCAGGACTCACCTGGGCAGGAACCTATCCTTCTAGAGCACAAACTCCCATCTGAAAACTTCTTCAGATGTAGTGGGTGCCTTTTTTTTTTTTTCTTTCATATTCTTTCTCTCATGTTCTTCCCCCTTCCCTTCTCTTCCCCCTTCCCTTCTCTTCCCCCTTCCCTCCCTTCCTCCCTTCCTCCCTTCCTCCCTTCCTCCCTTCCTCCCTTCCTCCCTTCCTTCCTTCCTTCCTTCCTTCCTTCCTTCCTTCCTTCCTTCCTCTAGGAACCACTGTTCCTAGAACAGTGGTTACTGTTCTACAGGTTCTGTTAGTCCAGTTACACATTTTGGTTTGGTGATACAAATTTCAAGGCTTGCAGACCCCTAGGCCTATTTTGACAAAGACCCTTGGTACCTCATAGCCCCAGGAGCTCTGCTTACATCCACACAGCACTGACGACTGTGCAGTGCTGGGTTCCTGGCCATCATGTATTCCATGTTCTGAGCTGAGTCCTGAAATGAGCTGCACATGTGGCTTCCTTGTCATAGTACCTCTGATATTCCTTAATGTCTGAAAGGATTAAAATCACTGAAACAAATTCATATCCAAGCACAGATCTGAGTCAGAAAACAGAGCCCTACTGTAGTGTCCAGCAATCTGGCCAGAAGGTTTATTCCTTACTAATCTTGCCTAATGCTTAGTTCACTACTTGGCCTATCATTGTCCTTTCCCTAAATTCCCAGATCCCAACATTCCTTGTGGGAGCACTCTGCTGAATGACGCTAAAAATGAAAAGGACAAAAGCATGAAGACTGAAGTATCTAGTGAAGGTGCTTCATCTGGTGCATAAGATTTCACCTAGAAAGGCACAGTCTGGTTAAACCATAGTTTCTTCCAGATGGCGTTGGTGTCTGGTGCTGCCTCTGTACAGATGCCCGACCAGGTGGTGTTGGAGCCGTCCGGTGGAGACCCCTCTGTGCTCTCCTGAGAAGGACATCGAAGTGTACTCACTTTGGCAGCCATTGGACATGAAGACAACATTTCTCAAGTCTGAAGTGATTCCAGTCACTCTTTCCTGACCTGGAACTGCTAATGCAGGGCTCAGGAGCGTGGGGATGCACAAAGAGGTTGATCCTTTTTCCCACTTATATGAATTATTTGCATTTATTGATGTTGAATTTCATCTGGTGTCATTTTTCATGCATTCAGCGTGAAGAGAGTCTTCTGCAAGTCTTTGGAGGAAGATTTACTTCTGACTGCTTTAGCCATTTTGAATCATCAGCCCTCTTCCATGGTGCTTTCTACTGAGGAGTCCCCTCCCAGCACACATTCTTTTGGCACTCCACAATCACCACAGTCTGGTGTGAAAAATGACCATTTACTCCCATCTTTAAGAAGTCATTCAAACCTGGAAGGCTCTTCCACTTCCTGCAAACAGATTTGGAGCTAGAGGTGTCTGAGGAGAGATCTCATTGGTTGACTCATGGCAAATTTCTTCTAGAGTCCCTTCTTATGCTACTTCTACAGCTCCTTAGACACACTGCTAGGAAAGTCAGTCCTCAGCATACCGGTGTCCCTGGAGATGTTACCCTTGCCCACTATCCTTCTTCATTTCTTCTACTGATGCTTGCAATGGCTTTTCCTCTCTCCCTGGAATGCTTTACATAGTCTGTCAAGTGTTTATCCCAAATGAGAGCAGAGCTCTGCCCTTGCCCATTGAGATAAACAAGATAGGTAAGATGCACACGTGCTTAGGGAGAAGGAAGGCACTTCATGCACTCCACCAGACATCCCTCTGAACTACCTACAGCCCATGGCCACCTGTCCATCTGGCATCCTCTGAGAGAATTAGCTGAAGCCCAATGTGCTCTCCTCCCATCCCTCCCCCACCACTCCACCCCTGGGGAGCAGCTCAGTAAGACCTGTCTCCAAACCTCACAAGCTCTCTGGTCACTGTCCACATTTCTCAGGAGATGGTGCAACCTCCGGGAGAGGACCTGTCTCCACAGCTGACTCAGCTGCTGAATAGTCTTTATGGGAGAGTCAGCCTGTCTGCATGTATCCCTGACGACCGCAGGAAACAGAGGTAAGCAGCCCCCAGTAAATCTCAGACCGGAGACGAGGAGGGTGCACAGAAACTGAGATCAGACACAGATACTGAGCCATTTGCCCGAAGGTTATCTGCCTTTGATAGCATAGGAACACAGCATATATCCTTCCACACGTGTTCATGTGTTTCCAGAGGTCACACTGCCCAAACCCCTGTGTGTGTGAGCCCGTTTGCCTTCAGGCACTGTGTTGCCCCACAGCACTGCTCAGCTCTGAGCACAGCAGGCACGGCCACTGCTGCCACTTCACTATGGGAGATGAAACAAGCCTGTAGGTACACAAAGTATTTGTGTCCAGCATTGCTCCCCATTCTCCTGTTTCCAGTACTTCCATAGGCACCTTTGCTGTAATGAAGACTTACAGACTTCAGTGAGTGAAGGAGTGAGCCTTAAATACCAGAATAAATTACTCATGGTAGGGAATTCCTTTGAACTGAGAAGTCACACCCCAGAGCCACAAGGATATCAGCTCTGTGTTGCTCACCAGATACCAGGAAGCAGTCCCTTCTAATCTTCCAGCACACCCTATTGTTTATGGTACTGATTTATTTTAAAGCAGATTGTTTGTTTCTATGTACATTTGCATCTGTGGGAAAAAGACTGAAAGGAGCTGATATCTCTGCATGATCCCCCTGGGGACTCAGAGGATCAGTGCATGACACAGTATCTGTGCCATGGGCAGCACGAGCCCAGCAGGTCTGAGAGCGGCAGAGCAGCAGCCATAGCAGTGACATCTCCCAGATCCCAGCCTGGGCTGCGCTGCCAGGTGAGGCTGGGCTCTGTCTCCTGCCATCTCACCTTTGTGCAGGGGATCCATTCTGCCTGGTGCACTGGACAGGAGAGCCGGCCAGTGGCCAGCCCTGTGCCCAAGAAGCAGCCTGCAGCCTGCACCACCTGCACCCTGCCATTTTGCTTGTGTAATCCAGCTGCTGTGGGTGTTGATGCCACTTGGTGGTGGTGTCAGCAGCTCCTGAATTCAGCAAGCCAGATTCACTACAGGGATTAAGAGTTGGATGTAATGCCAAGTAAAAGGGTCCTGCAGACATTTCGCAACTGTCCATGCAGGTGATTTTTCCCCAGAGCTGGTGCCCCGCCATGTCTGTGCACACCATTCTCTCCAGGAGCATGAGCATGGTTTGTCTTTGACTTCTCTCTAATGCCCCACAGCTCCATGGGGAGTCTGAGGGGCAGGTCTTCCTGTTATCAGGTCCCAGTGATGGAGACCCTGACCAAGGCAGCCACCTGAAGTTAGGGCAGATTGAAACCTCCTCCTCTGAGACTGCCCCAGCAGAGTTTCAGCTGTGCTCCTAGGCATGACCTTCTGGAACCTGCAAACAAATGACTGCCTATTGCATGCCTGAGAGTAACAGAAGGAGTTCTATGGGTCTCATATGGCAAAGGAATACTCCTGTCCATGATCTGGGACAGACAGTGCTTTTCTGAATGTGAGCTAGCAAAGTGGCAGCGTCTCTGTCACTGTGAAGCAGAGATGGCCTCTGGGGAATAACTCAGAATGATCCTAGCTTGGTCTTAGCTGAGGGCTTGGCCCAGAGCTTGGGATTTCTTCAGCTGGGAGCTGTGAGAATGGATGGTCCCACGCAGCCCATTCCTTTCCTTTTGCCTGCCTCGAATCTGCTAATCTGCCATTGCCAGTCATTGTGGCTGGTCTTTCACCTCCCTGTGTCCTCAGAGAGTCCGAGGGCAGGAATTCAGAGTGGAGTTGTCATGAGCTCTTCCCAGTTCTGACAGCTTGAATTCTAGCTGTGAACTATTTATCACAATGCTACAAACATCCAAGCAAGGTCTCTTAATTTATGAAGGTCCGGTAGATGTTATGCAATTGACAACACGAACACAAAAATACTTCTGCACTTTGCTAACGCTACTATGAAGCTGTCTGATGTTTTCATCATAATATTTACTTCTCTGCAAATACTCTAAATTCTCCAATCCCGATTCAAAACAGAAAGATCAGAGAATGAAAATAGGGACATGACATAGCTGTTTAAAGATTATGTAAAATGTTTTCTACTAGCGTAAATATTTGATTGTAAAACTCTGCCTGTTGTGCTTACAGAGCAGGGTGTGCAGTGAGCCCAGGGAGTGGTTCCCCACATCTCAGGGCCATGGTGGGACAGAGGTGGTGGGGAGCGAAAGGCCCAAAGCCCAGTTTGCCCAGGGAGGTGACCAGACAGGTGGCACTGGGATGGGAACACGCTGTTGTGAGCACTGCTGTCAGGTTGAGCAGTGCATTGCTGGAGCTCAAGGTGCAGGCAGGTGCTTGGCGTGGCTGCCCCAAGCTCTGGTGGCTTGCTGGCTAGGTGGAAATGGGGAGGGAGCAAAGCAATGGCAAAGGCAGTGTCAGCTCTGGAGCTCCCAGCTGACTGCCTCTGCTGACCTCCACATGCTGACTGGCTGCAGAGTCATGCTGGGCAGCACATGGGTGTCTGCAGGCACAAGCCCTGTTATCCCATGGGAGGGGCTCTGTGGCCAGGCATAGCAGAAACCATCTGACTTCAGACCTAAGGAGGAGGTGTCTGAGTATCCACATCCAACAGAGTGGCCTCTGCAGTGGGACTCTGAGCAAGTCACAGTCTCTTTTTTGTTTCCTTATCTCTGAACAGTGGATAATGAGGCTAACCCCTCCACAAAGCACTTGGAAATCTCCCACCAGAGGGGGTAAGATAAAGGCTGTATCTTTGTAAGTCCCGCAGCAGCTCTAAATCTTGAGGTTTCACTACAAAGCAGCCTGCCCAGCCCTACCTCTGCTGCAGTGATGCAGGGTAGTGACAGAGAATTGAGCATTTCCATCTACATCCCCTCCTCCTGCCCACCAAGCTCTGCGGTCCAGCCCTAAGTGAGGAGTGTGCTTTGAGGCAGGGACTGTGTCAGGCTCTGCCCAGCGGTGCAAAGCTGGGCCTGGGTAGTGGTGAGCAGAGCTAAAGCCCCTGATATACATCGGATGGGTTGGGAGCATTATGTATTTCTGGAATGCCTTCTGGTCTTTATTAAAATGAAACCACAGCCAGCCCAAGAGAGCTCATCGCCCAGGCACGGGGCCAAGTATAAGTTACTTCTACAAATATTTATTTAACCATATCAATGACAAACTCTTTTGTATAAATGTTTTTATTTAATCATAATTTACCAATTATTTTAAATCAATTGTTTGCCTGGTTTCTAAACACTAATCAAGAGGCTTGCATTAGCATTACTCAGGCGGATTAGATGCATTATTTCTCTGAAGCTTGTGCCATTGCTTGCCTGCCTTGGCCAAGGAAGAGGGTGCAGATGGATCCCAAATTTCACTTTGATTGTCAGATTCCTGGAGGACCCCACTGGCAGCACTGCCAGCCGTCCCCACCCAGGTGACCTCTGGGCTCAGCAGCATTCCTCAGCCACGGGGGCTCATGGACGCTGATCCCACCTGAGCTGCTCAGGATGAGATTCCCTTTGGCTTCCCCGGGTCCTTGCTCTCGCAGAGCTGCCAGCCCTGTCAGATGCTGCCAGCTCCCTGTTCTGGTCCTGCTCACCCCTCATGCCTGAGCCTGGACCTGTCACAGTGCAGAAGTTCCTCAGTGCCTCTTCAGCCCAGGGTCTCTGGCAGGAATTTATGAGCATGCACAAGGCTGTTCAGGGCAGAACAGGAGGCCATGGATGCATGTGTTTGCCTGTGCAGTCCAGCCCCACTCCCAGCCCTCTGGGCTCCCTCACCATCTCAATAACGTCCCGGAAGGCCCTGTCTTCTCTTACTCCAGCTCTCTCACACGAATACAGTCCAACCCTCTGTGCTCAGGTGATGCTCAAAAACAGAGAATCTGTGACTTCTGCAGGGCCCTGCCTCTTCCAGAGCACTTCGAGATGTGGCAAGGCACAGTCTGTGCCCAGCAGAGCCGATGGGCGCCGGGTGCTGCTGTGCTCCGTGCAGAGCACTGTGTCCCTTGCAGCAGCCAGACCGGCACTGCTGAGAAGCCCGTGGTGAGAGCAGGGCGCTGCGAGCTGCTCCTGTTGTTTATTTACAGGATTTCAGGCTGCTACTGTCTTGCACCTTGGCTCCCTGCTCTGCAGCGCCTGCTGCAAGCACCGGCTCTGCAGGGAGCTCTGCGCTCATGCAGGCGGCTGCTCAGCGTCTGCTGCTGGGATGGGGCTGGCCTCTGTGGAGCTTCCCACCTCCCCCCAAAAAACTCCTTCCCATTTGATCCTCCGCCTGGAAAACACCTCAGGGTCTCTGTGATCTCCTTCTCAGTTGGTGACCATAAAGCTGGGGGAGATGTGGGCTAGTCCTGCGTGCAGAGCCTCACACTTCAAACAGTGTAGGCTACAAAACCAGGAGAGACAGCCGAGACTTTGACGTTCTCCCAGCTGGGCAGAATGCAGAGCACTGAGGTGCTACGGATCACAGGGGTCTGGAGATGAGCAGTCTGAGCAAAGGCTTTGTTACTGCACAGCAACTGGAGACATGAGATTTCCAAAAAATTTCTTCCAAGATAATCTAACCCAAATAAACACAGAGTCAAACTGGGGCTGGTTTGAGGTAATCCTAAGACTTACCTACTGCTTTAAAGATTATGAAAATAGAAAGCAATGCTAGGTAGGCCGTTTGAAGCACTTTGAAGTATCGTGAGTATAGTGCTTTTTTCTCTCTGGATGATGAGGAATAGACTCACTGCTAGAGACAGCAGCTCGGCACTTCAGAACACTTAGCTGCATGGCCTCTCAGCCATACCTCTGCAGTAAGAAAGCACGAAAATGATGGTAACAGGGAGCTTCCTACTGTTGACACATAAACAGAGGGAAAGTTATTTGGACAGGCCTCTGAAATACTGTGTAAACACAGACCTAATGCAATAATGCAGACGCAGAGCAAACCTTTGGAAGGAAAATAATTACTCACATGATGCTAAAAAGCATTTTCATGCCTCTTTTGAGGGAAAATGAACCAAGAGGAGGTCTGTGTCCTTGTTTTTTACAATATCCTATTTTCTACAAATCTGCTTTTAGAAATGAATGTTTTCATTTCTTCCTTGAAAGTTCTGTAGGCAGTTTTGGAGCCTCGCATCTCCAAATGAGAAGGAAGAGGCTCTTTGAGAAGTCTACACCTGACCTGTGCTGGTTGTGAGAAACCTTCTGTCCTCAAGCTGGTGGGAGGGGGCTGCCCAGGGATTAGGAAGGGCTCTGGGCATCACTGTATGTAGGGACTGCTCTCCTCATAGTATGAGGTCTAGGTCTGCTGTTTTGTGTGATCCGTACTCATCCTTCCCAATGTGACTGTCTCCAAATTAGGTCCAGAGTCCAGCTTTTCCATCTTTTGTACAGGCAGAGACAAAAGCAGGTGCTGGCAGAGGGCATTCCCTTTGCTTATCTAGCACCTTGAGCTCAGACTGGGAGGAACTGGCCTTTGGAGGAAACATTCCACTTCCATCAAGCAGAGAGGAAGCCTAGATGAGAGCTAAGACTAGATCCTAACTTTCAGATAACGGATGTGAGAGAAGAATCCCATCAGAAGTGGCTGAGACTAATGGACAGAGGGGGAGGTTGGTCAGTGTACAGTGTAGGAAGAGGAGTGTACAGAGAGTTATAAATACTCCTGGTGAAATGAGGGCAGTGCTGTGATATAGTGCAAAATGAGCAGATCTGAAGTTGTGGAAACTGAATTCAAGCAGTACTGGGTGGTGCTGTTAGAAAGCATGTAAAATGGGTCAGGAAAACCTGGTGGTTTTATGTTATGAACCAACATAACAAGCAGCTGGGATGAACAGTGGAGCAAGCCCTGCCTTGCCTCCTCCTCACCTTTCATAGAATCATAGAATCTCTCAGGTTGGAAAAGACCTTCAAGATCACTGAGTCCAACCACAACCTAACCAAACTACCCTAACAACCCTCCGCTAAATCATGGCCCTGAGCACCACATCCAGCTGGTTTTTAAATACATCCAGGGATGGTGACTCAACCACCTCCCTGGGCAGCCCATTCCAGTGCTTAACAACCCTTTCTGTAAAGAAGTGTTTCCTGATATCCAACCTAAACTTACCCTGGCGCAATTTGAGGCCGTTTCCCCTCATCCTGCCACCTGTCACCAGTGAGAAGAGACCAACCCTGCTCTCGCTGTAAGCACCCTTCAGATACTGGAAGAGAGCAATAAGGTCTCCCCTCAGCCTCCTCTTCCCCAGACTAAAAGCCCCAGTTCCTTCAGTCTCTCCTCATAGGCCATATTCTCCAAGCCCTTCCCCAGCCTTGTTGCTCTTCTTTGGACCTGCTCCAGCACCTCCATGTCCTTTCTGTACTGAGGTGCCCAAAACTGAACGCAGTACTCGAGCTGGGGGCCTCACCAGTGCCGAGTGCAGGGGGAGGATGACTTCCCTAGTCCTGCTCACCACACCATTCCTGATCCAAGCCAGGATGCCATTGGCCTTCTTTGCCACCTGGGCACACTGCTGGCTCATATTCAGCCGACTGTCCATCAGTACACCAAGGTCCCTTTCCATCAGGAGCTTTCCAGCCACTCTTCCCCAAGCCTGTAGGGTTGCCTGGGGTTGTTGTGACCAAAATGCAGGACCCAACACTTGGCCCTATTGAAACTCATACAGTTAATCTTGGCCCATCGATCCAGTCTATCCAGGTCCCTCTGTAGTGCCTTTTTCCCCTCAGGCAGATCAACAATCCCTCCCAACTTCCAGCTGGCCATGTAGATATATTAAAAGAGCTGTGGTGTTTATGAGCAAAGCATGAAGTTTGTCAGTCTTAAGACTTAACAGAACTAAGATGTGGAGCTACTGCCAACTTGAACTCCATTAGCTGGGACAGCCTGACATCATCTTCCTATGGCCATGTGAGGTATTTCTGGTATTGCTTCGGCCTGATCTTATCACAGCCAGAGGGACGTATTTAATGTTTACCATACAGTTACAGCCTAAATCGTGTGAAGTTGACTGCTAATGGCAGAGTCCCTCTGTGGGCCCGACACTGTCATGGAATCATAGAATCACAGAACGGTTTGGGTTGGAAGGGATCTTAAAGCCCATCCAGCCCCCTCCGCTGCTGTGGGATGATGACCTCCCACCAGGTTGGGCTGCCCAGGGCCCCATCCAGCCTTGGGCACCTCCACAGATGGAGCACCCACATCTCCCTGGGCAGTCTGTTCCAGTGAGGACAAAATTGGCAGTCTTTATATGGCAATGGGAAAGCTTAAGTGGATATAAACTTGGTGAATAGATATAAACTTGCTGAAAACAGGCCAGTATGGCTTCAACCAAAGTGGCTAACTGTGTCTTGAATGTCTTTCTTGTCCTGTGCACTCTCATGGGCTCAGCACACACTCACCGGCCTGGCATGTATGCCAGATGTCAGTGGGATGGTGAGGCTGTGATGAATTGTATGCTGACTTTAGCCACTAGAAAATTCACCTGGAGTGTCTTGTACTAAGTGCTGCCATTCTGCCTAATAAATCCAGATCTCCTTGACAAAGGTCTCAGAAGGTGATGTCTTGAGGTCTTTATGTGAGGTAATACTAACTACGTGCATTGAGGCTGTTCACATCCAAGGTATGACAAGTCTTCGTGCAGTGCAACCAGGTAGGGTCAGAGAGCTCCTACAGGAAAACATCACAGATTGTAAGACAAGACATTTTCTCTTGACCAAACTCACAAGAAAATAATGTGAAGGTCAACAAAGACAGTGAGGTTCTTGGTACACCATAACATCTACATCAGCTCAGTGCTGATGGGAGCAGGATCAGATGGGCCAAAGCGATAACTGTTTGAAGCCACATTTAGAAAATGAAACTGCCTGACAAGGGTCTGCAGGTAGGACAGGTTCATGAAAGATGAAATGGAAGATGTCTTCATGTAATGTCATGCACTTATTCATATTGGTGATAGGTAGATGGCTGGACTAGAAGATGTTGGTTTCTTCCAACAATGAAGATTCTGTGATTCTAGGATTCAGGTCAGGGAGCACGACAGAGAAGTGGATGTGCCATGGGACATTTATTATGACTTGTTCTGTTCGAAGAGCGGCCTCACGTCATACAGCCTCAGACCTCTGATCCCCAGCTGGTCATCCAGGCACATCTGGAAATGTTAAATGTACCAGGGAGCAAGGAAGGATTCCTGGGTTCTGTATTAATTTCAGGCTATTTATGTAAGTTACTTTTCTTATCTTCTCTAACTATTTATAGTTTGTTTGTATGTTTAAGACCTAGACATATCCCACTATGTTTCAATAAATCTGAAATATCTTTGTTGACAAAAAGAAATATTGTCTGCTGTTAATGAAAATAAGGTAATGAGTATATTGAGTTACTTCTATCATTAATATTTTAGTAATTACTTTCAGGGCTTATGTTGACTCAAATATATTAAATCTTAGTTTTTGTTTCTTTTTTTTCTTAAAAAAAGCAACAAATTTAAGAATTAGTTGCTTTAGTTTGAAGGGCATCCACTCTATGAAAACTAGCAATAAGACGGACAAAATAGATTTTCCTTCCAAAACATCTAATATTGTCACTAACACTCATCACCAGGCAAACCAATGCAAATGCAAAATGCCTCAAATGCCTGCCATCACCAGTATATGTGCTGCTGACAGCCTCATCTGAAGAATATGCCGTGGGACAAACCGAATGCCTTTGGCTAACATTTCTTTGTCATTGTTGTCTAATACACAGTTTCAAAAAAGTGTCAGTCTCTGAGTCCTGAGTACTGGGTTTGTCTGGAGACAGCACTTTGTTTTTGCTTCTGAGAAAATGCATGCCGGGAGCTTTCTTCTAGAAGGCAGGACGGTGATGGGGGATGGGAGCTGGCTGGCTGCTCAGACCACTCGTGCAGTTCCACCTGAGCTTCAGGGGTCACTGACCAAACAGGCAATGTGCCACCGAGCTGGTGACAGCAGGCCCAGACCCAACAGCTGATAACCTACAAGAAACACTGAGAGTGACATAAATGCCTCCTCCCCACTCTCTTTTAATAAAGCCATTTCTGAACACGTCCATTTCCTACTAGGGAAGGGGAGAGAGTGGACATCCAAAAGCCCATGCTCTGCGTAGCACAGCAGTGCAGAATCAGCAGCAGGGAAAGCTCAGCCCCGCTCCCAGTGAACATAAGCTCTGCCCCTTCGGCATCCCCTACATGTTCCGAAAATGGAAGGTGGCAGGTTAGTTGGACTTCCTTTACTCTGAGATTTCAATTTTAATGTCCGTTTGATAGCTAAATGAACAACAAATGTGGTGCATTACAGCGAGGCGGCCCAGCCCAGCAGCGGGAACAGGACCGGTGCAGGAATATTTTTCTAAAGATCCCTTCTGGAATGTTATTTTGAACTCTTCGAAACGGCAAAGGTTTTTAGACATTGTGTGTTTTGTTAAGTGTCCTCTGGGAAAGCTGGGTTTAAAATTAGTCAAACTCTTTCACTTTTTTAAACCCTTCCCTAAAATAGTTGATATAAAATTTGGTGGGAATTCTGCTGAGAGCTTAAATTGGCTGAAACAGACGATCTAATGGAAATGACATTTGGGGAAAAAATGTGAAAAACCTGGGTTCCTTTCTGGCTTCCAATGACATAATCAGAGCACGGCAGGACCGCCCGCTGCTCTGAGAGCTGCCCTGACCCAGGCCCTGGTCACCAGTTTCCCTCATACGGGAGGAGGAGGCAAACAGCTGGGAGAGAGCTAAAGGAGGGACATGGCTGCTCTGCTGTGGCAGTGCCCATCCTCTGCTGTGCTGCTGTGGTCTGATATTTGTCACCTTGGAGTGCATAATATGACAAGGAGGCCAGCACATGCCCAAGCCTCCATCCGTCAGCGTGCAGCACAGCTGTTTCTGTTCAGATGGGACATGGGGTTGGTTTCACACTTGGGAAAAAAGAGGCAGACAGATGGTTTGAGCCTGAAAGGAAATATGGGAAATGTTTCCTTGTCCCACTCAGAGTGGTGCTGTGTGAACGCTGCGTGGACATTGTGGAGGGTTTTGCATGGGGGAACCTGGCTCATCTTGCAGGTGTGTGCATCGCCTCAGGTGACAAACATCTCTGGGATTGCTCACAGTCCCAAGGGGTCCACGTTGGGGTGAGACCGTCCCCCTGCCCTGCCCTAGACTGAGATGGGGGGGAACATCTCCTCTGACTGCTCTCCTCACCACGGGTCTAGATGTGCTGGGTTGTGGGCAGTGCCACGAATGGCACCCGCTCTGTGCCATGGGCTGTGCAGGGAGTGCCCGGTGTGTCCCGCTGTGTGCAGACTGTCCTGTTGTGCTCTGTGGGGCGTGAGGAAGGTTTGTGCTCCTCAGCCAGCTCCTCCTGTGAGCTGTGGGTGTTCAAACTTGCCCCAGAAATATGTCTTGGGCCTTCCCTGGGCCAGTAGCTTATTTACTCAAGCCATTTTGTCACTCAAAGAGATAAAGCCTCCTTCCCACACCTTAGGTTCCTCTCAGAGCAGCTGGGAGATAAAGGCAGAGAGAGGCTGGCTCCTGCTTTCCGAACCTCGGAGGGTTTCATGGAGAGGCCTCTCTGGGAAGCCACCTCTGCTATCGCTCTGACAGGTGTCAGCAGCGCTTTTAGCAGCCAGCCGCAGACAGATTAGCCAAATGTGTCTCCTGCCCGGAGCGCTTTGGCTCTTTAGGCATTGTTTTAAACACACAGAATGGGAAAGGATTTTGAGCTGAGATAGGAGGCTTTATTCAGGAATGGTCTGACCTAAGGACCTCGCTATCGCCAGGCCTAGCATCCACCCCAAATGGGCCCTGTGTGAGAGGGGCCTCGGTGATAACGGGGAGGAGGGGCTGTTCCCCCATCACAGACCCTGGTTTAATGCCTGGTGTGCAGGGAATAACAGCGCCCTCAGCTTTCTGCTCCCTGATGTGTGCCTGAGGCAGCAGCTTGGGAAAGTGGCGATTCCTTTGGAGAAGTAAAGCACCACAGTGTGGATGAACTGATGCACTTGTGTAGCTGAAACAACACCTGACCTGGGGGGTATCTATGTGCACGTCTGTGGAAGCCACAGCCTCCAGAGAAACTGCCGCTTCCACCACACAGACACAGCCACGAAAGTCAGCCCTGCCCCAAAGCCTCCTGGAGGGGTGGGAGCAGCACAGTTAGGGGGATGTGGGCAGAAATGGAGAGAGGAGCTGGTGTATACAGAGCTGGTTATCCCAGTGGTGCAGACGGCTGCTGTGAGGAAAGGAAGGACTTCTTAAGGGGAGATTGAGAAGGAGCCACGACCATAACAAGCTGATTACAGGTGGTGTAGGGCCACTTGTCTCTGGGGGTGGTAGGTGCAAGTCAAGAAGTTGAAGAAGCAAGTTTAGGAGTCAGAGCAGCGATTGGCACTGATGCTCAGGGAACCTGACTTTGTCACCCAGCAGCCCAGGGAAGTTCCGTTCCAACAAGTCACTGCTTGGCCTACTTCCCCCCCCCACACAGGGTTTACTTAGATGATAAATTCCTCTGGATAAGGGGTGTCCCTTGTTATGGGGCTGTACAGCTCACATCTAAATGCCTTGTGTTCTTGTCACTTCATTGTAGATGGCGTTTTTTTCAGGAATTTGCACCCTGGTGCCCAGCCAGTCAGATCGCTTGAAGCACCCTGCAGCTCTCCACAGGGTTTTGTTTACTTGCCATGCCCAATCTATAGTCATGGTACACAGTCAGGCACAGGAGAGACACGTATTCTGGGCAGGATGTATGTATCCATGGTATGCATCCATTGTGGGGCCCATTCTAGTAGCACTAAAAATTGACATTCCTCATGGTGCCCACTTTTTTATGCCAAGCTAAACTTTCCTGTCCTTTTCAGAGATATTTATAGATGGGAATCTTGACAAGAATGAGTTTCTGTTTTGGAAGGAATAGTTTTACTTATTACTAGTTCTGATTTGTGTGTGTGTGTGTGTGTGTGTGTGTGTGCTCAAAGGTGCAAGTAAGTGACAAAAGTGTCACTTAAAGAATGTGATAAGTGAATCCCTGGGGTGTGGACCAGTAAAAGTGAGGCAGTTTTTTAAACTGGATGGTAAATACGTGACACAACGAAACATGGTCTCCCTGTTGTGGATGGTGCACGAGGCCAAGGAGCAGGGGCTGCTGCTGCAGGGTAAGCTGGCAGGGTCTCATTGCTGCACTGTGCTGCTGTATGCTGTGAGCAGACTCACAAGCAAAACCTTGCTTCCTCTCTGCAGGCTGCTCAGACCTCACTGCAACAGTATGTGCTCAATCTCTGCAATTCCAGTGTTTCTCAAAAACGAATTGTTTTTTTTCCAGGGGAAAATTATGGACTAAGTGGATTATATAAAGCTGCCCTCAATTAGACCGAGCGAAGTTTCTGAGGAGCAAGCACATCTGAGCTGCAGTGGGAGGACAGCCCGGCTGTGGGGACAAGCCATTGCAGCCTGGAAAGAGCAGTATTTCCATGCAGACTTACAGGAGGGTTTTCACCATTGCCACAGTGAGAAAAACAAACATTAGAGATGATGGGAAAGACTGTATGTGTATACCTGGCAGCATCAAATTCTGGCAGTATGAGATAGCAAGCATGTCCCACCACCCCTCCACTCCCTGGCTGCCCACCTCATTCCCACCTCTGTGTCTTACACAGCCAACACTGTTCGCTGTCCTTCTTTAAGATCCAGAAGACACCTGTATTCTCCTACACCTCAGTGCTTACAATCTCCCATTCTGTGCATGCTATGGTTGGAATATTCTCTCAGTACTCTGCAGATGGAGGTTGTTCTCCAGAAGGTCTTTCCATAGTGTTGAAAAAGCAGTAGTATAGTCTGACTAAAAGTGGTGCAAAATTGTTGAAAACTGACTGAATGGTACCCAAAGCTCTGCTTCATTCTCTGCTTATTGGTGAATACAGTAGCTGCCTTCAGCAGCAGAAAGGCATTGACGCTGGTGGTTTGCTGTGGTGGACATTTTCCATCACTTCTTGGCTTCAGATCAAATGACCAGGAAAAATTCTGTATCATGGCCTGGGAGAAAAGAAAGGGATTTGGTTTGGTCTGCTCATGAAAGTGTCTGCATCTTGACATGAGAGGCATTGAAGGAACTTACTCCTCTCCAGGAAAAAAAACAACAAAGAAAAACAAAACCAATTGCTTCAATGTATTTTGACTGGAGATAAGGAGCAACAAAATGAAGAATAATACAATGCAAATACTGCAGAAAAGATAGAGATGTGTAGAACACTGGTAAGAAGCCCAGCAGAAGGAAAGTAGGCTTCAAGCACCCATGTGTCACCTCTTGGGTATTAAGCCTACAAATCTCCTTGTGAGGTGCAGATGCAGGGCTGCACAGAGCCTCTGCGTGGATGAAGAGAAGTTCTTGAGGGATCTTGCCCCAAGCTGGTCACTTCTCATACCCCCCAGGAACTGAAAAGAAACTGTTCTATTCAAATAGGGGGAAAAAATTGCTTCCTGGTCCACTAGGTCCAACTTTGGTGTAGTTTTGCTACTTCCTGGTTAGCTGAACCAACTGCCTCATGGCTGTGGTTAGCTCTGAGTATCTGTGACCGCTTCCTACCTTAACATTTGTCCCTGACTTAACATAAGTTTTTTTTACTTCATTGAATATCTCAAATCTTATGGAAAGGTCTATGAGAACCATAAGGACCATGATCCATGGCAGATGACGCTTCACATTACTTAGTGGCCCAGTAGTGATATCTGCAAGGTCTTTAGCACAGTAGTAGATGTCTGAGAACAGCCAGCTCCTGACAACAGAAACCTCTCCTGCTCTGGACAGCAGCCTGACAAAGATGTCAGTGCTCCTTACAGACAATGTCAGATCTGGCCTGGTGCTTGCCCTGCAGTCATGTGCAGTTGTCATCTCCTGCCCTGCTTCTATTGCAGGGAAGGAAACTGAGCTGCTTCCTGTTAGGGGTGGTAAGTCTGCACTGCTATTGCACTGTTTGCTTTTTCCCCAGTGAATACCAGCGAGTATGAAAGGAGACCAACTGCTCTTGCAGATGTCAGCTTCTTTGGAAAATATCCCCGAGCAAACTGGGCTTTAACACCTAGCCAAAAAGGTCAGCAAATGGCACTCAGCACTGAGTGCCTACCTAAATTACACATTACCCACTCTGCACAGCAGGTACCATTGCCCCAAGTCAAGCCTCAGTGTCCCCCATCTCCAAGCACTTGTGGTGGTACCCAGTCAGGCTACTGGGCTAAGGACCATCAGCTACAGGGCAGTGCTATGCAGGTGGGGCTGTGCACACATGTATCTCATTACATTTGCATCATCTCTGTTCCAAACCACTGTAGGCAAACCATTAAAAACACAGCTCACCTATGTTCTCACTGCAGTAGAAATGGGCACAAAGAGGGCACAGCCTATCTAGCTGCTGCACGGCCATTTCCCAGCATGTGGCACTGGCACTGGCACTGGCACTGTGCTGCCTGGTGCCTAAGGAAGAGGTAAATACTCCTAACACACTCCTTATCCTTACAATAGAACTGCATTTGTAGCACCTTGCATATATACAGTGCTTGTCACTGCATCCAGAAAGCAGTGATAAGTGATCCACTGCACTCTGCCTGGGAGACATCTTTAGATTTGCTTTTAAAATGACACATTGGTGTCTGTCACTGTGAAGAGCTCAGAATCTGCAGGAAAAAACCTCTCTACTATATCCCCCACATCCCTGTTCCAGCCTACTGTGTGGCTTCTCTCTCTCCAGATAGCGCAGGATCCTCCCTCTGTAGGGATCTGATCCTTAAGACATGGCAAACAAGTACCCTCCCTTCCTGCTGCTGCCACTGGCCTTCCAAGGGAACGCAACAGGCTGTGCCATGTGCACACACAACAGGTGGGTCGGTTGCTTCTTGTTGTGGTCAGAAGTATACAATAAATGAGGTACCAGAAGCTCTGCTGGGAGGAGGGAGGGAATAACATTCATTCCCAACTACAGTACTATGGGGATGGAGAAAGGCTCTATGTGGGACAAGAAGAGGAAGGGATGTTCAAGCTCAGATGAGAGTTGACACACTTACTGGGAAGTCTCCGCTTCATTCTGGCCCCGCCCTTTATGTCCAGGAATGGGGCTGGACATGTCAGACAACAGACACAGAAAGATGCAGTTGAAGCAACCCTCAGGGGAAAACCAGCCCTGGAAGAGGAAGGCCAGGATGCCAGCTTCCCAAGCAAGCTAAGGCACTGCGGCTGCTCTGGAATGTTTCTTACTATAATCCTAATCATGACTTTTATTTGTCTGTATTTTTGTAACTATTTCTAATATCACAAATATTTGCATTTCCCTGATTTTCTTAGATCCACGTCATGTTGTCAAATGGCATCTGCTCACACTGCTAGCTCAGAGAGGTTGTGCAGCAGAGGGAACCACAGAGAACCCACTCAACCCTTAGAGGACCAGCGCTAGGCAGGGGGTGGGGAGTCCCATAGGGTGGGACCATCCCCAGCCCATCTGTACATCATCATCTTATCCATATAAACTGACAGCAGTAGGAGCTGGGGCAAGGGACAGGTCCTGACTCAAGTGTAGCTGAGCTCCAGGATCTCATCTGGGGGCCCTCCTGCTTCCTCTCACAGAGAAGCAATGGTGCACAGGACACTCCATCATATTGGGCCAGTGACACAATTGCAGGAGGAAGTGACTGATCACTTGGAGTGATCTCAGCCTGGGACTGAACCGCCTGTGTCCCCAGTAAACACCCAACACTCGCCTCCTGTTGCTGCCCTGCTACAAAATCTTCAGTCTGTGGCCAAGCCAGGATGCTCAGCCTGCTCTGCTGAGAGGTCCACCCCATCAGCCTGTCTTCAAAGTGCTTCAGACACCAGTCCTGAGACGGGGGCTGCGTGAGTGCCTGCTGTGGCAGGGAGCTGGGGTCAGTGTGGCCAGCAGAGAGAAGTGACACTTAGGTATCCAAGGGGCTAATGGCCAAGCCAGCTTTCCCTAAGCTAATGAGAACCAAGCTTTTGACACAGAAGTACCCAGGCTACTTATTGGGAAACGGGCATCTGAAACGTTCCTTGTAGAAATATTATTACCATTTCCAAGGCAGCTGGGGGGGAAGCACCAAGCAGTTCATCCACAGACTCTGTGCTTATCTGCCCTGCTCACACACAGCTTCTCAGAGATGATTCTTTGGCTCAATTCCATCTCAGGGTCAAAGTGCTTCTGAGTTAGGAGACATCCCCACCAGTAACAGCTGTGTGTAGTCAGGATTCCCATCCTCACCTAGAAAGCTCCTTGTGACAGGTTTCCTGCCTTATACATGCTGGTGGAGCAGCCCCTGGTTTCCTGGCCAGCGAAGTCAGACCCATCGCTGTGCTCCCTGGCTCCCTGCCCCTGTCTCAGTGAGGTTTCCCACTCGTTCCCAAGAACTCGCACAGCTCTTCCCTGGAAACTGCAGTGCCTGAGCCCAGCTCAGTGCTTCCTCCTGGCATCAGATGGTGGGCAGCTCTGCACTGTGTCCACCCCAGCAGTGCCCCAAACTCCCCCATCCTACACAAACATTTATCACCCATCTGAGATAAAGCAGCAGCATCTGGCTCCCAGTTTTCCCCACAGGGACTCAGGCAGCTGCAGCAGGTACCACCTCCTGCTTCCAGAGGGGAGAGACAGATCAGAATGTTTTCGAATGGGGATGGCAGGGAGTGAGAAGAGCAGGGAACATGCTTTGTGGTCCAGGTCAATGCCCCATGTCTGCACTGTCCTTCCACACCTTTGTTGCTCCCTCCAGGTGCTGGGCAGAGTGGAAGGGACAAGGGTACTGAGTTGCTTCTCAGCTGCAGATGATATTAGAACCAGGGTGTATGGAGGCAGTGCGTCCCACCTGCCTGCTCTGTGCTCCACCAAAGGTGGCTTGCAGGAGTGCTGGATGTGCATGCACAGACAGGGCGTGCACCAGGCATTACTCATGGCTAACAGCCAGGGATGTGACTTGCCCAGATAGAAGCCATGACCATGAGTGTGCTGCTGTATCTGGTCTCCACCTCACAACCTGCAGGAAAGAGGTGGAGAAGATGTCACAGGACCTGGACACTGTAATCAGTACAGCTTCTAGCAAGGACCTCACGTGACCCTTTCTGCATGGTGTGCAGAAGACAACATGAAGCTCACAGACAGTAAGGCCAGACTTTGCTGAGCACCTTGCCCACTGTGCTCTCCAAACCCAGCACTCAGTGCGGTTGCTCAGTACCCCCTGGGGCAGCCACACTGCAACAAGCAGGAGCTTTGCCAACAAGTGTGCTCAGCACAGCGTGACATCCAGCTCGTGGGATTTCTGGGCACTCTGGGGTTCCCGGTCAGCATGTGCATAGCAGCTCCATGCTGGGGCAAGTGTTTGCAAGGCAGAGGCATGCAGATTTCATCCCAAGTGAGTATTCATCTGATATTCCTCACCAGAATGTATTTTTGGGTCTCCTCTTTAAAAATCCAGTTAGGGAACAGAAACAATAGTAGATGATTTAAACTATCAGTCACACAATGTGAATGCTAACAAATGGCCAAGTCAAATGATTTTCGTTTAAACTCCTTGCTCGTGAATAGGGGCATGCTGGTGGGGCCCTGGGGAACAGGCTGAGCTCTGGCTGTGGGGTCTCTGCTCTCTGCCTTGCCAAGTGCCTGTGTGAGGAGACTTGCTGGGTCTCACCAGGAAAGGGGGGTTAAAAGCTGCTCAGTATGCGAGGAGCTGTCATTACCCTGCACTGATGTGTGACAAACACACCCTTGTTTCCCTCAGCTCACAGCTCAGCGGGCTCCTGCAGCTTCTCTGCCCTGGGTGCATGGCAGGAAGGATTTGTTCAGCTCCCCTCTGGGTTGTGCTTTGCCCTCCCAACTCAACTGACCCCTCTGAACATCCCTTTTCGCCTACCTGGAAGCAGACCCAGGAGTTGCTAGGGCTGCGTGGCAGCGCTGGTACCCAGCCGGGCTCCTATGGGATAAGCAGCTGCAGTGGCTGTTTGTGGCAGACACACAGTCTGCCCTAAAACAGAGCGGTGCAGGACTGTAGGATACAGAGATTTGGTTGGTGATAAGTCCCAAGAGAACATTTGTTATTTCCCAAGCACGGAGAGCTGCAGTGTGAGTATTTAGCAAAATCTCTCCCTCTGTGCGCACATGCTGCAGGAGTCCCTCTGTCCCAGCATCCAGAAACCTCCAGCCAGGAAAAAACAGGACTTCAGCATGTCCTGGGGGATGACAAATGGACCACTCTGGAGTGATTATAAACTTCCAGAAGAGGGGCTGATAACCAGAGCTTCTGCCTCAGCTGCCCTCAGCTCCTCTGTGCCCAGCTGTCCCCTGTGTGCAAGGCAAACTGTCCCTGGCTCTGGGCAGCTGGCCCAAACAGGCAGCCACCAAGCTGCAGCTTGTTGAACCTGACCCTGCAGACCTCCACTGAAAAGCTCCATTTCAAAGAAATGGGGTTGATCACCACTGTTTCTAGGGAAGGTGTTCCTGTCTCTCTCCCGACCTTCACACTGTATTTCCTCATTTCCAGATTAAAATTCATAGTGATCTATTTATGCCCATTTGTTCTCTTGCCAGCAAAGATCTGTAGCTTAAACAGACAAGAAAAGCTCTTCCTAATCCCTGCTGTCTACCCCAGATGTACGCACAGAAAGCAATGGCCATGTATTTCCTGAAGCAGGCAACCAGAGCTGCATGCACCTCTCCAGACATCGACTCCCATGGGCTCCCTGTCGCAGCTGGGAGGAGCCATCCTGGGGCTGATTTCGTGTCTTCCACGGTGACATTACAGTGGTAGGCCATGCCTGTCCTGTGACAAACTGGTGCACTCCAGTCTTGCCTGTGACTTCCAGCTGGTGAGCTCCCAGTCCGGAGCAGAAGCCCACTTCTCCAGGGCACCATGGTCAATGCTGGCACAGAGCAGTAAATATATGTACTCCAAGAACAGCTAAAGCCTTCCAAATATCACTGCTCTAATCAAAAGTGTTATTTCTACAAATCTCTCTCCGGCTATGGATGAGACCAACACCAGCAGCAGCAACAGCAGTGCCTCATGTTTGGTTAATTATATTAATTATTCTTACTGACTTTCCCGTCAGGAGAATCTCAAGTAGCAAACCCTAACCCTAACCATACCCTGCTGACAAGGAGCCACCAGGAGATGCAGTGAAGCATAGGGAGCCTTTGACTGCATGGGACAGTGTCTGAAAGGCATTCAGAGCTGCAAGACAAAGCTAACAGGATCAGATCCAGCTCCTGTGCTGTTACATTGCAGCATGCCACCAAACCCATGCCACGCAGAGTGGGAAGACTGTTGTTTATGTGCTTTACATGTGCTCAGTCTGGTAGGGCTCAGCAAGATCAGTTTTCATTCTCTGAAGTTGCCAACATTTCCCAAGTCTGGAAAAAGCTTCAGACTCTATGCTCTCTGAAAGAAGAGCAGGAAATTCACCACCTGAGGGGCTCATAGGTAGCCTCAGGGTTTAGAAATTGCTGTTTTTATGCTGGCCTCAGGAGAACTATGTCATTCAATGCCTGCTTCAGGCAGATCCAAACTGTTCCCAAGGTATGCCTGAAGATTCTCCAGTCCCCATCCTGCTTTCCCCTTCTCCTTCCATGGATGCTCCTGGGGTGGAGACCAAGGCACTGTGGCCCATCCCCAGGCCAGGCTGGCAGAGCCACCCATAGGCTGGTGGCACTGAGTGCTGTGTGAGGTGACAGCTGTCCTTCCTTTCAGTTGCCCTCAGCTCACAGGTGCCTTGACACAGAGTCCGTGCTCACAGCACAGCTGGAGCCAGGGATGCTGATTCTGCCCAACTCCAGAGGCTGTTCCTCAGGCTGTGGAAGCTCCTGAGCAGCCCTGCTCTGCTCCCACATTGCACGCAGGTCTCTGACCTCTGTCATCAAGGGCAGTCACCACACAAAGACTGGGAGCAACCAAAGGGGAAAACGAAGTCGGTGGGCATGGAGACCCACAGATGGGACGGGTGAAGGTGACGTGGTCTGTGGAGCTGGCTGCACATGGAGCTTGTATGGGGACCTATCCCCTCCTGAGAGCACATGCCATTGTGTGTGCACGCCTGGCTCTTGCTGGGAAGGGCCCTTTTCCAGCTTGTTCAGCGACACCAGTGCCAGAACTCGGAGGGGGGCTCAGGAACCTTCCCCCTTGCTGCCTCGCAACCCAGGGAAAATATTCCTGAATGCTTTGGCACGAAATCCCAGAGCTGCCTGCCGTGAATCCTTGAGTGTAAACAGGATGGCATGGGCACATGTGGTGAGAAGGGGCAGGGGCACCACCTCCGTGTTCACTGCTCACTTTACAAACGCAGCACGAGGCACAGAGCACATAAGTAGCAGAAGTTAAAACCTCGCCTTACCCCCCCCCAGGGAGCTCGCGAAAACTCAGCTGCTCGGTGTGCTGCAGGCGCGTGCAGCCAGAGCCAGATGAACAGGAAAAACTGACCCAGCATCTTCAAAGGATTAAGGCACCAGGCGTGAGCTGTGCACCATGTAAGGCTCTGGCAGGGGAAGCAGAGCTATTTAATGAATCACTGCACAGTCTGCTCTCCCGTACGCCTTTCTCTGCAGGATGAGGCAGTGATAAGAATTCCCTAACCTGCCTCGAACGCTCAGCGTTTCTCCATACCCCTCCTCACACTGCTGAGAAGCAGAGCACGGACACCACAGCTGAGAAACAACATCTGCATCTTCCTCTTGGCCCATGTCACTTACCCTCCTCCATAAAACTGATCCCCCCCCCGCCACTAGGAAGGACATACACCTCTGCTCATCTTCTGAGCCGCATCACACATCCCCATCACAGAGCAGCGACTGCGGCTCTTTCAGCCCAGGCCCCTGGATCCTGCAGGCAGGGAAGATTTAGACAGTACTGGAAGACCCACAGCTACATGAAAAGGGGTTTAAAAGCAATGAGGGAATTGAATACAGAAGAGATCTTGTCAACTAGCTGGTTCCATTAGCACTGTCAGGAACACTAAGAATATAGACATTACATGGTTTGAAAATGTTTCCAAGAGTTCTGTGTATTATTACGTTATCTCTGATCTAAACCCCTGTTAGGGATTTCATGCTCTTAGCCCGTGTTTGAGATTCAGCGCATTAATCAGTGAGATCTTTCTGAGATGTGTCAACAAATTCAGCTCGCTGTTCCGAGTTAGCTGCGCTGAGCGAAGCAGCGCTGTGTTTAGGAGCAGCTCGAACCTGCAGGGCTGAGTCACACGCAGGAAGGATTGGTACCCGAGCACCATTTCCTGGGGCAGAGGAGATCAGAAGCAGCGATAGATTCCTTTCTGTCCACCCTGGCTGTGCACCTCTTCATATTGCTTCTCTTAAGAGGTGAAAATGGGGGTTGTAAAAAAGCAGCTGGATATTTCGAATGGCTGTAAACAGACTGCTGGTGTGAACCCAGCAAAGAGGAGCCCCAGCCTGCATGCAAAGCAACAATGGGATTAAGTGGGGACTGTTCCTCCATCCAGTAGTACCCACTGGCACACGTCCTCGGCATGGAGGAGGCAGCTGTTGGGCAAAGGGACAGTGGCACTTGGGAGAAGGGGCAACAGATTTTGTTCCTGCCCTGCTCCCAGTCACCAAGCAAACGGGGGTAGTTATGGGACCAGTAGAAAGCAAGACATGAAAAAGGTTGTGAAAGGTTCCTACATCCACAGCTTGTGCTCCCTGCAGGAGAAAGAAGTTGGCAAGTGTAGGTATTGATGATGATTTATGCTTCAGGCTCTGGAGAGCTGGCATTTCCATCAGCCCCAGGAGTGCAGAGAACCCCAAGGCCCATCTGTATGAAGGAGGGAACACTGCAATGGTGTGTGACAGCAAGCTGTGTTGGTATGCGGGTGCTGAGGGCTGGGGCATGCAGTGCCAGCAGAGTGGAGAAGAGCAGTGTGCCTACCCAGCACGTGTGTGTGCAACAGCAGGAGGTGGCGCCCGTGTGCACGTGCATGCACACGAGTGCACTGGCAGTGGTGAGTGCACATGTATGCTCGCTATCGTGAAAACGTGCAACAGAGTTATTGTGAATTTCCACACGTCATGCCCTTAGATTTCATTTCCTCTCAAATGTAGCCCATGCCTGGGAGTCAGTTGGCAACGCGATGCGGCACAGAACCCCAGTGTATGTTGGAAATCTAGTCCAGAAGGCTAATTATTCTCCCTGTTGACCAACATTTCTGAGACAATAGAAAGAAGAAAATTAATCACAGAACTCTCGTTTTTAAAAAGTAAATGGAATTAAGTGTAATGTTCTCTGCCAAAATCTGATCTAGTAAGGATAAGAGTGAAAGGGAAAATAGAGGGAATGTCATGGGAAATGCTACTTTGCAACACTGCGTTTCCCCAGCAAAGATAACCTTGGGTACAGCCTCTGATCAAATCCACATTGTCAGGACAAGGTGCCACTGCTTTCAGCAACTGCATTTGCAAAGGGCTGGAACAAAACTGAGGAGCATCGTCACACAGGACTTTGGAGATGGCTCACATGAATCCTGAGAGCCCTGAACCACTTCACTGGCCAGCAGTAGGTAAGGTTTGCATTAGCACTTTGGTTGGCTGTCAGTTGTGCTACCACAATGCCTGTAAGCCGTATTATCATAGAATCATAGAATCATAGAATCACAGGATGGCCTGGGTTGAAAAGGACCACAATGATCATCCAGTTCCAACCCCCTGCTATGTGCAGGGTCACCAACCACCAGACCAGGCTGCCCAGAGCCACATCCAGCCTGGCCTTGAATGCCTCCAGGGATGGGGCATCCACAGCCTCCTTGGGCAACCTGTTCCAGAGAATTATTAACCAGAGAATATCTGTCCTCAAGCAACCTCTGTGCTGGTAACACCATCTTTCCCCATATATATATTCATGGTGTTTGCACAGACCAGCATGTGCATCCTCTACACATTAACAGATTTGGATTTCTTACAAATATGTGTAATTATAACCTTGGATAGCAACACTGATTTTGGGGGTAAAGATATCCTAGCAGTGGACTCAAACCTCTGTTTTTGTTACATTATTCTTAATGCTTTTGAAGGCATTTTTTATGACAGCCACTTGACCGTGGCTGGCTGTGCCTCTTGGTTTCGACAGTATTAAAACTCAAAGTGTAAAACAATTTCCACACCAGCATTTGGGTAAGGCTCTGCGCAGTCCCAGTGCCACTGGGCTCTGGCCAGTCCTTGTGGGCAGTTAATGGGCTGTTCACCATTTGAAAGGTGTCACTGGCCAAGCTAAATGCTACAGCAGTAGCAGAGTGCCTGAAGAGAGAGTGCCATCTCCACCGAGCCCATCCCCAACACACAAACCCCTGCTATGAACACATCAGTGCTCCAGCACTGAGCTCTTGTTCTGCTGGGGATTCTGAGGCCCCCTGGGTGCTCACCCTGTGTTACTCCACGCCACAGCAGCTCCCATCTGGCTAAGTCCAGATGAATAACTTGACAGAAGACAGCTTGAACACCTGCCTGTCTTAGAACTCAGGCCAAGAAAAATGTGTTTCCAATCATGAGATTCTGTCAGTTTGCTCCAGAGCCCTGAAGGAGCCTTCACTCAGGTGCAAGGTGTGCAGGAAGAAAGGCAGCCTCTTCGAGTACAAAGCTCATGCAGAGTCATGGCTCCAGCACAACACTCTCTTTGGGGGTAGCAGGACCTCACGTGCATCAGCAGCAGTTGCAGGGATATCCACCCAAACATACAAGATGCTCTGCAGGTGGGGACAGGGACCTCAAGGGCACCTGGGGGATCCAGAACAGGATGGAGATCACTGGTGTGATCTGTGCTATCTATGGAGCTCAGCTATGATGCTACCGCTGCTAAGGAGACAGTCATGTCCTAGGAGGATAGCTGCCATCGCCATGGAAAGCCCAGAGGGGAGGTGAGATCCTGTCCCCCTTTATGGATACGGTCCCTGGAAAAGAGACCAGTGATGGCAGCTTGCGCCTTCCAGACACACAGTTGAGCAAAGGCCTTTCAAAGGATCTCATCCATCACTCCCGTGTCCCACAGCAACTCTGGCATTAAATCCAGCCCTGAGAGATGACCCCACAGTTTCTGTCCCATTTCGGATGGAGAATCCTATCCTGCCACAGCCTTGCTGTGATCCCTCACGACTGCCACAAGAAAACCACACTCTCCCCTCCCGCAGCACCTACCTAGCAAGGCCTCTGGAGAGGAGGAGCAGCAGCTCAGCAGGATGGGATGGGCTGGTGTGCAGCAGGACGGGCCGCCGGCACGGATCCTTCCTGCTGGCTGCCTTGAGAACTGGCTGTGATGAGCTCAGCTCTGGGGAAAGGCTCAGGGCTTTTGAAAACATGAAATGTAGCTCGGGCAGTGTCCGGACTGCCGAGCTCCACCTCTTCTGGGGAAAAGTGAGGAGAGGGGGACATCTGAAATAATGAGTTTTCTATTTATTCAAAACATAACAACAGATAAACTCCAATCACATGTTGCATTCAAATATTGGAATATTTATTCCAAATATGGTCCTGTTGCAATTGTATGATAAACATGAAAGCGAGAGTGCAGTTATTTATGTCCTGCCTTCGGCTTCTCAATAGCATGTTTAAGTTTAGGGTATTTATGCTCTTTCATCCAGCTGTCTGACTTTATCAATTTGTGTACAGCTTGGGAGAGGCAACCATGCCAGGAGCAGAGCAAGCCCCAGCAGACCTTGATAGGACGGGCTTCCCTCGTGGAAAGCACATTATGTCCCTCCTGCTTCTCTCCTGGCCCCCGCAAAGCAGAGCTGGCAGCAACCGGTGCATTACATAGTCCCCTGGCAGGGAGGGAGAGCCTTTCTCCCTGGCTGGGGCCGAAGGAGCTTCCAGTATCATTTAAATGAAACAATAACTCAATGGTAGCGAGTGAGGGTTATTTGGGGTGCTCCAAGAAGGCACATACTGTGCCCAGGAGCAATGGAAAAATAGGCAAAGGGAAGTTTTGACTGAACAGTCAAAAAAAGCTCTTGGCAGCACCTCCTGTACTGCGGAGCCACCTCTGGTGTGGCAGCACGGGCGCTCTCCTGAACTGCTGATTTGGAACGGGGTTCACACTGACAGGTGCACCATCATGTTTACCTTCATGCCTCTGAGCATGGACTGAAATGGCCAAGAGTCGTGAGGAAGGCACGGCTGAAGCTGTTCCCAGTGTAGATATTCCCCTTGGCAGTGCTTGGGTTCCAGTGGCCACCATCAAAGAACGGGGCCAAGAAGAACGCATCCACCTGATACAAGAAACTGGAGAGCATCTGGGTAAGTAGTGGAGGCCAGACAAATTGCTCACACCTGAGGTGAATGCAAAGCTAAGAAGGAAAATGCACCCTCTGGTCGCTCCATCCTGGTGTTGGATGGGGGCCTCAGAAACCCTCTGGTGACTCTGAGCTAAATGTGGGCTGCAACACTACGATTCAGTGCTCTGCCACAGGCCAGGATCCTTCTGCACATTAGGGTTTCCAAAAGGAAACCTAGGAGTAGAAGGACAAACAGGCAGCAAATGCAGAGCTCTGAAGATGAGGTGTTCCTCCTGACTTGCCCAGCCATGAGAACAGCAACATGCCAGCAGCAAAATATTCCTGGGATAATCCACTTCTTCCAAGATCCACCAACCTGTAGCAACAGGTCTACAGACAGATCCCCTGCCTTCCCAGGAGGTGGGAAACAAGGACACAAGTCATGGTAGCCAAATTCCACCCAGAGTCACCTCGTGCATGCTGTGTGCATACACCCACACACTCAGCGCTCCCAAATCTCCTGCTATCACTGTCCATCATCCCCCAAATACAAACACACCGTTACATCACTTCTTCCAGGTGCTCACCAGCCATGACATACAGAAGGCTCCTTAGAAGCTCAGCCTCCTTACACCTGTCCAGAGCAGAACGCACCATCTGCACCTGCCCCTCCCGCAGGCTTCGCTGGATGAAAAGAATACAAAACGTCCAAAGTAAAAGCACACTGTTCAAGTTCCTACTCTGCTTCTGAAAGGTAGCGTTGGGTAATGCCCCTGGAGCTTGTCACAGGGGATTTCTTACCCACATAAATGCATAATGTGCTCAGAATCCACGCAGTTTGCATTTACAGCACCTAGATTCTCCTCCACCTTTGATGTGCTACTTTTAAAGCTCATTGAGTCTTTGAGCTTGAATGATGACAGCAAAAAATGAAGTGGGAACTTCAGCATGCTCTGACATTTCTCTGCAGTCCCTCGGGTGTCTCTGCACACTACCTCGTGTCAAACATCATGTCCTCAGGCAAGGCACCTTCTGCCTCTCCATTTCTCGTGCCTTTGTTTGCACCTTTTCTGTCTTCACCGCACCCCCTGAGGTGAGGCTGCTCCCTCCAGGTGAAATCGCGCCAGCCGCCTACAAGCCCACGGGAGGACACAGTGTTAGCCTCAGGAGCACTGCAAGTAAGCTCATTTTTGGTTGCTTCTGACCATAGCTTTGCACTGACCTTCTGTTTAAACTCAGCACAGGCAATTCCTTTGAGTGTGCAACACCACGCATTACCCACTCAAAAATTTACCCCTCAGACTGACCTACATTCAGCTGTGTTCTTTCCAACTTGGCCGAAGAATCTTCAACACCTGCAATAGTTTCCACTTCACTGTGTGAAAACATCAGTGTCTTACTTCATATTAATCTCTATGGTTCTCCACCACGGATGTCCCTTTATTCTCCTCCTCCAATTTGTTTTGCAGGCAGAATTAAAATGAGTGAAGAGAGAGCTTCATTACATGTTGTGAGTGTATGTTCAGGGAGCTGTACAGCAAAGGGGCACATCCTGAATCTCTGTGGGTCACACAGAGGAGGTGGGCTGTCTTCCTTCAGCCTCCGGGACAGCAAATAGAACAAGCCCAGTCTGGAACCCAGAGCATCATGCAGAGTTTTGTAGAAACTCCGGTCTGGATGGGCAGAGTGAAAGGTGCTGCAGCTGCCGTGCTTTGAGGTGGGCAGACCCCACTTGTAGCAGTTTCTTGGAGCACAGTTTTGCCCTCTGCACAGCTGAGTGCCTTCGCACCACCCAGCCATGCCCCCGCTCTCAGCGCTGTGCCTGCAGGCTGGAGGGTTTGCTGCATTCACTGAGCAGAACCTCACCGTCTGGCAGGGGCCGACTCCTTCCACACCCACCCACGAATGTCCCACTCTGTCGCACCGAGTGCTCCTGCCCAGGCGTCTCATAAGTCACAGCAAGGCAAGGGGGCTGTGCAGGCGTCTCTGAGGCTGGGATTTAAACCAAGCATCACAAAGTCTTGCACGTCCGTTGTTACTGATGGTGGCATCTAATCTGGAAGGAGCCCAGCGTGTTTCCTGCAGCCTGGACTGCGATGGTGCCAGCTAGCGAAGACGGCTGTGTTTGTCAGCTGAGGCTGCTGAGTGCAGGATCTGCTCCTCCATCCCTTCCTCCTGCAGTTGTGCTGATTTTACCTCAGGCTTCTCTTTACCTTAAGCTTCCTCAAGCCCCATGTAGGGAAAGAGCAGTGGACAGCCCTCTTTGGCTGAGCTAAAACCAAGGCTGGAGGCAGGGAGATAAAACCAGTTCTCCCACTGTTCTGTACTCAGCAGAACTAATTGAGGGGCCTATTAAGAAACAATACACAGCAATAGCCACATTATAAAGTCACTTGTGCAGGCCAGAACCACATTTAAAAACATCTTCCAGCTCTTTTGACACTCATTTTATTTCCAGTATAGGGAAAATGAGCAACAGGGGAAGCTAAGGACTTGCTGAGTGCTCAGATTAGTCAGTAAAATCTCTCATTAGCTGCTCTCCATCTCTGTGGGCTCAGGGCAATGCTAACATGGAGGACAAACAGAGGGAATGCTGCATGCAAGGAGGTAACCAGAGTTGTTTATTCCAGAGAGCATCACACGTTTTCCATGCTGCTGCTAGAAGACACTGCTCATGTAGGACTTCACAGCCCCACGTGAACAGAGGATCCCAAACTGCCTAATCATCCACAGCAGCAGAAAGCACTCCTAGTTGCCTGAAACTTGCCATTGCTTTCAGGAAAAAAGCTGACTAGAATCTCAGATGACTTGGAGACAGCAGTTGGCTTTGGTATGTGATGACCGAGGATTCAGATGTGGTAAGGATGAAGCCAACAGGAAGCAATAGCTTGAAGATGAGTCTGAGGTGCAGTACCCGTCCAAGTGTGGGATTACCGAGGGCAGACAGCAGATCCTGCCTCAGCAGAGCAGCCACTGCAGCCACCAGGGAATTCACAAGGTCAAGCAGAACAAATACATGAGAGAGATGGCCAAGGTCACGCCATGCTGCAGGAAGCAGATGTTTTGACACGAGTGTATGTAGGGCGGGCTGCTGCCCCGGTGGCGGCCTCTCTGCAGCCTGAGGAATGGGAGAGCAGTTGCAGAGCCATGCACCAAAAATGCCGCCTCAGGGCTCTGGATCCTGCATATGGAAACAGAGAGAGGAGTAGCAAGCTGGTTTGTGCTCAGGCAAGCTAGCAGGAGACAGAGTGCATGCAGTCATGTAATCAGTCTGTGCAGGAGGAGCAGCAGGGTTTGGAGATAAAGAAGAGTTATGCATACAGTTAAAAATAATGAATGGGCTTCACCTAGGAAGAAGAGCAGACAGAGAATGAAATGGGAGTTTGCAATCATATGGCACCAGAAAGAGGAAACAGGGTTCTGGCATCAGCCATGAATCTGTTAGACAGCCTTGCACTGAGGCCAGCAGGGATCCGTGCATCCCAGCAGAGCTCACCACTGCCTCGCGCAGCGCTGGGGGACGGCACTGCCACCGGGCAGGAGAGCGGCGGGGCCATGGCAAGGCACGGCAGAGTAACTTCCTCCCCTGCCAACATCGTGTTCAGACCTGGAAGCATCATCCCCAGAGGAGTGGGGGTTCAACGCAGAGTTCCATGGTTCTGGTGTGCTGCGGTGGTGTGAAGGCGTGAGGTGGCACGAAGAGGAACAAAGGCTTGGGCTGCAGGGGAACCTTGGTGACACGTGCTGGGTTCATGCGGGTGGAAAGCACTCCATCAGAAAGGACCCCAGTGTGCATCAAAACTTCTTAGGAGACCTTCTAGAGAGAAGAGCGCAGTGAAGCAATGATAGAAGAGATTGTAAGTGCTGGAAGGCAGCAAGCACCCTGCAGTGCTGCGGCCCCATGGTTAAAGCTGGGAGAAACGGGGGAACTGAAAGAAGAAAAATATGGGCTGAGGTGAAAAGGAGGCAAAAATATGCAGGAGGTTAAGTTGCCAGCACAGCAATTAGGCTGCCAGCACCATTTTACACCGGAACCAGTCACCTGAGATCATCCTTACAGACAGCAGAGTCTCTCCCTGGGGAGATGTAAAAAGCAGTCTGAGACCTCTCCTTCTCCAAGCACTTCTTTTACCCCATCAGCCCCAGAAGGTGCCCACAGGGGCTGGTCCAGAGGCGGCAAACCAGCACTCACTGAGGAGGTGTGGTGAATCTGACAGAACTCCAGCAGCAGCCTGAGGGAATGGCTGCCTGCAGGCCAGGAGAGGATGTGGCCTTTCTCATTTCATTTGCAAGTCTGGAGCAAGGAGACAAATATTTACTGGGATGTTTATTTGAGAACAAGTTGGTGGGAAGAGGAGCACGGCTGATATCAAAGGAATGCTCATTCGTGTCACAGCCTTTGAAAACAGTGTTTGTGATTAATTCATCTTTCTATGACCAGCACTATCCGTAGAGTGTTTGTTATTTATTTATTCATTTATTACCCTTTCTGTATCCATCAGAGTGATTTATAACATGTAGTGAACCGAAGATCATTAGTGCGTGACTGAAGAACTGGTACAGGCTTATCTGTGGGACATTGCTCGGCAAAGCACCAAATTCTCTTCTGAATTTATTTTTCCCCATCAATGCATCATCTAAGATATGGTGTTTTCTTCAGCCTGGTCATTCCGAAGATGTTATTTCCCTTTGGGAGGCCCTGGTTGTTCGAATGTTCAGCAGTTGACAGCTATCTGGAACTCACTACAAAAGGACTGAAGCCAACAACATTTCTATCTTTTCATCTTTCTAGCCTTAGCCTGACTCAGGCTCTGGCTGCTACTTGTTGCTGCTATTCGTGACATAGCTGGTGTTGCTGTGACCTTTTCTCTGTTATGGTCTTATCTGATGTTTGCAGGATTTTATATAATTGAGGGGTTTATATGTAACAGCATTAATGGGTCATTTTCTCTCTGTTTCTGGAGGAATTTATCATTAGTGAAAGGTAATGCAGAACTGACACTGTGGCACAGGGTCCTACAGGCAGCCAGGAGGCAGGTGCTGCTGGGATCACACTGCCTCAGCTTGGGCAGGGAGGACAGCTGCAGTCCCTGGTGGGGTGGCCCGAGAAGCAGGAGCAGAGCTGTGGGAGCAGGCAGAACCTGAACAACTCCTCTTGCTCCAGAGCTGTTCTCAGCCAGCAGAGCCCGGCAAACAAAAGGTGAGCTCAGCACAGCCTTCAGTGTTTCCCTGCCCCTGTGACTGGAGCAAAGTTCTACCCCATCAAGGCTGCACAGCTGCAGGCAGGGCTGTCTTCTACTCTAGGAGCACAAAATTTCTTACCAGAGTGCTCATGGTAGGACACGTTGCTGCTGTAGTTCCTTTGCCCACTCACATTATCACAAAGCGTGACGTCCCACTGGATCTTTGTGCCCAGATTGCCCAATCTGTTGTTGATTCTGGTCACGGTTTCCCAATGCTTTCAGCTGTTTCCTTCTGCTGAGCTGCAGCTCTGCATGGTGTGCACACAAGAGGTCTTCTGCACAAGCTGATCATCCATGCAGATCACGGTGATGTTGGTAGGCGTGGGTGAGAACCCCCACTTCTGAGCACGTTTTTCTCCCTGGCAGCTCAGTGCCAGCTGCACACCCATGGCTCCACAGCCATGCGGTGCTCACCTCTGGCTGATGGAGGAGACGGTGCCCACCTACCTGCGTGACACAGCTCTCAGTTGGTGCTCTGCACACCTCAGAACAAGTGTTAGCAGCATTTTAGCTTCAAAGATGGCACAAAGCTTTGGAATGGCTCCAAGCTTTGGATGATTCTCGGTGTCGCTCCCATGTAAGTACCTGAAGAACCAACTTCATTTCTCATACCTTCCAGCTTAAAACATAAATCTCTGAAAATGCTGCCTGAGTTTATAAGCTGCAGCTTCTAGAACTGTGAGATCTAACACTTCTTTCTGCCTGGCACTGGCTGCAGCACCACATAGCATTTGAGTTATATTGCAAAATTTTTGAAGGCTTTATCACATTTTATTTAGAAAAATAAAACCTTCTTTAGGAAGAGGGACTGTGTAACATCCCTTTCAGAGGCTGTTTTCTCAGCACTCCGGGAATATGTCTTATTTTGAGATAAGTTAAATAGAATCCATCTCCCTGGGGCAGAGCACACACTTTGCTCCCAAGGAGGTCAAGAAGCATTTCCACCCTGTAGCTATGAGGCATTGCTGAAAAGCAATGAGATCATCGAGGAGATGGCATGAATGCTTAGCTCCAGTGGAGAGAAGTGGGTACGGTCTGGTGGGAAGTTTTACTGACTGTAAAGTCCTTCCTTTATGAAATGAGAAATGTGTAAAAATGGAGCATCCCTTGTATCACGCCCTCTCCATATGGCTGTTGCAACAGCACTCCTGAGCTACAATGGAGAAAAGAAGCACAGAACCAGCGCAGCAGGAAGGGACCTTCAGTGCCTGCCATCCAAACTCGTCCCACATTGCAGCAAAGCCAGGTGAGGCCACGGCTTGTCTAGCTGAGTCTTCAGGACTTCCAGGGATGGAGATCCCACAGCCTCTCTGGGTAAACTGTTCTAGTGCTGCAGTTCCTTCTCGTTGGAGATTTCACTGAAGTCCTCTCTGAATTTCCCACCATGAATGGTTTTGGCATCTGCTATGCTGTCTCTCCCTACTGTGAGAGGTTTGACAGTCACCTTTGTAGCCACCCTTGAAATGGTTGCTGACTGCAGTTGGATTCCTTGAGCCTTCTTATTGCCAGATGAAACAAAACCAGCTTTTTCCACCTTGCTGCACGAGCCACCTGCTCCAGCTTTTCTCTGCACTGTCTCTGCTTTCTCACATACACACTACCATGTCAGGTACCCAGCAGAGAACACAGTCCTCCTGGTGTGGTCTCACTACTAATGACCAGAGACAGTAAGTGTCCTCCGTTTGCCTTGTCTATAATGAGGGTGTGTGTAAGGTTAACAGGTCGTAAGGTTAACCAGTATATAGAGAAGTCAGGCTAGTAAGAATAGTCAAACAGAGGAAAGGTACTCACTGGTGTTGTAGGCTTGCAAGACTCCAGAAGGAGCAATCTCCAGGAAGAGATCCTTCCTTTGTGGAAGTCAGCCCTTAAATGGGGTCTAGGAGAGGTGGAGCCTGGCTCCACCCCTTCCAGTCACACAGGTGAATTGCTTTCACCTGTGCTCCCATGGCTGACTCAGTGCTTGCCTCAGGTGGTCAATCAGAGGTTCAGGCCGTGATTCAACAGTTCCCATACAGTGTGCCAGTGGGCTTTATTCACCCTGGTATCCTCTACAAAGTCCCAGGTCCTTTCATTGGGGCTGCTCAGCACACCCGTTATTATCCTGGGCAGGAGAAGGAAGTCAAGGTAAAGGACAGCACAACAGAGAAAGACCTGTTCAGGATGGAGCTCCATTTCCGTGGTCTCCGAGGTGCAGCAGGCAGCCAGCCCAGGAAGAGTCTCTGCACTATGCCTGCTCTGGAAGATGGTAGAGCCTTTAACCACAGACATGGCCATCAGAAGGGGAACATAAGAGCAGCCTGTCTGTATGACCACAGCCCATCTAGCCAATGATCCAGTGTTTGGCAATGGTCAATAGCAGATGGAAGGAGAAGAGAGCAGAGCAAGCACATAAGGACACCTTCCTGGATCATGATCCTCAACTCCTGCAGTGCATGTCAGTGACTATCATGGGAGCACTAGGCCTGTCTCGTACGGTATTGTACAGTAAGTGTGTAGGAACAGACTTAGGAGCAGTGTGGCACCCCACAGCCTGCCACAGACCCCCCTCTGCACAGAAGCTCAGCTGTCTCAGTGCACCTGGGGGTGGCAAGCGGTGGGGATCTCTGCTCCCCCCACTGGAGTCTGCATACTGGGAGGACTGGGACTACCTAGGCAGGATGCGATCTGTGCCAGACGACGTGGGAAGCTGGTTATGGTCAGAAAGAATGGAAAATGTTCGCTGCTGTTTCTGTTTAACTTTAGGACCTGATCCAGCTGAGTTAATAACAGAAGAGTTCACTTTGCCATGTCAAATATGCAGGTACTTTGCAGTATTAAGAGCTGATGCCCTGTTCTTATAAAACTGGCCTCTGCTGATTATGGGAAGACAAAGTTGCCCATAAACAATGTTTTATTTCTTATTTAATGCAAATTCTTGGGCAAAAGGAGTCAATCAATTTTTCATAAAGTATAAAACAGAGATAAGTGCCTGGGATCATGTGTGAGTCCCCGTCAAACAGAACCGATAAGTCCGTGATGCAGTACAGGGAGTGCTTTGCAAGTATTGTCCAAGCGACCTCTTCATTAGTTTGTCTTAAGCAGTTAACCACTTTTTTCCAGGACACAGACTATTTTAAGTCGCATTACATCATATATGCATTTTAAATATTAATTTTCCTTCTATGTCATGCTAGGAGGATTTGATTGTTGTTTCCCCTGTTTTAACACAGTCCTCCCCATCTTGCTGAGTTTTCCAGCAGGGTCAGAGTTAAGGAGCTTCCAGGCAAGAACTGAAAGCACTTGTTTGCAACAAGAGTGTGATGGCTGAGGGGCAGGATGTGAAACCCTGCAAGTTTGGAAGCCCTGCCAGGCCAGAAGCAGGGATCAGACCTCTCCAAAGGCAGCCATGTGATGGGAAGGGAACTACGGGGCCAACGAACAGGGGCGTTTACTGCCTGCGTGTGGGGTACCATAAACGGGAGAAGCGCAGGCCTGAGCCAGTGCTCCCCAGCAGGGCTCTGGCTTCTACAGAATAATACTTGAAAATGATTTAGAGGAAAAAAATGTGTTTCAAAAGTGTTGCTGGCATGTTCTTGTTTCTGCCTTGTAAATCATTTCAAGCTCCCTGTGCCACTTAAGAGAAGAGAGGTACCAGCTGCTACCTGCCAGAGGAGACCAGAGGCTTTAAACAAAGATGTTCCTGGCCCTCGGTTAGCCCTTGCAATGGTGTGCAAAACGTCTTGACAACACCTCTGGCTTATTCCCATTTCCCCTGTATTTGGATTCACTGATTTCACTACAACAGAGTCCGTGGTACAGAGATCAGCCCTGCATGGAGTTCACACGTTATTATTAGCCGCAGCTGAAAGAACAATAATAAATCAACTTCATCCTTTCAGAGTTAAGGGTAAAACAGAGATCGCGCTATTTATAAACAAGGTTACAAAGGATAAAGCAATAATATGTTTTGTTGATATCCAGCAGTAACACGTACTGCTAAGCCGACGCTCAGCAAACTACCCCTCTCCAAAACACGCTTATTTTTCTTTGCAGGACGCTCCCAGCGGGCTGCCCCTTCGCAGAGCCGCAGATGCCCTCTGCAGTGGGGATCACTCGGCTCCCTTCCCAGGGTATCCCTGTGCTGCTGCGGCAGATGGGCCCTGGAGAACTGGGCTGACACCTGGACCAGGACGCTTCCGCATCTGCCTCTGGAACCTGGAGGCATAGGCTGTGGGTGGGAGCTCCTGACTCTGACTTGGGCACACTTTCTGCCTCGCTTCAATTGGACTTGCAGAGGGAGAGGTTATATTGGAAACCACATGAAATATTTTATGCAAATCAGAAAATGTGTGTGTGACAACAATCCAGAAAATCTTACTCACAATACCTGGGCTTGCCTTGAACAAAGTCCTTTCCCAAACCTTCTGGAGGTCTGGACCTAGTGGGACAATTGCCTGGCATGGCCTCATCCAAAAAAGTTCATCCAGTCACATTGATCCCAGCCCGCCAATCTAGTGTGAATCCAAAGTAAGGAACAGGGGGCCCGGGCCGCAGGATACAAGTCTGTGTTGCATGCCTAGTTGGGCTCAATCTCATGACACCTAATTCGATGTCTCTGCCATATGGTTGAGACTCCTGCCACCTCTCTTCTGGGATTGCTCCTGGGAATCTGTCACCTGCAATACCCACAAGCCAAGATCTCTGGGAGCCAAGCAGAGCAGAGAATTGTGCATGTGCCCGCTCGCCCTGCATGCCTAGTGTTTCGCGAAGGGGGAGGAGGATTGTCCCAGCTTCTGTCTGAAGTAGTCAGTCAGTATGCGACTGTAGGGCGCTCACCTGATAGAAGAGTTTGGTAAGTGGGATGAAAAACAAATAGAAAGGAAGAAGAACCTGCTTGCCCCCGTACAAGCTTGGTAAGTACCTCAGATCTAGATCTGGATGTGCACCAGGAGGTGGGCTGTGGTGAAATGAGCTTTCCCTCAAATTGGAGAAAAATCCACCAGACCTGAAATTTCCCACGTCCTTGTCAGCCTTGTTCCTGGCTGCCACCATGCAAACTGAGCTGGTCGAGCTACACTGTTGCTACAACCCCTGCAAAGCCAGAACAGGGAATTAAAACGGTTCTAGATACTTCTAGAACCATAGCCTTCTGCTGTTATTTTGTTAGACTTCCAATGTTTTTCCTTCCTTCATATCAAGAACAGTTTTTCTTGATGTTCATATTGTGTTCATATTATGCAAATAATTTTGCACTTAAAAAAGCACTTTTTCTGATAGCCCACCTGTCTCCCTGTCCCCAGGGAGTCCCCCAGGGCTCAGTCTTAGAGAATAAAGGGGTACAAGATGGCTGGCTACTCTTCAAGAAGGAAGTCTTAAAGGTGCAGGAGCAGGCTGTCCCCCTGAGCCGCAAAATGAGCCGGCGCGGAAGAAGACCGGCGTGGATGAATAGGGAGCTATTCTTGAGGCTCCAGGAGAAAAAGAGAATCTACCTCCTGTGGAAGAAGGGACGGGCAACCGAGAAAGAATGCAAAGAAGTTGTTAAGATGTGCAGGGAGAAAATCAGAAAGGCAAAAGCCCAGCTTGAACTCAACCTGGCCACTGGGGTAAAAGGGAACAAGAAACTCTCTTACAAGTATATCAGCAGTAAGAGGAGGACCAGGGAGAATCTTCATTCTTTACTGGATGAGGCTGGGAATGTGACCACTGAGGATAAGGAAAAGGCAGAGGTTCTGAATGCCTTCTTTACATCTGTCTTTGAAAGTCAGACCAGTTATCCTCGGGTTTCTCCACTCTCTGACCTGGCAGTCTTGGCTGGGGAGCAGACTAAACCCCCCACGATTCAGGAGGAAACAGTCAGAGACATGCTACTCCAACTGGACTGCCACAAGTCCATGGGACCGGATGAGATTCACCCGAGAGTGCTGAGGGAACTGGCGGAGGTGATAGCCGAGCCGCTTTCCATCATCTATCAGCGCTCCTTTTTGACGGGTGAGGTCCCAGAAGACTGGAGGCTTGCCAATGTGACTCCCATCTACAAGCAGGGAGGATCCGGGGAACTACAGGCCTGTTAGCCTGATCTCGGTGCTGGGGAAGATTATGGAGCAGATTGTCTTGAGGGAGATCACGTGGCATGTGTGGGACAACCGGGGGATCAGGCCTAGCCAGCATGGGTTCACGAAGGACAGGTCCTGCTTGACCAACCTGATCTCCTTCTATGACCTAGTGACCCGTCTGGTGGATGAGGGAAAGGCTGTTGATGTAGTCTACCTAGACTTCAGCAAAGCCTTTGACACTGTCTCCCACACTATTCTCCTGCAGAAGCTGGCAGTCCGTGGCTTGGACAGGTACACTCTTGGCTGGGTAAGGAACTGGCTGGAGGGCCGGGCCCAGAGAGTGGTGGTCAATGGAGCTAAATCCAGCTGGCGACCGGTCACGAGTGGTGTTCCCCAGGGGTCGGTGCTGGGGCCTGTCCTCTTCAATATCTTTATTGATGACCTGGATGAGGGCATTGAGTGCACCCTCAGTAAGTTTGCAGATGACACCAAGCTGGCTGGAAGTGTCGATCTGCCTGAGGGTAGCGAGGCCCTACAGAGGGATCTGGATAGGCTGGATAGCTGGGCTGAAGCCAATGGGATGAGATTCAACAAGACCAAATGCCGGGTCCTGCACTTTGGCCACAATAACCCCAGGCAACGCTACAGGCTTGGGGCAGAGTGGCTGGAAGACTGTGTAGAGGAAATGGACCTGGGGGTGTTGATTGATGCTAGACTGAACATGAGCCAGCAGTGTGCCCAGGTGGCCAAGAAGGCCAATGGCATCCTGGCTTGTATCAGAAATAGTGTGACCAGCAGGAACAGGGAAGTAATTGTCCCCCTGTACTCAGCACTGGTGAGGCCGCACCTCGAGTACTGTGTCCAGTTTTGGGCCCCTCGCTGTAAGAAAGACATCGAGGCCCTGGAGCGTGTTCAGAGAAGGGCAACAAAGCTGGTGAGGGGTCTGGAGCACAGGTCTTATGAGGAGCGGCTGAAGGAGCTGGGATTGTTCAGTCTGGAGAAGAGGAGGCTCAGGGGAGACCTTATTGCTCTCTATAACTACCTGAAGGGAGGTTGTAGTGAGCTGGGGGTCAGCCTCTTCTCTCGTGTGACTAGTGATAGGACTAGAGGGAATGGCTTCAAGCTGCGCCAGGGAAGGTTCAGGCTGGACGTTAGGAAATACTACTACTCTGAAAGGGTGGTCAGGCACTGGAATGGGCTGCCCAGAGAGGTGGTGGAGTCACCGACCCTGGAGGTGTTCAAAGAACGTTTGGATGTTGTGTTGAGGGACACGGTTTAGCGAGAACCATTGGTGATGGGTGAATGGTTGGACTGGATGATCCTGTGGGTCTTTTCCAGCCTTAGTGATTCTATGATTCTATGATTCTATGATTCTTCCCCTTGCTGTTCCTTCCCACGAGGATTTAGACAAGAAAAGCCAGGACCATTCTCTGGGCAGGATTTTTATTCTGGGCTTCTGCTGCAATCTTAAAAGAAATATTTCCTTTTCCAGCAATGACTTTCACACCTTTCTGATTTTCCTAGCTAAAGGGTTTCCAATTCCTTGGGTTTCAGACATGAGTTTCAGACCACAATCACAATAAGACATGACAGATGAAGTAAGGAAAACCACTCCCCATGCTGGTCTCGGCTGTGTCCAGCTCTGATGTGCTGGCACACATGGCAATCCCAGATCTGGAGTGCTTGCAGCAGAACCTCTCCTGCAGTGCTTTAGCCAACTTGCAGAGCGAGAGCAGCTTAGGGGCACTTCCAAAACAGAAATGCTTTCTGAACATGCAGCGAGTCAGCTGAGTGTTATCGCCGGCTAAAGAGCCAAATGTTGTTCATAGCTACTTGATGAATTGTTAGCAAGCTGAACTTTCTTGATGGCTCCAGGAGCAGCTTGCCCAGCCAGCGCCCCTCAGGACCGGACCCTTGGTGCCTCCCAGCGCACAGACCTACCACTAAACCTATACGACACACCAGGAACATACGGACACGATCTCATACAGACTGTTGTGGCTGCTGCAAACACATGAAATGTAAATCGTGAAAGTGAAATTACGAGGAGAGCTAATCTCCACATTGTATTAGACAAAATACCAGCGTGCATGCAGATAAGCACCAAGTGTGAAGTGTCCAGCGGGAGGAGGTTTCACATTCCGCCTGACTCAATGGAGCCTTAAAATAGCACTTCCCACTGCAGTACTTTAAACAAAGACATCCAAGGGATTATTAATACCATGAGACTGAAAGCAGTTTTATATATTCCAACACAGACAGGCAGAAAGGGAGTTTCACATGTTTAAGCCATGGATGGGTGCATGTGAAGGCAGGCAGGGCAGGCAGCTCTGCCCTGCTGAAATGCCTGTGATGGGGAAGAGGATCTTGGCTTGCTGCTGCCTGTATGTGCCTGTGGGATCTGCCAGCCTTTCTGCAGGTCAAGCAGAGGAGGAAGGGGACATGATGCTGAAACAGATACACTGCTGCTTCCAAAGCACTGGACAAAGAGATTCTGCTCTCAGGGAGGGCAGGGTGTATGCTGTTGCCACACTGTACAAGCTACTGATCCATGTGGACTGCAGCTGTAGCAGGGGTGACAGCTTGGTGTCCCCTTGGACCAGGTGACAGGGCTGCATGCAGCCACTACAGGTGACTGAGCACAGGTTGCCCAGAGTGGCTGTGGAGTCTCCCTCCATGAGGATCACCAAAAACTGTCTGGACGTGGGTGTTCCTTTTTGAGCACCTGTCTGACCAGATGGCTGCAGAGGTCCCTACCAACCTCAGCAAGCAGCGACTTGAGGTCTGGCCTGGAGACCCCCCACAGCAGCCATCCCGAGGCTGGGCAGCATCCCCTCCTCTTGCATTGGGTAGCATGGACTGCCTAGGCAACTGCCCAGGCCCTGAAGCTGCTGCATGCCCTTTGTACTTCCATGCCTTCTTGCTGGGGACATATGCAGCGTGCTCTGTCAGAGCTCTCATCTCCACAGCCACCCCCTGCTCTGTGCCCTTCTGCAAAGGGCAGGGCAAGTTTGTCCCTATTTCCGCATCTCTCTTGCTGTCTCTGACCCCATTTCTGCCATTTCCTGGGCCTCCAGAGCCTCAGCTGCCATCAACATGCAGTTTTAATTTGTAGACTTTTATCTGGGTCTTGGGAGAGGGAAGAGCAGCGGAAGTGCATGGGCAGCTGTGTGTGCAGAACAATGTCCGGTTGGTTTCCTATCTGTTGGAGAAGGCTGTACAGAGCACACAGAGCCCTTACTAAACTGAGAAGCTCAAGAAATATCTCAGTTTTCTGTATTTCTGCTGCTACACAGCACAGACAACGTGGAACTAGGACATACATTTGCACCGTGGCTGCGTGGCCATGGACGCCAGTGTTTGCCCAGCTTGCATCAGGGCTGTCTGCTGCAGCCCAGTAGGAGACAGATGGAAACTCATTGGAAACGTCACAGGATCACAGGGACTGTGAAAAACTGATACTCATCAAAAATGACCCACACTGTGCTGTATCCTTAGCCTTCAAAGAAGGAGAAAGGAAACCAGAGGGACTTTGTAAATGTCCTGAACCGAATGGACTGCTTTTTGAGGAACGGGCTTGTAAGATCAAGATGTGAACTCAAGAAGCAGAAAGGTCCCTTCATTCTCTGGTCTTCCAATCACTTGTCTTGTTCTTCCCCCTCAGGTAGGTCATTCCCAGGCCCTGTGCCCGCCCCTCCCATCAGCTAGCATAGCTGCTTAGATGGAAAAACCGAGGTCAAAGAAAGGGTGCAGGTTAATAATGCTTGCCAGAAATTAAAAAAAAATAATGTTTATGTGTGTGTGTGTTCCAAGCTCTATATCTGTGTAAAAATATAAGCCAGATAGAGATTGTAACATGATGTCTTTCAAGCCTGAAAATTAATTCAGTCTAACAGTGTTCAGCAGTCCTTGCACTTACGAAACTTTGAGCAATTAAATTTTAGTTAAAAAAAAGAACATAAAAACCTTTAAAAGTGAATTGAGATAATGCTTAACAGACCAGAGACAGGATTTCTCATATCCCACTCTGTAGCAATTAACAGCAATTGAGTCATTGCCAAGAAGGAATTTATACACCCAAGCACAGCTCTGAGTGAGCCCTTCTTACCTAGCAATTAGAACTTCTTACTGTGCAAGTGTGACGAGAGTGCACCTGGCACAAACTCTGCACCCTGCATCCTGGCAGCACGGCAGCAGCAGAATGACAGCAGCACCACGGCATGGGCAAATCTGCAGCAAAATGGGGATTTACAGGCACTGAAAGCCTTCCTACACAATGCTTCAAGTCAGCAAAACCTTTGAGAACTGAATGGTGCCAGTGCTTCTGCGAGCTCTTCTGATGCCCCATGTGTTGCTCAGGGTTGTACTGCAGTGAGGGTTCCCCTGTGCTCGGTGTAATCTTGCTGTGTGCACCTGCTCCCACCTAAAGTGGTCCTGCCTGGACACCAATGTGCGCTCAGGGACTGAAATATTTAGTCCAGCTGGGCTTTAAGTACCAGCTCCTGACGGAATGTATTGATGGAACACTGGCACAAACCGTGACTGTTAAGGACTGTCAGATGCAGATCTGATGCAGATACATTGCAGTAAGTCACAGATACATTGGTCACTGTCACGAAGATCAGCAGACTTTCTGCTCCGTGACTGATCTGCTCTTGTCCTTCAGTTTGCAGTGTTTGGGAGAGGAGTTTGGGCCCATAGTTCTGGCTAACATCTCATCCCAAAATATGAACATCAAGGATGTGTAATTATTTTTTTCACAGGAAAATTCTCTGGTCAGGTTAAAATATCTGTTGTTACCTTACAAACATTCAGGTTAGACAGCGTTGCAAACAGACAAGCAGAATGTGATTTATCATAAACACATTGAACCAAAACTTCCGCGCTGCTCTCCCCTCTGTCTGCCGAGCTGCTGACTGCAGCGGTACCTGCAGCCTTCGCTCCGTGCTGCAGCACAGCTTGTGCAGCACAGGGCTGCGCTGCCCAGCACGCAGGCACTGCAGGAACATCGTGCGGTGGCTGATCTTCCATAATGCACACTTTTTCCAGCCCGGATTCCTGATAGCGAGCGCACTGCCGGGACGGCGTCCAAATCCAGGCAGAGCGAAATCCTAAACTGTCCGTGAGACAGCATACGCAGAGCACCAGACTTACAGAAACCCCAGCGAGGTGTTTCCAAAGCAAACATCTTGTAGGCAGCGATAGGATCGGAGCTGGAGTTTTTGCTGGAGTCAATCTTTGTTGTTTTCCTTATGGCAAATACTAATGAACTCAATGGTAAAACATGGCATTTCCCAAGCAGCGAGCCTCCCCCCCGAGATGCACCATCTCCGTATGGGCCTGTCATCAGGCCTTCGCCTTTAATCACTCAACACATGTTTTCAATCCACATGTTCATGTGGTAATAACTTCGCTCTATTAGTTTTCATTTGTCAGACCAAAATGCCCTGTACGTTGGAGCACACTGCAGGACATTGTCCAGGCAGGTTATTCTTAGCAACAAGTGAATTTACAAAGAAAAGGCAGGTCTGCAGCTCAGCCTTTGCTTTTATTGCCTGCACTGCTCCCACCATACCTGGCCTTCAGCCTCTGCTCCAGCCCCTTTCCATACCAACTGCTATTATCAGCCACCCACTTTGCTCTGCCCTTTACATATGCTACAACAAAATGACAGTGAAACCTTAAAGTTGAGCTTCTTTGATCCTAGAAGTTCTCTTTCTGTCTCTTTCCTTTACATCCACGACCACAAGATTTAAGAAAATCACACATCTTGGCAAATCCAGCTGAACTGGACTGTGGTGCAAAGGGCGGTGAATGGTCCATGAGCTGCTGCCTGCTGCCTGCTGCTGGGTCTGCTCAGTGCTCTCCCACGGGCCATGCACTGGCCCTAAAAGCTGCTAAAGGAGCTATAGCTTCTCCAAAAAATAAAGGCAGCAGGAGCCTGACACCGAGTGCTCAGGAGCCAAGTGGCGTGCTCTGGAATAGCAGCCCTGTCATCCATCCCAGTTAGCTGTGGTCTAGTTCTACCACTGCAAACCAGTGCAGTTTGTAGTGTTGCTTGTTTATCGGGTAGTAGAAAACTCCTGAGGCAACTGAAAAGTGAAGTTTACTCAAAGCACTCTCAGAAAGCAGCACCAGTGAGATACGCACACTTAGTGCCTCCCTGTCCTTCAGGACACTGCATTTCTGAGATTCAGCAGGCTCACATTACTGCTCTGAGCTCTGCATCCCCCCTTTTACGTCCTCTGTAAGACTGAACCCATTGCATCTTCTGAGCAAAAGGTGGTCCTGAAGCTGACATCCCCACACAGAAAACACTTTATCTGGCCAATAAATTACTGGTAAGGCAGTGTTTCATAATGGCTATGGTTTCTAATTGCTCTGTGCTGATCACAGATATCAGCCATATTTTCCAAAAGGCTATTTAGGCCTATATATGGTCAGAGTATCATTGGGCTAGCATATTTGTTTTGTTTTGCTAGAATCAGATAGCTAGGGCCTGTCATTGACTCCAGAGGGGTGGAGAAAGAACACTGCAGAGGGTAATATTTCTGAAATTATGGAGCCTATGAGCTTGAGTATGAGGAAGTTATGTCTCCTTCTTAAATAATAAATTTGGGTAGAAAGAGGTGAGTAAGAAACAGCAGCAAAAAGGCCACAGACCATAACAAAAGCCAGAGGCACTGCACAGCTTTTAAAGAAACCTGAAAGATGAAGAAGAATTAGTGGAAGTTATCAACTGCAGTAATATTTCCCACAATCTCCTTTGCCTATATCATTGGCTACAGGATCTTTTGGATCTCGATCAGCACACAGAGCGTTAATAGACATTGGCCACGTCAGCTTAGCTGTAACCAATCCTTTCCTTCACAAGTGCTAAATGCTATTCTTCATTACATAAATTATGCTGTAAGTTGCACCAAGAGCAGCTTGCAGTTCTGCAGCATCGTTGTCTCAAAGGAGAGGCTGAAGGACCTGAATTATTCATGCAAGGAAATGCAACTTCCAAAGTGCTGTTTGCCCCGCTTCCCCCCGCACACAGCAGGAGCTAGAGCTGCTGCTCACACTATGGGATTGTCTCTTTGAAACGGTACATTTGCAGTGACAACAACACCTCTACAAGGCACCATAGGGTCATTTGGGTTCAGTCTCCCACTCACGTGCATTAGGGGAAGGAAAAAATGAGAGTGTCCTCTGTGCTGAGTTTCTCAAGGAGTGTGATAGTAGGGCTGCTGGGAGCCTCTGCTCTGTGATTAACGGGCTCAGTATAAGTCGGAGGTCCTGGACCTCCTCTGGCAACTGAAATCCACACCGCCCCTGCACCATTATAGCTAATGTGAGCAAGGCAGAATTGCTCCGCTGGGGCCCCAGTTTGTTCCTTCCAACCTTCCAGGTGACACCTGGCAGGTTCCCAGTGGCCATGGATGTTTAACAGTATGATTAGGAAGTGGCAGGTAGGTGGGAGCAGCAGTGATTTCTCTTCAGCGTGCACTTCCTTACTTGGAAGGTTTTGCTCAGTGCTTGGGGTACTTATCTAGGGAGCATGCTATGGGTTTTAACCCCCTTCCACCTTCTTATTCTTGAACTTTCCGAAGACAGCTGTCAGAAGGCACTGCTGCAATAGCCACGCATTTCAAAGTGGTTGCCAGGTATCAAACAAAAATATTGTTAAATTGAAGGAATCGTAATTTTGATTTATTTTAAACTTCTCACTGCTGACTTACATGAGCAGAAGTACAAATTATAGAATGAAAGTCTATCTGTGTTGTTTAAACTAATCATCTGCCCCGACTCTCCATTGCTGAATGAAAACTTGAATCGGTCCGTCTTGGAAACACAATATATGCTGTCAGAATAAATATTTCTCTCTACTAAAGGGGACTCAGAGTGCACGTATGCAAACAAATGTCTCTCTGAAGTAAATCCCTTAATCTACATATTGTCATAGCATTACATCAAACCACAGTGATGTAAATCTTTCTCTGTACTGTCTCTGACATTAAAAAATGGAATAAAGGCTTTGTTCCCTGTTTGTTAAGAATATTCTTATAAGGACACATAATTCCACCCTATTATTTTCTGAGTCGCAATTATACATAACGGTCTTTACATAATGATGTTCAGCTTCTATGTTTGATGAAAGCCGGGATGTGGCTTTGAATAAGAATACAATACTTTATGGATTCCAAAACACCAATTCATACTCTACAAACCTATGTCTACCAAATGCCCATCGCTGATTTTCCGTTTGCCAGGAAAGGTCAAAAGAGAGTGAAGATATTATGATACTTTTGTCTATGCATTAAAAGTACCAGGAAGTGCTTATTTCAACAACCATCAATTCAGCCCGTTGCCCAAGGGGATTTCTGATCTGTTTTTGAGCAGCAGTTGACTAGTGGAGTCCCTCACCATGGAACTGAAATCTCTCAGCCAACTGTTCCTCCTCCACTCGTCTCTCTTTTGGTCTCAGATGACACTGTAATAAAAAAGATGCCTTGGCTCCTCAGGAATAGCTGATTCACCGGATCCAAGAGCATGTGCACCACAGCCCTCTGCAGTGAGCTATTCCTTGGCCCAGAGAGGGTGCTTCTTCGGGCATCTCTTCTGGTGGTCCCATCCCACAAGACCTGCCAGACATTGTGGTTGCTCTATAGCAAGGATATAGTAAGACATACTATAGGAGGGGGTTCTTCTTTCCAGAGAGACATCTTCATCTTTCTGGATTGTTTGCTCAGATAGACAAGAACTAGAAAAGTCCCTCCTCTGGCTGGGTTCACTGCCACATCGTTACTCATAGTGGCAGCACATCAGCAGGGTTATGGCTTATGCCAGCATGGTGTGTTAGCTTGGTATAAAGCCTGTCTGTTGACCCACCGTAGAATCATAGAATCATAGAATCTCCAAGATTGGAAAAGACCTCTAAGATCATCCAGATTAACCATCCACCTACCACCAATGCTTCCCACTGAACTATGTACTCCAGTACAACATCTAAATGTGTCTTGAACACCTCCAGGGACGATGACTCCACCAAAGTCCACAGAGGCTTCAGAACAGGTGCCTGAAGTTACTTGAATGGAAACTACATGTTGGTTTCACTTCTTCATTATATTTTGCACAAGGGGAGATATCCATGTGTTTGTGTCAGAAGCTTGTATTGGCAGGGGGAATTGTAATGACAAATATGAGGTCAGGGACAGAGACAAAAAATGACTTCACTGTGCTGCAGGTGACTAATGGAAGATCTGGGAACAGTACCCTAACTTCCCAATGTGAATGAACGTTGAATGCTCTGTTTAGGAAGAACTGGTTGGGGTTCATTTTTTTGGAAGCAGAGAGAAGCAACAGTGTGCCATGACACAGCCTGTTCTGCCCTCAGTCTGGCAGGCTCCTGTTGGCAGCTGCTGCAGATTGGGCAGCATCGCCTGTGGAGAACGCAGAGAAAATCCCTGCAGATGGCTCTGAGAAGGGCTCCTTTTATTTCATTCTTTCATGCTCCCCACGAAATCAAAGCAACACGTTTCTTTGCAGTGCAGGCCTTTGTCACGTAACAGCAATCTTCCCCCAGCAATCCTTATAGTTTGAGATATAAGAAAATATATATACACAGAGTTGCAGACATAATGAAATCAGAGCCTCCTCATACCGTAACGAATCTTCTTCTGGCGACAAACCGGGGAAAGGAACATGAGAAGGAGATCAAACCACCTATCAGCACTACTAGTAACCTCATAGCACTGCTCTGCGCCGTACAGAAGTACGTACACAGAACAAAGCCCCCGGCAGGAATGTTTTATCTCTGAAAAGGAGTTGGTTTTTATTTGTGTTGCTGCAAAGTGGCTTTTCCACTGGGCAGACTTCTTGCCAGCAGCTCTTGCAGGTCCAGCTGCAGCTCGCAGCCCGGCAGGCCTGCTGGAGACCGACTCCACATTGCTCGCTGCTCCTGTCTATAAATAACATTTCAGATGCCCAGGCCACTCAGTCATGCTGTAGGAAAGGTCAGGCACAACCGTCACTGCCCGAAGGGATCGCTCTCCACAACTGCCCCACTGCTGAGGCTCATTTTTGGGCTGCAGCCAACGCTCTGGGCCTTATCAGGCCTGGATCGCGCTGGGAATTTTCTGACGGAACAATTTTATTGGAAAATGCTGATTCATAGACATCAAAATGTTTCATGGAAATGCACAAGTTTTTATTAATTTACAAGGAAACCCAGACATTATTTTGATGCACTAGTGACTGGTAGGCTGCCAGGGTATCCCATGGCTCCCAGTGTCTGCTTGCAGGACAGCTGTGTCCTTTAGGCTGCTTCAAGCACAGGACCCCGACCTCTGCAAAGACCTCTGATAGCTTCGCTCAGGTCTGGCTCCTGACAACCCTTAAACCTCAGTGGGAGATTGGCTGTAGGGGCCTGGAGCTCCATGTGCAAAAGCGCTGGGGCCACCACGTGCTCAGGGGCTGTCGGCTGTCCCTACCCTTTCTCCTCAGAAAGCAGGACAAACTGTCTGGATTCTTTATAGAAATATGGATGGAAATAGATTTTTTCCACAATGGCAATAATCCAAGGTCCCTGGCACAGACTTCTCACACTGGACAAACAACTTTTGTCACCTCGGGGCTTTTCTGGAGCAGGAGCTCTCCTGCACCCCTCAGCCTGTCCCAGCATCCCTACCCACAACCTGCCCCCGTGCCTCCTGGTTTGCTCACAAACATCATGAATTTGTGACTCCAGTGAGTCACAGACACAACCATCGAGCCCACTGTCTTTTCTTGAGGCCAGCTGGGACTGGTCCATCTATGAGCAAAGGTTATCCAGAAATACACTGTCACCATCTTCTCAGGTTCCTTGGTAGGCCTTCTCCACATGGGTAGAAGATCCTTGTGCTGCAGGACAATGTTTCTCCTCTCCTCTCCTCTCCTCTCCTCTCCTCTCCTCTCCTCTCCTCTCCTCTCCTCTCCTCTCCTCTCCTCTCCTCTCCTCTCCTCTCCTCTCCTCTCCTCTCCTCTCCTCTCCTCTCCTCTCCTCTCCTCTCCTCTCCTCTCCTCTCCTCTCCTCTCCTCTCCTCTCCATCCTGGTAGACACAAGGCTGAACACCAGTCAGCAATGTGCCTTTGCAGGTTAGAAGGCTAATGATATTCTTGGCTACATTAGGCAAAGTGTCCCCAGTAAGGCAAGATGATCTTTCCCCTCTACTCAGAATTGGTGAGGCTGCATCTGGAGTGCTGAGTCCAGTTCTGTGCCCCCAGACATAATGGAGAGAGTCTAAAGGAGGGTTACCAAGATGACAAAAGGACTGGTGCATCTCTGCTTTGAGAGGCTGAGAGAGATGGGACTGATCAGTGTGGATAAGAGAAAGCTCAGGGGGATTTCGACAATGTCTATAAACACCTGAAGGGAGGATGCAAAGAAGATGGGACCAGGCTCTTTGCATTGGTACCCAGTGCCAGGACAAGAGGCAATGGGCACGAACTGGAACACAGGAGATTCTGCCTAAACATCAGGAAGCACTTCTTAACAGTGTGTGTGATGGAGCACTGGAACAAGTACCCAGAGAAGGTGTGGAGTCTCTCCATGAAGAACCTGAAAAGCCGCCTGGACATGGTTCTGAGTGACCTGCTCTGAGTGGCCCTGCTCGAGCAGAGGTTGCACCACATGGCCTCCAGAGATCCTTTCCAATCCAAACCATGCTGTGATTCTGTGATGCAACCAATGTGACATAGTGCAGAAATCAAATGCCTACATTCCCTGCCCTTCCTTTCACACCTCACAAAACAGGGGGAGACCTTCTGTGGGAGGAGGAGTGAATGGATGGCACAGAGAAGCTGGTGCAGATATTTAGTGAGGTGCTGCAGTTATTGGATGGAGAGAGACAGCAAAACCATGGGCTGATGGTGGGGAATGTCTGTGAGCTGTGAGAAAAGCAAGCAGAGCAGAAGTGGTGTAACCAGGGCTGGCACACACTCCTATGGGGCTGAGAGGGCACTCGGGGCCACAGCTTGGTCCTTACTGACAGTGCCTCTTGGTCCTGCACCCTCCATAGCCATAGTTGAACCACACTGGCTGCCTCTGTGTGAGCAATTGTGCCAAAGAGGAAAGTAAAAATCATTTTTCCAGCCCTAATTCTTCCAGACAACACTGCACCAGCACCCAAGGATGAGTGGCTCCTGGTCCCTTCAGTCTCCAGCTGAAGGATGTGGAGGGAGGAGCACTACTATGAATCATCGAAATGCAGCTACATTTCTCTGGGGCTCACCTAATGTTGCTGCTTTCCCGTGAAAGAGAAACAGACCATATTATTCTGAAAACAAAACATGGCAGGGAAAGTCACAGCAGCCCAGAACAAGTGAAAGTCAAAATGCCTGGAACAGGTGAAAAGTGCAGGAAAAGGCTTCTTTGACGAAAACCAAAGAGGAATAGATCTCCGAGATCATTAAGATAAAGGCTGTTTGCCTCCCTGCCAGATCTCAGAGCTCCACAAAGCTTCACTTGTTCTGACCTCCTCTCCTATCTCCTCTTCCCTCCCCACGGCCCCCACCGCTCGGCACAGCCACCTCCATGCAGAGTTTGCTCCTCCAGACCATTGCACAGACACAGGAAGCTGGAAGAGCTGTACCTGACTGCACTGACCGGAGCTGGAGTGTGGGCAAAGCTGGGGGAGCTGCGGGCAGCTCACAGGTAGTGGTGGGGAACCAAAGAGAGAGAAGGAGCTGATCAGCATCTGTGAGAAGCAGAGGCAGGGAGAGATTGTTGCCAAGACAGCATTCCTCAATTTATGGGACAGGAAAGCTTATTAAAGCAAAACAGAGAAAGAAAGAAATTAAGACCTGAAAACAAGATTTGGTCCGAGCAAGGTAACACTTCCATTTGTTTTGCATGTCAGACATCGCACATGATGAACTGTGAAGCTCTGGAAAGGCATGAAGAAGAAAACTTGTTGGTTTTTTTTTCCCAACTTGTGTTCTTAGGTTCTGTGATCAAACTTGTTGGTTTTTTTTTCTTTTTTTTTTTTTTCTTCTGAGTGAATTACAGATTAAACTGTAGATTTCTCCTATTTTTATGGAAATAAATGCAAAGTTATTAAAATGTTCTCAGTCAGCTGTAGTGGGTTATGCTATATATGGTTAACAAACTGACCTGCGCCCACTGCTTCCACGATGCTCTATTATTGTAACAGGGCTGGCTTGTTGATGCAATCAAAATGGGATTATGTCTCGTGCTGGGTGTCAGGAGTTGATGCAGGTGTGAGCTCTCCAGCTGATACTGCTTGTACTGTTTTATGGCTTTTGCTTGTTCTCAGCAAAGGGATGGCTGCTGGTGGCTGTGTGGGGCAGGCACTGAAGGAAAGCAGATGTGGCAGGAGGGCTGTGTGCTGCTGTGCTTCTGCTCACAGCCTGAGAGGGGTCTGGGTGGGCCTGGCACTGCCCATGGGTTCGCAGCCCGGAAGGAGCAGCGCGAGCCTCTGCTTTCCTCTGCCCTTCATCTATCCCAAACACCATAGTATACCCAAGGCAGGGGCTGAAAGCTGTGTCGGCATCAGTGAGAAGAGAAAATGATGCTCATCTGGGAAGAAGGAGAAACCAGCCCCATGTTCTTGGGTCAGAGGGAGACAACGGTGTTCCTGGGTTCCCTCTTTCCTTGGAGAGTATCAGCAGATCAGGTACTACCTGGTCTTCTGTGATGGGGCAGCAGGGCCTGGCAGAACTCAGGGATGTGAAATTGTATCTTTCCTTCCACTTGCTTAAGATGCTTTGATTTATATACCTATTATTAGGTCCTGTCAACCTGAACAGATGTTTAAAGACACGGTGCTGGAGCAGAGAGATAACTCTCCTTATTGCTTTCAAAAATGGTAAACAGAATTTCTGGTTTTGAAAAAGAGGACTTATAGATCAGCCAGAGTAACTTCCATCTCCAGAAAAGTGCTGGGACTACTAATCAAGCCAACAAACCTATACTGAAACAAATCAAGGAGAAGAAATAACTAACATTCAGTGAGAATGTGTCAGATCCAGTCCTTCTGTGACTTGTGGATAGGGAAGAAGCAGCACGTCAACCATCTTTCACATCTTCAACATCTTTCACATCTTTCACAAGGCTGCTGACATGGATGTGACTCTCTCAAAAGCTTTTTGAGAAAACACAATCTGTACAAAACTTCTCAAGGTGGTGCAAAACGCTTAGAAAGGCACAGGCAGAAGGAGGATCTCACCGCGTCACTACATCCCACAAAGTTTCATGTGCTATGTTTTCTCCTACAAAGTGGAGTGGATTAATAAGAGGGCAATTTGGAGGGAAGTGTAGGGACAGAGCAGGATTACAACTAGAAATGACTTCTAAGAAGTGCTTAGTATGTGAGGATGCTTACAGAAATAAATGCAGTGGGATTAACTTAGGAATGACCTACACAACATATGTGGCGAAATACCATGCAGCTGCTCTGCCAAAGCAGAACAGGATCGCCACGGGTCAAGTTCATTGGTGGTGCAACACAGGTGTGAAAGGGATCAGCACTGAGCAGGCATGGTGCAGGCTGTACATGTCACTGAGACCTCCTGCTCTGCTGTGCTGGGCATGCCCTCCGCTTGGGCTCCATGTCCTGCAGTATATCACATGGAGGGAGGTGTGAGTCTGCTGAAGAGAGCCCAAGGGAAGGCAAGACATGCAGAAAGTCAGGTCTCCTAGGGAAGGCTGTGAAACTGAAGGTCAGTTTGGGGAAAACTGGACTGAGGGGAACCCTAGTAAGGTTTTAGTTGTAGAAAAGGCAATAGAATCATAGAATCATAGAATACTTAGAGTTGGAAGGAACCTTTAAAGGTCATCTAGTCCAGCTCCCCTGCAATGAACAGGGATGTGCACAGCTTCATCAGGTGCCTAGATCCTGATCCAGCCTGACCTTTAAAGTCTCCAGGGTTGGGGCACCCACCACATCTCTGGGCAGCCTGTTTCATTGCTTCACTGCCCTTACTGCAAAGAAACTGAGCATTTTGCTCTCTGCTTCTCTGTTGGGTAAGACTAGAAGTTGCAGCCTTGCACTTCAGGAAGGAGCTGAATGGACAGTTGTTCAGAATTGGAATCTCCATCAAAGAAATTCACTAAGAGGAGGATGGACAGACTTATGCCAGGAATGACTGAAGGAAAGCTGGCCTTGCCTTTGGGCAGGAGAATGTTTTCAGGTTTCTTCCAGACGTACCTCATATGCGTGTATGGTTGTATGGATTTGTGGTGTGTAGTGCTCAGTTCCAGGCCTATGACAATGCTGTGATGTTTTATATCACTGCCTCCCAGACAGCTTCACCAGCTGAATGCTGTTTCTTGTCTAAGAGAACCCCTTTCACTAGGCTCATCTGTGCTCCTGCTGCACGAGCCATCCTTCATCCCGCAGAGATCCTTAAAGAAAGCAGCAGTGAACCCCTGCAGACAGCCCAGAGGCACCTTGGGGACTCAGGCGTTCCAAGAACCCTCTTTCTTGCCTCAAAGCACAGGCCATCCCAGCAGCCTTTGTAAACAACACCAAACGAGAGCTCCCTCTGTTTCTCTGGGGAGCGCAGCGCACGGCAGCGCCAAGGAATGCGGCCTGCTGCGCTTGTTATGGCAGCGCCGCCGTGATTTACGCCTGGCGGTAGGCCGCGGCGGAAGTAGCAAATCACCTCCTTCACACAGGCTCAAAAGGCAATTAGACAAATCCAAGGAAGAAATACCCACTGAGGCCATTAAACACCACGTCTCGCTCCTGGTTGAGGAAAGCCCTGCATCACTGAGCGCTGGGTGAGGGAACTGTGGAACACTGCTCTGTTTTTCCACATTCCTCTGGCTGGAGGGAGCAGCCCTGTGTGCACATCTGCCTAGGTGCCCACAGACCCGGTGGGTTAGTGTCAGGATGGGAACGCTGTGTCTCAGTCTGGCCACATCCTGGGCTCTGTGCTTTCTGCTGCAGTTCAGGAGAAGCCGGGAGCCCTGACACCTCCCTGGGTAAGCTCATGGTTTCTACTGCAAAGGATCAGGACAAGATTTAGCTCTGAGGGCTGCTTTGCCAAACAGATTCTCCCCTGTGCTGGGCAAACAGTGGTATGACAAACTGGCAAAGCAGATGCCATTGCAGGCACAGCAGCGTGCTGTTATCTAAGCAGTGCTGGAGGTTTCAGATGCAAATAGCTTATTGAGTTGGACAAAAGTCGCGGCAGTAAGTGTTCCTTTCTAACTTCCCCATACAAAAACATCTCTGAATAATAGGATTGCGTTTTTCTAAAAATATTCTTTGTTGATTTACAGCAGTATCACATTAAAGCACGGCATTGGATCTCCTTCATTAATGAAATAAGACTCAAAAGTCTCATTATACAAGTGATTTTCACAGAGTAACTCAGTAAGCTATTTTTAATATTCTCATGGAGCGATGCCAGGAGGATAATATTATGCTCTATAGCAGAGAAATATACTTTCAGACAGATTTGATTGACACTGAAGTGTGCTTGAGTGCTCCACACAAAGTGCCCAAGGAGAGAGCAGCTCTATGGCTAGTGTTGAAAACCCTGGCAGAAGGGCAGCCTGGTTACCACTCCATCATCTGTGCTCCCCACAGGTACCTGGGGAGGTCAGAAAGAAGGGATGGATCCTCCTCCCTCTCTCAAGGCATCAGGATGAACCATTGCTGCCGTGCTTTCACACGTGCTTTCACACAGGAGTGCTGCATCTCACCCAGCTAAAGGGAACTGAAGGAAAACCTCTGCCCTTTTCCTGCGGCTCTCATAAAGGTTGGAATCCTGTCCCTTGCCCAGTTTCCAGATGGCGCACACTGCACCTTTTCCAGTGCAATTCTCACTGTTTCTTCTCTCTTCCGTGTCTCTCCACTTTCTTTGCAGCACCAAATATATATATATGTAAATATATATTTGGTGCTGCAATCTTGTACCAGGAGCAAGGAACATAAAACATTGCTGTCCCAACTGACGTACAAATGAGCAAAGCAACACTTCCAAGCAGACTGTGCACCTTTGGTTGGAGCAAAGCACAGGCATGATCTCAGTTTCCTTTCTGCTATGCTGTGACTTCTCCTCTTCACATGATACCTATTTCAGATGGTCCCACACTGCAACGGGCTATTTCAGGCCTAACGAGGGGCTCTTATCAACTTTCAGGCTCATTTTCAGTGGAGCAAATCGCTCTGCTGAGTGAGCAGGATCGCAGCACACGTGTCAGGGGCTGCCCGAGGCATTCAAGGCAGGACATTTAAAACCACATTTCAAACTCTGGTTCAGTGCCTGACAAAGGCAGCCTCCTTCAGGGCCTCTAGAGCAAAGCTGCTAATTTTTCCCATTGAGAGTCCGAAGCTGCACAGAGCTCAGGGCAGCAGGTGTCCATCAGGGTTGATAAGTGGGATGCTTTAGAGCTTCCAGGTGCATATTTGGATGACAGCAGCCAAAGCTTGGAGAAAACACAAAATGCAGATGAGCAGATTGTGTTATACCCTCTGTGGTTTCAACAGAAGCATCAGAGAATGGGGAGATCTCACACCTTCTCAGGATAACCATTCCATTTTGATTCTGTTCCCTGCTGGAAAGTGCCAGTATCCTCCTCTCGTCTTTGGTGTTTGTGCAGAGCTCACCAGGGTGGCAGAGACCCCTCACAGCAATGCCAGCACAGGTAATGCCCAACCATTATCTTTACACGACACGCAGAGACTCAGGGTCTGTACGAAGCTCAGGTAATCTGCTCAGCTCCCTCAAGTTATTTTCATCTGTCCAGCAGGTACTGCAAAGTAAAAGTCAAAATCAGCTGCCAAATCTTATCTGGAAGCCAACATCATGCTCAGACTTAGAAGTTGTTATTTAGAGCAATTACTGTGCTAGTGCAGCAGACAGGTCTGGGCCATACACCTCGAAAAGCTGAAGTGATCATCACAGTCACATACGCTTGTCCCTGCCCTTGCCATACCCATCACGGCATTGTAGCTTGACTGCAGCATCTTGGGGTGATGCAGAACCATTCTGAGCTGTACCTGCCTGTGAAAACTTCTCATCAGCACTGAAGACACTCTTAGTCCAAAAGGAGTCTCTTGGCAGCACTATCCTCTGCTTCCAAATGGGCCTCAATTGCTAACAGCTGGTCCTAATTCTGAAACCCCAAGAACCACAGGACGAGACTGCAGCATGCTTAAAAGCACCTTCAAGAATCTCTGGCAAGATCTCCATTGTGACAATGATGTTTATGGACTACATGTATCCATCAGGAAGAGATCTGTCATGTTTACGTTAACGTTACGATTCTTCTTGTTTTGCTAACATCTCTGCTAGTAACCGTGTTCCTTCTGAGCACTGCTTCGGTGGTTTGCAAATGCATCCCTGAGCACAGAACGTGCAGTGCTTCTCCTGCTGGCTTCATATGAGTCCTGTAACAGATTTGGACAGCAATACTGTAACAAATCCACAGCCACCTTGGTCTCCATGCCTGTCACAGTGCAGCAGACCATGGCTGCTCATAGCTGCAGGCGACAGCAGCCCTGGCAGCCCAGTGCTCCTGCTGCTTGGGCAATGCTTCTCCAGTTGTGAACAGCCTCAAGCCTGTTCCAGGCTGCTCTGTGGTCCTGCAATGCTTCTTGCTCCTATTCCCCTTGTAAACACAGGGGCTCGTTGCCAGGTTTTATGGATGTGCTGTTTGGCCAGCCTTCTGATGCCATCTCATAATTAGTAGTGCCTATATATGTCCTGGTCCCTTCTTTTCCTCTTGTCTTTAGCATCCCAGGGTAGCTGGAAGCTACGCCTTGGTGCGAGCAGCACTGCTCAGTGTTTACTTTCACATTTCCAAACAATCTCTTGCATCCTGACCAGTTCAGCCATCCTTGGCTGAACGACATACCGCTGAGGACAATGTCTATTGTCCTGCATGCTGCTCGCTGGCCAGAGGAGCGCTTCACATCTGGTATGAGCACTGTGGGACTGTGGCCTTGGGAGAAGCACCCATAAAAGGAACAAATCAAACTTTGTTACCTCAAGCCCATCAGCGTTCGACATTCATGGGTAACAGCAGTGTGTGCTGGACCTTCTAAAAGCCTTCTAAAATCTGCAACTGCAACATCAGCCCCTGCAGCTCCGTCAGTGCCTCCTGCAGGTCGTTGAGGGCACCAGACCACCCAGCAGCAGCAGGAAGGTGAGGGTGGTGAGCACAGCGGTGCTGGGAGAGCTCAAAAGAGCCCATGCTCTTAAAGCACATCCCTCCCTGCAGCCTTGCAAGAGATGACATTGTGGATGCTGAGACAGATGCTGCCATTTCTGCAAACAGGGTGCTGTGTGCTTCACAGTCACTCACAGATGGTGATTTATTTGCAAAATCTCCAGGATCTTCATTTGATTTTTGATGCTTCCTCTGTGACGGGTGTCCAAGTATTGTAATTACTAAGCCTTAAGAGGGAACTCACTGAGATGATTTCCTTCCTTACTGTAAAGTAACAACCAGCAAAATTCAGGGAAATAAAGTAGCAGCAACACAGCACAATTGGGCATGAGGAAATCCATGGCATAGCCAAGACCTCAACTACCAAAATGTTCCCAGTCCCAAAGTAGAGCACAGGGAGACAGGGCAGAAGGTGGCATCAAAAAGGTGGGAAGGCAGAAACTGCAGCCATATGGTAAAGAAAGCAGAGGTCTTATCCCGGCCCCTAGAAAAGCCTGGTGAAGTACCCACACTGACCTCTTGTGTCCCCACATCGTAGCCTCCAGCCTCTGAGCAGCAGGATTTAGGAGGACAAGGGAATAAAGACAAGGCAGCAGAGATTTCCTGTTCCTTCTGGGAGCTGTTGTGCAGAAGCAAGGTCTGTATAGCCCCAGGGTTGCAGCAGTAGCTATGGAGAGATGTTGCTGCTGCTCAGCAGCCTCAGAATGAGCTGCCTTCTCCCTCCAGTATTCTCTATGTCCAAGCCAGAAACGGAGGCCTGATTTGGCCCTAAATACATATATAACAAAGACACAGCTGTGAGCTTCCTCTCTTCTCATTTTAAAATACACGAGCTGGTTTGCACAGCCCTTTTCCCATCCATGGAGCTGTTCTCCAAACGCCACCCCAGCAAAATAGTGGGAAGCAGCCACAGTGCTAAACATCTGCATAGACATATTGTGCCAGATGTAACCAGAAGATGATGCAGCACTGGGACTGGAGATGGATTCCTGGAAGTGCCCTCCGCACCCACTCAAAACCAGCCCTGAGAAAGCCAGATCCACAACAAGAAACATGGGAACGGATTGTGAGGACAGCCTGTCCGCTCCCCTGGGAGCTCGTGCTTGTCTCACCAGCAGAGCGATGGGTACACAAGGGAGCACCAGGGGAGGCTAAGCTATTGCCACAGGATCGTCACGGGCAGGAACTAGCCCTAGAGACCTTCCTGGCTGGAGGTCGGCTGTGGGAGCAAGCTCTGTGTCTGTCTCACCTCTCTTTCTGGTGCTCCCAGAGCTCCATGGCTCTGGGCACGCACCAGGGCCACCTACACTTCACCCTGTACTGCTTCCAGTGCTGACAATTTTCACGGAGTTCGTTAAAAAAAGAGCTTGCACTGCCCCATGGAGAATGTCATGAGGATGATGTGGTGCTGCGTGGTTTCTATGCCGTTCCTCTGTGGATTGTGCAGAGGTCAGACAGCTCGGAGCAAATTGCCTGCAGGATTCTGCACGCACACGTGCACGTCCACGCTCACAAACACTTGCGCACACAGACGCAGATAGGACTTACGTACTTACTTTCCTTGTTGCCTCTTAATTTAAAACCCCATTCAGAGTGAAAATATCTGTTTCCTCTTTGTGAATGGACAAATCTAACACAGATGGTGCGTTAACTGGAAACATCTTTTGTTCCAGTATGTTCGTACATTCATTCTCTTCAAGGACAGAAGGTGCCATTTATGATCCTCTCTTCAGCGTTCCTGATCATAGAATCATAGAATCATTTGAGTTGGAAGGGACCAAATGTCATCCATCAGGCGCTCGGAGCCCCGTCCAGCCTGACATTGGATGTCTTCAGGGGTGGGGCATCCATGACCTCTCTGGGCAACCTGTGCCAATGCCTCACTACCATATTCTAAATCTCCCCTTCCTTCTGGGCTGCTGGCTCATACCCAGCTTGCCATCCACTGGTGCCTCCAAGTCCTTTCTGGCAGAGCTGCACTCAATCCTTTCATCCCCCACTTTGTATTGCTAGTGGGGGTTTCTGTGACCCTGGTGCAGACCTTGCACTTGGATTTGTTGAACCCCCTGAGGTTCCCCTGGGTCCAATGCTCAGCCTCTGTGGGTCTCTCTGGATGGCATCCCATCCCTTGGGTGCGTTGACTGCACCCCACAGCTTGGTGTCATCTGCAAGATCTTTATGACTTGGTGATCTCCCACTAAAAACTGTGACAAGTCACCATCTCTTCTTCTCCTTCCAGTACTACGAAAGCGCTAGTTGAAAGGCTATCAGTGTCAGCAGTGACGGATCTGCTGAAATGTGCTGAGGTGGAGCAAGGCTGACTTTCTCTTAATTGCAGTGAAGTCTACGGTACTTCATGTCTCCTATGATAGCCTTCTGTGACTCCTTTGGGATTCCTGCTCCAAATGAGAGCACTGGGAAACCAAACATGAAGCAAGCACCAGAGAAAGTTTCTTTGAGGTTTCTGCCTAAATTTGTGATTTCTTTTTACATAGGAATGGACCTTTTGGAAGGAACCCACTAATTTGAGCTGAAAGAGTTCAAGTGCTGCAGCTTACACTAAGTCCCTAGGTAAGCTGGCCTAATGGACAAATCACCCTGAAGAAATATTTAAGCCTCATTTCTTAGCCAAAATGCACCCAACTTCTGTTTCCAGCCAACAGATCCAGACAGAGGCAGTATCAGAGATGGTTTCCAGGTGAGAATCTGAAAATGGCCACAGCTGTCTGTGTCTTAACAGTGACCAAAGGAAGAGAGCAATAATGGACAAAAAGTGTCTGTAGTCAGAGAGTTCCTGAGTCAGAGATAGTATCTACATTTAATTGTTTCCAAAGGATTTACTGTCCATGTGCAATTCAGTACCTGCAAGACCACAAACGGACTAATTTCACATATCCGATATAAGTGCAGCAAGTCCTCTGTAGGAGAGAAAGAGGGAAGTGGACAATAACCAACCAGAAGATGCTTTTTCCTACCATTCCTCGTTAGATTTCATACTTGGGTATGCACATGCTTGCTTGTTATAATGTTGCAAATATCCTCATTGCTTCCAGAAATACTCACAGATCAAGAAAGCAACACAGGAAGAACCACAGCTGTTAATGATGTGAAACAGAAAAAAATGGAAGCTCAGCATGGAGACATGAGAGCTTTTGCCCCAGTGCAGCAAGGAAACGAAATCTTATAATTACTGACACTATTTTATCACAGGCATGGCTACCAGGGAGGACAACGGGCAGAGCATGGATGCTGAATGCTGGTCTGACGGTGGTGTCAGGAGACCCAGGACCCCAGGGGCTCAGTCACAGAATCATGGAATCATAGGATGGCTTGGGTTGGAAGGGACCCCAGTGATCATTAAGTTCCAACCCCCAGACGACCTAATCCAGTTCTGCTGGGTGCTGAGCAATGGTCCTGGCCAGGGGGATGCACAGGCAGACTGCGGCCTCACCCCAAGAATGGTCCCACTGAAGATAAAGGAGGACCTGATGGGCCTCAGCACCATGGTGCTTCGCAGTATGAGGCTGCGATAACCAACAAGACGGGGTCACCCGTGGAAGCTTCTCCAGAGCTGGTTCAGCACACATCCCTGGTGAGCAGGTCAGTGGAGATGCAATGACAAGGACCATGAAAAAAAGGACTGTCCCCATTTCAGTTTGGCTTCTGAAGGAGAAAACAAAGCAGCAGCTTTGACACATAATGGGATGAAAATCCTTCTGAGAAACACCTCAAAGGATACCTGAAAAAGAAACCCAGAAATGGGAGTAGTGAGGGGGTAAAGGTGATCACACAGAGCCGGGCATAACCTTGTTGTTGGGCAGAGGCTGGGCAGCTGGGTGCAACAGAGAGCAGTGTCAGGTCCAGATAGGGGAGAGGGGAACTGACAGCAGTCTCCCTGCCACCCTCCTAACCCTGCAGAGAAGGGAACCCTGCCTGGGGAGCATGACCAGGACACCTCTGTGTCCAGTGGGTTTCAGGGTTGGAAAGTGAATGTGGGACTTCGCACATGAGAAAAGAAGACTCGAGATGATTCTCAGTCTATTAGAAACATGGCTGCAGGATACAGAGGTCCACCTGCCTGTGGGGGGAGAGCTTTGCAGGGTTGGCCATGTCTGCAAGCATCCCTGTATATTAGAAGCTGGGAGAAAACAGTTCTGCAGCAGAGCTCACTCTCCACCAGCCAGTTCCTTTACCCTTGCTGACTGCTGCTAGCAGGGCCAGGAGCCAAGAGCAAAGCTGATCATGAGGTGTCAGGAAATGTTTGCCATGGCTTTATCCTTAAAATGACCCCTTGCAGATATTTTGCTCAGCAAAAGAAGGTCCCCAGCCTCTGTGGGGCACAGAGCAACACAGACCCCCAAGGAGGAGTGATGGGTCCCTCAATGAACTCCTGTTTAAGTGACACCTAAATTCCAGATGGCCAACAGGGAACAGAGCGGGACAACGACCGACTGGGTCCACGGCAGGGCCCTCCTCTTCTGCTGCTGCTTCAGTCACACATCCAGACTGAGAACTTGGGAGACTTCTGAAGTGTGCCAGCAGGTGGGGTCCCACCTGCCTGTGCTAAAGAAAAAAACCAGATTCTAGAAACAAATGAACCTCTCAGGGCTTAATAGAAGAGTGATGCGTGAGGTGCCTGTGCAAGTGAGATGCAGCTCCGAACTCTGTTATGGAAACTGTGCTCTGTGACAAATATGTTATGAATGACTCGTCCTGAAACCACGCCAACATGTAGGTGCTGCTATCACAACATTCGATGACTTTAACTCACTGTGAGCGTTCTTGCGATAAATCATGGAAAACCTTGCTTGTGCTATCTTTAGTCACTGCAGTGTTTCACAAGTCACTCACAGCTCTAAAAATACAGTTTATATCATTGGATTCCTGGAATTCTTTTAGTTCTTACATTCTGATTTAAGTGGCATTAAAGCTGGGCTGTGCGGTTCAAGGCTGCAGGCTGATATTTCATTGTGGATTAGGTATCACCTGGGTTCAATACAGTGTTTGCAATATTTATTTGATTTGGATCCAAAGGTAATTTGGAAAATCTTCGTGTAGATACACCTCGTACCTGGCTATGTGGAACAAGGGCTAGATTTCGTTTGGGACTAGATAGTAATTTAATAACCTTTCCAATATAGAATTAAACTAAAACACATGCTCACCGCAAGAGCTGGGAGGATTGTTTAGGGTTTTCTCCCCCAAACCTGCAGATACCTTTCCTCTTCTGGTCTATGCACTCCGATGTTGTGATGACTTCTGGGTCAGACATCTCTGTCTTCTTTATTTTTGCTTCACTTACATGTCTTTCATAATAGTCGTTGATTCAGGAACACCAAGAGCAAAAAAGTCTTGACCTCCCACTAGCCTTTCTGGATTTGATTACCAGCTCACCAATGGCTGATAGTTTGAGCAGAATTTAATGCTTTAATTTTCCTTGATAGGGACTATGAAGCACGTTACTTTTTTTTTTATCCCAACTGGCAGCTCAACAAAGCCCTGCAATAAAAAGCTCCATTTGTGTAATAAACTGTTGTACAATCTACTACTTATGAACACGGGCCCTGAAAATGTGCAACCTTTCTGCACATTACATTAAATGCAAACCAGATGGGCACTTGAAAATCCTCCCCTTTGTTGCAAGGGGCTAAAGGAGCTGGTGGTCAGAGGGTCTACTTCACTATACAAATAAACAGAAGAGTTTAACTACATTATTTTCCAAAATCAGCAATGGGAAACCTATGTGGAAACATTATGAGCAGTTAGCAAATGCTGCTGAACTGGAGTAGGCACAAGGGGAACTCTTCAGTTCTCTTATATGCAACTGCCCAAACGGCAGTGGTAGGGTCCATCTCATGCAGCTTTCCAGCTAGCACCCTCTGGCCCCATGCCTACAGACCAGATGCACGGCCTGCGCCGAAGCTCTGACACTCAAACATGGTTACACACTGACACACTTGGAGAAACAAATGGGTAAAATTAAACTCTTCCCCAGCACATCCATGCCAGAGCTGGTCATGTAAAGTCCAACAGTCATTGGAGAGAAGTGGAAACCTCCGGGGGGACTGAGTCCATTCTGAGCAGGGTTTCAAAGGCAGAGAAACCTCATCAGATCAGACAGACCTCATATTTAGGTAACTCTCTAACTGAAATACATCTCACTCTTGGAGTCCTGGAGGCTGGGAACAAGGGATCACGACACTGAACCAAGGACTTTGCTATATCTGGTTGTACCAGAAGATGCCCAACACCTTGCACGCTGAGCACGTGTACTGAAGCTCTTTTGAGGAGCTTGATAGCAAGTAACTCCTTCATGTCCCCTCATCCCTACTTGTGATTACAAGAGGTACCTCAGATTCTTTCTTAAATATACCTGGCCAAATTGACACTGGCAGAGATGCTTGGCTAAAGTGATTCATAAGGCTTGCATTCTTACTACCTTCCCTAGGGAGGTGTGCAGAGAGTCACACAGGAGGTGGACAGGGTAAGGATAGTTTTGATGCAAGCCAGTGAAGATGAACAGAGAAAAGTGTTGTACAGGTGTTTCCATGGTATGGATGCCACAGATAAAGAAGAGGTGTGCAGCATGGTGGGATGAGATGAGATGAGATGAGATGAGATGACATGAGATGAGATGAGATGAGATGAGATGAGATGAGATGAGATGAGATGAGATGAGATGAGATGAGATGAGACAAGGTGAGATGAGGTGAGGTGAGGTGAAGTGAGGTGAGGTGAGGTGAGAAGACATGAGATGAGATGAGATTGGATGGAATGCAGGATATTATCTTGAAGAAAATGACCCTGGGATCATTGATTCTTTAGAATGTTATCACTGGCCCTAGTATCAAGACCCAAGAAGGTTAGTGGAGCTGGAAGGGGAAAGTAGCTTATGAATCATGAGGCTGCTTCAAGTATTGTCAGGAACTCTTATCTCACCAGTGGGCAACTCAATTCATTACTGAGGCTGGGTGGAACATTTGCTGAGGGTGAAGTTGCCTTGTTGAGCTCAAAATGACCTCTCTTGGCAAGGCAAAGTGCAACAGCTCGTAGTACTCAGCCAAGGTGCATACACAGTGGCATGCTGGGAGGCCTAGTAGAGCTCATCTCTAAATCCAGTATTATTAGTGTCTTTCAAAAGGCCCACAGCCATGTTTTCCTTAGGCTCTTCCAAAACAGCTGTTCATAGCTCTGCTTAGTTCAGGCCAGAGTGGCCCAGAACTTAGGAGAAGATGTCATTGAGCATTTAAACACCATGGCCTATGGGACTGGGCACAGTTTTAGTGTGTCATGGCAGAAGGACAGCCTGACAATGTACCTTTCCAGAGGCAGAGAAGGGACAGAGACTGGGAAGGCAGGTGTCAGGATTCCTGCTCAGTACCAATATCCTCTGTTCTGAGCATATGTATCCAGTCCCGGGTTTTTGTAGGTCCTGCTGGATGGGCTTTCTCCTTTCTCAAAGGTGATTTATTTTTGCAAACTTAAATGAAATCTCCTTAGCCATTTCTGAATAATATGAGTTAAAAAGACTATTTTCCTATTTAAAGATATTCTAGCTAGACTGTTTTCATTAAATCAAAGTTAAGTCAAATAAAGACTGTGATTTGAAAGTTCAGACTCAGGCAGGAGCTCTGAGGAGCAGTGCCTCTGGAGATGAGTGTCTGTCCAAGAGCACTGAACCCCACAGATCACCAGCTGGAGGGCTCCACTGGGAAGCACATGGGACACCCAGCCTCCTCAGAGGTGATGAGATGAAACACAGTAGGACTGACAACTACAGATGGTGTTTACATTCCCTTCCTTCCCACCATCCTCAGACACTGCCCCCTTCAGTGGTATAGTCTTGGATGGTGGATCCCTGCTCCCTCCTGCTGCTTTCCTCCATGCATTTGTGGGGTGGAGGAGAAAGGCAAATATACCCGCACAGATAACCTTCATGGGGCTGGGAAACAAGCAGACAGTGCCTTGTTCTTTTTCCCCACAGCAATCCCACACGTACTGACCCTCCCTCCTACGACAGGAGACAGGATGGAAATTCCCTGCTGTGACAGTCCAATGAAGGGTACCAACCTGGATAAGGAGGCTCTGCCTCAAGGCTATAAATCTGCTTCGGGACTCTGAGGTGGCTTACAAGGCAAAGGCAGGTGACTGCTGTGTACCACTGCAGAGGATCACCTGCAGAGCTGGGGATGCCACCCTTCCTTATTTCCCTGCTGAATGCTCATCAGGCGGCTCCACAAGCCCAGCAGGAGCTGTCCCAGCAGGGAACATGACATCAAAGGCAGGCCTGGGCATCACACAAGATGTGTGACTCTTGGCAGGCCCACCTGTTCCTGAGATGATGTGAGATGAAGGGAGATGGCTGTTCCTGAACAGGGTCAGTAGGAAGAGCTAAGCCCTCACATTATCTGAATGTGCTAAAGAAAGGGAAAAACAGCAAAAGGAGGAGAGCAAAGGGCTGGAGGGATGCCCAGCCTGTGCAAACAACCCACGCTGGAGTGGAGCCACGTCCTGATGGACCACCAAGCTGATGGCCGTGTGGGCATGAGTCTCCAAGAAATAGGAATTGGAAAGCTATAGAGGAAATATGAATTTTATGCATCACCAGGCAGTCTTAACTTTGTCCTTTCATCGGTCCACATCACTGTTGCCTTTGGTATCACGTTATCTTAAGAATACTTCGATATCTGAGACTGTAGGAAAAAAGTGCACTCATTGGTGTGACTTAATCTGACTATGGGCAGAGTCTGGGCCTGATTCTCTGCTGTGTTATTCCAGCCTGACACCAGTACATTGCCATGATGACATCATTTGGATTACTTCTGATTTATAGTGATTGAGAAAAATTGGGTCCTGTACAATAATGCAAACAATCAGAGACACAAAGCAAAAATAGAGCCTTCAAGCTGCACTTTCACATTGCATGATATTTTGAACTCTTAATATTGAAAGCCTTAGAGTGCACAAAGAGGAATTTTCTTCATTTCTTATATTATACAGTTGCCTGAAAGAAATGGCAAACAGCTCCTCAGCCTGAATATCCTTTGCATAGGCTGAATTGTGTTGTTTTTCTATCAGCCTTCTTCCAACAGATCTCCTCTGAAACCTGGATCAACATCTGCCAGCACGACTAGTTTCTGGACACATGGCCAAGGAAACAAAAATGATTCCTGCAGAGGCCCAGGCCAAGTTCATTGATCTGAACCAAATTTGCTGAACATGAGATTACTTGAAGCATCCAGCACTCTTTGAGAGCAGAACAAGTCTATCAGTATGTTTGCAACCAAAATCCTGCTCCACTGACCAACCTCACGCCACACTTACTCCCCAACAAATTCCATTATTATCATCAGAACATCAGCCTCTTCCTAAGACCCTGAAATGCTACATTTCAGCCCCAAATTATAGCAAGTACTTGAATGCAAAGAGCGTAACAACCACCTCATGGCTGACAGCAGTACTTAAGCACAACAAAAAATATTGAGCTGAGGAGCCACTTCCATTAAATCCGAAAATGCTGTCACCAGAAATACCTTCAAAAACACCACAGAAAAGAATAATGATGAGCCACAACCCAGCACATGCAAGAGATGCTACTGATCCGGTTGTGCACGCTCACTTTCCCCCTCTTGCTGCCACTGAGAGGCACTCACCATTCTTCCGCTCCGCAAAGGGGGGTGGCTGGAGCTTGGTGCCATCCCTCACTTCACCCGCAGCCTTTTCTTTGGGTGCCTTCTCTTCCTCATTTCCACTTGGTGCACTTTTGTGGTCCGAGCGATCCTGTTTGATCACACCATTCATCACCGTGCCTGTAGGGACTGGTCCAGATTCTGACTGCTCCACTTTGGATGCTCAAACCAGACACCGAAGTGACCTCTGGAAGAGAAGAAGAGCAGGTAAGAACGAAACTCCCCATCAGCCCTCGGGAGAGTGAATGAAGAGTGGCGTTTGTAAAGCAATCAGACCACAGACGTGTTAGCAACATTTCAGAGGAAGGCTTCAGGATTTGTTACTGCCTGCTTGATTCTGTCCACCATGCCTGCTGGGTCTGCATCCTTGGCTGCTCTGCTGGACAAATTTCCAGCCATAAGCACCGGATATCTGCAGAAAGCCAGGGCTGTTGTGGAAAAACACAGTTGCGGGGAATCCACCTAAGAGAGCACTTGAACTGTTCGAAATGCAGAACAGATCTATAAATGGAGAACAACCTTTCTTCCTGTAAGGCTCTGGTTAGCTGAGCAAACTGGGTGATGGAATTAGTGCACATAGCACAGAAGAGGCTGCTAATTGCATGGTGCAGGCAGCAAAAGAGAAATAGCAAACAGCAGCTAGCCTTTATGTCAGAACATGTACCAACACCCTGCAAAGTAAAATATGCATGCAAAATTATTCTTTGATTAACATACACAGTGGAGTTAAAGCCTTTATGAAGAATTTCACCAGATCAGGTAACAGGTTTTGAGAGTTCTTGAAGGATGAGAAGGTGTGTTTGTTTGTTTACTACATTGTTCTACTATGAGCGTTAAGCAGGGTTTGTCAAAATGCTTCAGGAAAACTCCCAGGAAATTCTGTCAATTGACCTTACGCTTCCACAAAACATTTAGGGAGGGAAGGAGCTTCTCTTGGTGGCACTCATACCTCACTGGAGGGAAGGGAAGGATCCAGCTCACGCCAAAAGTCTTTGTGGGGTGCATGCACGTGACCCGGGAGGAGCTGCTGACACTAAGTGCAGCAGCAGAAAGCTGCAAGAATCATTTCAATAAATTGTTTTGTCCAAAAAAAAAGCCCATCCAGATGCTAAGTGAAAGTGAATGCCTGTAAAAATCAGCACCAGCTCCTAATGAGTCCCATCAGGAAAGAGCTGAGGAGAGCTAAAAAAGGTCATTTGCAGAGAACAAGAATAGAAAAGTGCAAGATTGATTCAGTGATAAAATCTGATTTAATACAAAAAAACTTACCAATTTACTGTATAAGGAAGTAAGAATGGTGTGTTGCATACGATACCATCTCCTCCATGCTATGTATGCCAGGACTTTCTCACACCCCTCTTCCTACCCTGCACCACTCAGATTTTGCCATCTGCTTTCTCCTTCCATCCACCTCTCTGCCCCCCCAGCCTGCCCTCACCACTGCCCTGGCCATGTCCCATTGGCAGCAAGTCAATCTGTGTCTGTCTGTCCTGCTTTGTGCTGCATTTCATTGCCAGGTGACACTGTCCAGAGAGGTAGTGGGTGCCATGTCCCTGAAGACACTCAAGGTCAGGCTGGATGGGGCTCTGAGCACCTGATGGAGTTGTGGGTGTCACTGTCCATTGCAAGGGGGTTGCACGAGATGACCTTGAAGGGTCCCTTCCAACTCAAGGGATTCTATGATTCTATGAGTTCATGCAGTGCCCATGCAGTGTTCAGAGACAAAGTCCTAGGTGTGCCTGTATCTCTTTATTGCTTTGCACATGGGACATAAACTGCCCCCACGTGCCGCCCCTGGGACTGACTGTGTCCTTACCCAGCCCTGGTGGCCGGGCTCTGAAATAAAACACAGGGCCTTGCTCAATCAGATTCCAGTCCTTACCTGGGCAAAACCCCTCACCAGTCCCTCGCTTCTTCCTTGTGCTTCCCACCACTGCCTTTCCCACTGGTCTTTGCAGCCCTTTCCCCATCTCCTGTGCACAATAATTTCTACCAAAGCCTGTCATGCTTCATACTGCACATGGCCATGCCCTGGAAACAGCCCTGCAGGCACCCAGGCAGGCCAGGGCTTTGTTGCACATCAAATCTTTGAACTGATGTTCTCAGTTTCCAAGTCCAAGTGAGCACTTTTTAGCTCCCTTGGGCAGCTCATGCTCTCCTCTCTGGTGGTGCGATTGCTGTGTGCTGCCCCATCCCCATTGCTGTACACCCAGCACCGGCGGCTGTAGGGCTGTAGACCCACTTTGGCAGTGTTATCTCCAAAGCTTTCCATTCAATTCATGACTAACATGGAGCATGCAATAAGTGTTTACATTACTACTTTAAAATGTACATTTTTTAACTTTTAGAAGTTGCTGATATAATGCATCTTTCCAGTGGAATAGTGGGTGATGACAGGACAATCCAGCAAACTGCATCTGCTTACAAAAATGAGACTTTGTTCAACTGTACACTAAATCTTTGATAAATTAGTCGGGGCTTTGGTGACGTACATGTTGAACCAATATGACAGTTTTATATGGATTATTATTATTAATGTTTTTGAAAAATAGAGAGCGTGAGCCAGACATCCAGTGCTGAAGCTGCAAGACCACCAGCAGAGGCAAGAGTCTTTCAGGAAGGCTTCTTCCAGGCGCTGTGTACAATCTTTTTGCACTCAGAGCATATGCAACATTTTAATTTGCGGTGATTGTACCGAAGTCCTTTCTGTCTGAGCCAGGAGGTCACGCTGTGGCCCCGGCCATGCATGCTTTCACAACACACTCAAGTACCACTGGTTCAATGGTGCTTTTTTTTTCTGAAGTCAAATTTGGCCTCAAAACATTCCACATTGTTCACTCACTTCAGCCTGAACTGATTGTATTTATAAAGCTTAAGCACACTTTTGAGCCTCAGAGCACATCTCCCATCAACCACTACTGCCAACACATAAATTGCAAGGCCGTACACAGTACAGGCTGTCCCCCATCTCTTTCTGCCTATAAATATTAAATTCATAAAGCTGGACTACCATGGTAGCTCATGGGTGCTTACTTCCACAACACTGGCTATCCTCTGGAGCTGAGGCTTGGTTCACAAGGATTGGTTCTGCTTCCCTGTAGATGTACAAGTCTGATGATACAAGAAGAGCAGCTGGGGGAACTAGGATTGTTCAGTCTGGAGGAGGTTTAGGGGAGACCTTATTGCTTTCTATGACTGCTTGAAAGGAGGTTGTGAAGAGGTGGGGATTAGCATCTTCTCTCAGGTAACAGCGATAGGACAAGAGGTGATGTTCTCAGGTTGTGCCAGCAGACATTCAGTTGGGTATGAGCTGGAGTGCAATCACACAGCATGTGCGGGACAACCAGGGGATCAGGCCCAGCCAGCAGGGGATCTCAAAAGGCAGGTCCTGCTTGACGAGCCTGATCTTCTTCTGTGATCAAGTGACCCGCCTGGTGGAAGAGGGAAAGCCTGTTGACTTAGTCTACCTAGACTGCACAGAATCACAGAATTGCAGGGGTTGGATGGGACATCAAGAGATCGAGTCCAACTGCCCCAGCTAGAGCAGGTACTCTACACTAGGTAGCACAGGTAGGTGTCCAGATGGGTCTTGAGAGATCTGGAGCACAAATCTTATGGGGAGCAGCTGAGGGAACTAGGATGGGTCAGTTTGGAGAAGAGGAGGCTCAGGGGAGACCTCATGGCTGTGTGCAACTCCTTGATAGGAGGTTGTGGCAAGGTGGGGGTTGGCATCTTCTCTCAGGTAACAGCGATAGGAAAAGAAGTGATGGCCTCAAGTTGCACTATGGGAGGTTCAAATTGGATATTAGGAAAAAATTCTTGTCAGGAAGAGTGGTGAGGCATTGGAATGGGCTGCCCAGGGAGGTGGTTGAGTCACTGCTCCTGGAGGTGTTCAAGGAACGTGGAGATGTGGCAGTGAGGGACATGGTTTGGTAGGCATGGTGGGGATGGGCTGATGGTCAGACTATGATCTTAGAGGTCTTTTCTAACCTTGACGGTTTTACAATTCTATGACTCTATGTGTGTGCAGAAATAAAGGCTCAGATGGGGTTCAGATGTGTCCCTTTCCCGAGGACTTTGGCACTTAAATCTAGTATCTCCTGAGAGCTACCCTTGTTGGTCTGGAAGGAGCAACATGAGCACATCCTGCCTGGCCAGATCTTTTCCTGGGGTAGATCAGGTAGATCTGCAATGGCCAGACAGCTCACTTCATGCATGGCTTTTCAGGAAAACCACAGACTCCCCATCAGATGCAATACGTGCATCTCACTGCCACCTCCTAGTGCTCTTTCTGCCAAAGCTGAGGGCATGGGAACACCACTCTTCAACACGAATGGAGAAGAGAGAGAAAACATACCAACCGTGGCATCCCCAAGGCTGGAGATGGATGCTGAACTGGAGCCTGAGCCCTACATCCCTTGGATACCTGTCTGCCCCTGGATCAGTGACTTGCAAGGTGGCTGGACCCTTGGACACAGCCTTCCTCCCACTCTTGCAGCAGGAGGTAATGCAGCAACACACCCAGCCAGGGTGCTCACCTGTTCCCCCATCTCCCCAGATGGTGCAATGCCCCCAGACACCAACAAGTGCCGTTTGAATTCACCCAGCATTAGCTGGAGGAAGAGCTCAAGCCCCCGCCCACCTATCCATGTAGCCTCAGGCTCTGCGCACTGCGCTGGGTTTGTCAGAGTTGGAAAGGAGCTGTTTTCCCACACTGCAAAACTTTCTGTGATTTTTATAATTTTTCCTTATCCCAAATGGGGATAAAACAAACATAAGGAAAAAAAAAGAAAAAGAAGGGTAGCGGGTCAGTCATGAATTTTCACAGTATAATTTTAGAATATTTTAATCTTTAAAAATTTTTAACCTCTTCTTAGTCAAAATTAACAAACCAGTAAGATTAAAACTGGTTTTAAGAAGTGGGGGGAAAAAATGAAAGAAAAAGAGGAAGAAAAGGATGAGTCTCATTAGAGTAGCATCTGTCACACTAGCCATGCAGCGCTCCAGGTGTGATCCGTTGCTGAGCAGAACAATTTGGGATACTTCTGCCTCGCTGACAGTCAGGGTACAGACCCTACAGGGCACAGGTGCTATGGTAGCTGGACTGGTAGCATCTGTATAGGCATGAGACCCATGTTTAGGCACCTGGCTCCTGCCTGCAGCTTTCACAGGCTGAGGCACAACACCTGGAACAAACATCGCTTCTTACCACCAGGAAGGGCCCAATGAACAGCACTGCCAGAAGGCCAGGCCCTCCCTTATGCTGCTGTGATGCAACACCGATGGCTTTGCTCTCTGCTTAACTGTCTGCTCAAGATGGACCTCTATGCCTAATCTTGTTGACTTTCCATCTTCTCATATTTTCCCCTGTGCCACCTTCTGCATGCACCGAGACAGGAATAAGCAGAGCTTACATTTCCTCAGATACTGGATCCATCTAAATCCTCCCCTGCTTTCCTGTTTGCTCTGTCAGCTGTTGAAGTGGAAGTAAATACATTTGTCTCTAATGCACGTGCAGTTCTTCTTAGGCAATCCTGACCCACCATAAAACTTTAAATACCCAAAGAGAAAAACCAGGAGAGAGATGTTCAGAGATGCAGTTCAGCCTTATCAAATTCTTCACGTGTTTGTTGTGGTGTGTTTGTATTCCTGGGCTTCTGCTTGCAGGAATGTTGCTGATAAAACCATCTCACTAAACACGGACGTTGTGTGTTCTAGCTGATGTTTACAGTGCTCAGACAGGAAGAGCAGCCCTGGATTCCTGCAGGCAGTAGTCCCATGGACATTTGCACTGTTGTGCTGCGGATGCTGATCAAACCCTGCTACGTACAAGTTCCAGCAGAACCCTGCCTGGTCTTCCTTCGAGCCACGTCGCATCTGGCAAGGCAGATGAGAACTCTGAGTGCTCCCCCCACACTCAGAACAACAAGAGACCTTTGCTCCTCTGAGACCAGCCCGGGGCTGCGAGGGAATTTACCATAACCATGAGTTTGCTGTTTTCCTTGCAGATGATGTCTTCTTTGCATGATTCCCCTCACTGAACTCCCTCATGCCTGCTGAGGATGCAGAAAGCCCCATCCTGTAATGGAGCAGAGTGCAGTGGCACTGTGCGGAGCCCGCAGGCTCTTTCCCACAGATCCGCGCATTCCTCCCTTGCCCCGGAGCACTGACCTGCTCACCAGTCCATCCTCCGCACAAGGAGCTCTGCTCAGGAGGACTGCCTGGAAAGGCAGCCAGGAGACTTCCTCAGCGAATGGAAAACAAACCAAGGAAACCTGCCACCAGCCTGGAGACCCCCCTCCACCAATGAGCTATTTTATGCTGCTTTTTGTGCAAGTCTTGCATGGAACCAGTGCCAAGACTCCATGAACAAAGCCGTGCGAACACGATGCCATAAAATCTTCACTCAAGGCAAATTCTCCTAGTGTTTGGTCACATTCTGATCCCCACGCTTAGCAAACTTTGCCAACTCTTCACACCCCCAGGGATTTTAGGGTAGTATCTCCTTCCCAGCCTCCACATTCCCAGTGTTGATATCTGCTACAAGATGCCCAAAGGCTACGGGGCCAGAGACGTCAGCAACGAGTCCTGTGATGGAAAATGGCAGCTGTCTTTGTTCAAGACATGTCCTGGCCTTCAGCCTGTGGAGGATGATGATAGATACGGGCTGTTCTCAGGAGAACATCTCATCTCTGCCCTCAGCCCCATCCCCTCAAGCTATTTTCAGAAGGAGTGATTTCTCCTTCATTTTTCTTTGAATGGAGCTTCAAGCGGTGAAAAATGACAGAGGAAGTGGTGATTAGGAAACAGGTCATTAATCCAGACCCTCTCAGGACCCACGTCTCCGTCAGCCATGTAAACAGGCTGAGAATATCTGGGACAAAACCAGACAAAAATTAAATGTTTCTGTAATAACTGATCTTCAAGGTAGTATGAACAGTGAACAGATCCATTGGTACTAATTCCTTGAGAACTAGTTCCCTGATTGCACACCCATTCTGGAACCCAAAAGCCCATCCTAGGATGGAGACTCCCTATATAAAGCAATTTACTATATTGCAGTAGCACCCACAGCGACCTATTCATTCGGTGAGGGTTCACCATGTGCAGCACTGCAAGTATTCTCATGATGTGGTAGCAAAGAGAAAACGAGAAGAACCTTAAAAATGAGACTGAATGACAGCGCATGATGTTTTGACTGTTAGAAGGAAGTGAGGCTGCCAATGATGTAGCCACAGTGTGACATTTTGGCAACAGGTATCTCTCTGAAGGCAACCCCCTGGGGCGCTCCGACTATCAGCAGGACATCCCAAGGTCTTTGAGCCTCCCGATTCACATCAGTTTGGAACAAAGTCTTTCTTTGCTCTGAATGGCATTTATCACAGCCCTGGACATCCACACCCAGCACACAAGTTCTCCCTGCATCACTCACTACACCAGAGCTGGCACACTGCCCTCCTGATGTGGTTGGGAATGAAAACCTGAGCACTTGTCGACCACACCGCACAGGAGAGCTGGGTACTTGGAGGAATTCTGAGGAGCCGTAAGAGTAGAATTTCATTTCTGGATGTCAAGGACAGAGAACATGTGTTCATATTGACACAGCTGAACACTCCACATGTCTCCTCAGCTCCTGCTCTTTTACAGACCTTACTCAGGTCTGGCCATGGCAATAGCACTGACCAGGCATGGATGGCAGTCCCAAGACTGGTTCTTTGGCCAAAGCTACAACACAGCTCCAGTAGTTCCCAGAAGTGCAGTGCGGTGAATGGAGAAGTTGTGTCGAGAGCTGAGCCACAATAACAGTGATCACAGTCAGCCACAGCCTCTGCCCTGACCGTGGGGAGCCCTCATTGCATGTCTGCTGTACTTCTGCCCCTGTCTGGAGGTTAGAAGTACTTACGGACTGCAATTCACGTGCTACCTGGCAGTTACCACCAGTTCTTAGCACTGTTGATGTATCCGGGGCTATCTCCCAGCAAAATAGTCTGCTGGAAATACTACTGTATTTCTGGACAACACATGCACATAGTTCTGAGTTAGATAAAACTCCTCCTTATGAATCTGGACCATGCTTATAGTTTTCAAAGCAATCTTGAAATAAACTTAAAAATCTTAAAATAAGCAATTATATTCCAAGTATGCTGAAAAGCAGATATCAACCTCAAATTTGTTATTGCTGCTTCTTCTGTTTGTAAAAGTGCTTTTAGGCTAATCTCATGAATTGTCCAGGTCTGAGTCACAAGTCCTGTATGCTGGGGCTGGTGATGTTGGGATCATACTGGCTGCCACCAAGACACTGGGTCAGGGACCTGCACACCCGGGGTCAGCCCCTTTTACAACAGCCTTGATTGGCTGAGGAGACAGAGAGGATGAGATTTGTGATAGAAGCTCTTATTTCTAAACTATTATTACTTGAGATGATTTTGTTTTCATAGAATCATAGAATCATTAAGGTTGGAAAGACCACTAAGATCATCTAGTTAGACCATCAACCTTTTTCTTGAATGCCTCCAGGAACGGTGACTCAACCACCTCCCTGGGCAACCTGTTCTAATGCCTCACCACTCTTTCTGAGAAGAAATGTTTGCTAATTCTACCTGAACCTCCCCTCATTCAACTTAAGGCCACCACTTCTTGTCCTGTCTCTGTTATCTGGGAGCAGAAGCTGACCCCCACCTCGCCTCTTTTCAGGGGGTTGCAGAGAGCCATGAGGTCTCCCTGAGCCTCCTCTTCTCCAGACTGACCCATCCCAGTTCCCTCAGCCACTGCCCATCAGACTTGTGCTCCAGACCCCTCACAGCTCCATTGCCCTTCTCTGGGCACGCTCCAGGACCTCAATGTCTTTCTCATAGTGAGGGGCCCAACACTAAACACAGCACTTGAGGTGCAGCCTCGCCAGTGCTGAGCACAGGGAGAAGATCAGCTCCTGCTCTGCTGGCTGCACTATTGCTTATAAAAGCCAGGATATCATTGGCCTTCTTGGCCACCTGGGCACACTGCTGGCTCATGTTCAGCCAAGCATCAACCAACAGCTCCAGGTCCTTTTCCTCCACATTTCCTCCACCTCCTTCCTTCCATCCACTCTGCCCCGTATCTGTAGCATTGCCTGGGGTTGTTGTGGCCATAGTGCAGGACCCAACACTAGGTCTTGTTGAAGGTGGTTTCTGGAAGTGCCCCCCTGGTATTTAACCCTGCCAGCATCACTGTTACCGTCAATCCTGGCACTGCTTAAGCTCCTATTGCCAAGTCACAGCTCTGATGGTCACAAAATGAGTATTTCAATGAGGTATGGAAAGTTCCTGAGGTCAGCCCTTACAGCAGGCTTACCCATCCTATTTTGAGTTTTGTGGGCACAAATGCTCAGAATCTAGGCTATGTTTTCACATAGCTAAGCCTTGAATTCAGAAAAGAAAACACTGAAAAGAACTACCCTGGACTCAGACACTTGCAGTCCTCTGTCAGAAAGCTGGTGGTGGCTCTTGTCAGGCTGCTTTGTCTACGAGGGACCCTGCAGCACCAAACTGAAATACCAGCTGATGTCCCTCAGCCCACATAGTCCAGTGTAGAGCAGCTTCTGTCATTTGAATGTCTTCAGCTATTGTTGCACCATTTAATCGTGTCCTAATTGTGTGGCATTTGTGGTTTTTGTCTAATCTTTGTCTCCTATTTTGTTGCATTTTAGAAACGTAATAAAATCTTTCAAGAAGACTGAAAACATGGCAGACATTTGAAATGGAAAACGAGTGCAAAGTGGGCCCATGCCTCTCTATTAGATGCCAGAAGGAGGGGAAGAAACCAAACCCACAATGACAATCACTACTAATAAAGTGATGAAGGCAGAGATGCAACTGGAGGCAGAGGCAGCTCATGTGCCTGGGATGTCCCTGCAGTTGGCACAGGGAGCATTCAGTGAGTGGGAAAGGCCATAGACTGACCTAGCAGGGATTTGGGAAAGATCCCAGCCTGCTGGCAGAGGCCGCATACCCAGGCGATACGTTCCCACTGCAGCGGGCACTGACCTGAGTCTGACCACGCAGTGCTCGTTGGGTGGGTCAGGCCCAGATGGGCCCTGTGCATTGCCTCTGTAACCCTGTGGTTGTGGGTCTGAGCAATGAGCATGTCTGATGATGGGGGTCACATCCAACTTTTGCTATTCAGCCTTTAGACCTCCTCCGCACACTGCAGCCTCATTCCAGAGCCATCACATTCTCCATCAGAGTTATGAGTGGTCTCAGAAACAGCACGTAGACGTCCTTTGTGGTCGTGGTTGGGATAGAATAGCTCTCAGGATGTCCTGGAGGCCCACAGTGTTAGGCTGTGTTCTGACTGCAGAGCCCAACCTTGGCAGTGGCTGGTGGCCAGTGGCTCTTGCTAGGACCATGCTGTGAGGGTCATCTCGCCAGAGTCCTGTACTCCCCAGACACAGCTGTGGATCAGTGCTGAGCCCTGCAGAGGTCTCCAGGGCTCATTCTTCTGAAAACTCATTTCTACAACTTCATATCACATACACTGTGACTGGAAACCAAGAATGGAACATGGGTGGAGCTGACGCAAACGGGAAATGGATTTAGGCCTTGTGTGAAAGACTTTTTCAGTCTTTCCCTCTATAGGTTTTAACACACCTTATGTTCTGGGTCCCAAGAAGCTGTCAGACTGAATGTAGCTAAGTCTGGGATGATCTTCATTCTCTTGGACTTGCTTGTTGATGTATGGAATAAAAGGCCTAGGCCATGTCATCATAACCAGCCTAGGATTGCCAATGAGAGAGGCCCTCTCAATCCCTATTTGGATTGGTAACCTTTTGCTATGAATGGGAACCATCTTGAGGCAAAAGAAGTATCCCATGATTTTGCAGCATGCTGCAGGACATACGGGTGCCCATTTTGAATGAAAGAGGCTAGCATGGTGAACCCAAGATTGATGTCACTCAGCAGGAGGGTCACTCATTCCCTGCTCCATGGTAGCAGTGTCCATGGGAGTGAACAATTCCAAAAAACCTTCATGGGCTGAAGAAAGGCTGCACATCCAACCTCTGAAGGAGATCCAAGTAGCTACAGGACAGATCGTTAGATCTTGAAGAGGGACACAGGACTAGGGAATCGGTATCATTCTTTAGCTCTGATCCTCAACAATAACCTCAGTGAACAAAGAAGGTCTCGCAGCCCAGAAAGCCAGCCATATCTTGGGCTGCATCAAAAGAAGCGTGTTCAATAAGGTGAGGGTGGTGATCCTGCCGCTCTGCTCTGCACTATGAGACCTCACCTGGAGCACTGCATCCAGATGGGGAGTCCTCAGCACAGGAGAGACGTGGAGCTGTTGGAGCATGTCCAGAGGAGAGCCACAAAAATGGTTCCAGGGATGGAGCACCTCCCCTGTGAGGACAGGCTGAGAGAGCTGGGGCTGTTCAGCCTGGAGAAGAGAAGGTCTGGGGAGACCTGAAAGTAGCCTGTCAATATCTAAAGAGGGGCTATAAGAAAGGGGACAGCAGGGTCACTTGTGATAGGGCAAGGGGAAATGGCTTCAAACTAAAGAAGGGGAGATTTAAACTGGATATCAGGAAGAATTTTTTTTACAGTAAAGGTGGTGAGGCACTGGAACAGATTGCCCAGAGAGGTGGTGGATGTCACATCCCTGGAGACATTAGAGGTTGGGCTGGATGAGGCTTTGAGTACCTGATGGAGCTGAGGGTGTCCCTGCTCACTGCAGGGGAGTTGAACTAGATGATTTTAAGGGTCCCTTCCAATTCAAACGATTCTGTGACTCCAGGATCTGTTCGCTGTCTCCACACTGTATCCTTTAAAGCAAATAAAAACAAAATGCATAAGAAGCTGGCAGTCCAACTAATGACAAAATGCTGTGTGGCTCCAAGTCTATGGACATGTTACTGCAAATGCATGAGCAACACACCTCACCCAGGCACACAGGAGTGCTGTGACACAAGAGACGCAGTGTACTGGATTCAGCTCCTACCTCTAGCCAAAACAGGACACTACAGAAAAAAAACCAACCGAACTCCTTTCTGCATTCCAGAAGCCAGAGCTACACTAAGGGGAAAGAAAACTGGTGATTCATTCAGACAACTAACTAAAGCTCTGTAGTATGAGGATGATAAAATATAGAGCAATAGAGAGAATCAAGAATGGATAATCACCTCTTTTTAGCATTCTTCTGGAGATACAAGCAACTGAAATATTCTGGATTTAATTTTTCACTCCGGGATCATTCCTGTCATATCATAAAATCCCTTCCATTAACTTATCAAGCTCCATCTAGAAACAATGTAGGCTTTTTGCCCCTACTTTCCAGTTTGTAAGGCTGTTCAAGAATGTCATTCTTTTATTAGCTAGAAAATTTAATCTATCCACCAGTCTAAATTTATTTTCAAAATCACTCAGACTCAAAGCACCAGGCCAGTAACCAAAAAGGGCGATGTTTAGGTAAGTACAGGTGTGGTTGTTGCAAGAGACCAGGCTTGACATTAACTGGAGCTCCATGCCTAGTTGTCACTCTTATCACTCGTCCCTCTTATTTCAGTGGCCATGACCCACAGCTCCCTGAAACACCTGAAAATTCATTTCTCTGGCTGTGAGGTAAAGGATCAGAAAACACACAGTAAGACTGTGCAGAACGTACAGACTCATTCATCATGAGTAAAACTGATGCATTAATGCCAGGAAAAAATGATTATCCCACAGCTGCACACGGATAAATACCAGTACTTCCATGCTGAATCCAGATTCCTTTTTGGATACCCTTTCTGAAGAAGCCGAGCCTAATTTGTAAAGGACACATGCACAGCTACAAGACTAGATGCAGTGAGGTTTCCCCACTGATGGTTTTGGCTCTACCCTGTCATTAGGACCCTCTGGGGAGAGGTGTCTAGAGCTGAGAGAGGAAATCTCTCCAATTTCATCAAGCACCCCAGAAACATCACAAACAATGGCACCCCTGGATGAGGCCACACCTAGAGTACTGAGTTCTTTTCTGGGCCCCCAATACAAGGGAGACATAGACACACTGATAAGAGTCCAAGAGTGAGCTACTGAGATGACAAAAGGACTGGAGCACCTCTGCTGTGATGAGAAGCTAAGAGAGCTGGGACTTTCCAGCCTGGAGAAGAGAAGGCTTAGGGGGATCTTATCAATGCCTATAAATACCTAAAAGAAAATACAACAAGGATGGAGACAGGCACTTTTCAGTGGTGCCCAGTGCCAGAACAAGAGAGAATCATAACATAAGAACATAAGAAGTTCCATCTGAACATCAGGAAATACTTGACTGTACTGGTGACAGAGCAACAGAAAAGGTTGCCTAGAGAGGTTGTGGATTCTCCCTGCTTGGAGATCTTCAAAAGCCACCTGGGCATAGCTCTGGGCAACTTGTTCTAGGGTTCTAGGTGGCTCTGCTTGGGTAAGGTTTGAACCAGATGGCCTACAGAGGTCCCTTACAATCTCAGCCTCTCTATGAAACATCAGACCCAGGTAAGCTTGGATTTTCAGGACATTTCTGACAAGTTTCCTCCCCAAAAGGTTTTTTAAAAATCCAGCTGTTATAGAATACAAGTGAACAGAAATAATAAGCAAAGGGTAGGTTTGTTTTAATGAAGGCAGAAGACAGGAAATCATGCTAGGGCTTGTGCTGGTCAACATAGTTATACAGATAAGGCAACAGAAACAGAGAAATTTTCCTTATAATGCCCAATTACTCAAAGCACTAAAAAAGAAACCTGACGCTGGAGAGCTACAGAAAGATACGGAGATACTGAGTGACTGAGTGATAAAAGGCAAATGCAAAACAAAGTCCATGGAGAAGAACAATCCAGACAGAGTGACAAAAGTGATCAAAAGAGAAATAAAATAGGCTGGGACTCTCAGCTTGGAAGGTGGGAGACCATAGAGGATTTCCAGTCAGGAGTGGCCCAAACAGCATTGATGTTTGCTCAGCATTTCTCATGCTGCAGGAACTAGGGAGAATCAATGGAATGAAGAATCAGTGACATTCTTAATCATCAGTTTTAAAAGAAGGCAAAAGAAAGGGAGGGATTTTCTCACATAGTTTAACAGTTAAACAGGAGAACTCTTTGCTGCAGGATACTGCACAGTATTTGATGTCTTCCATCACAGGACATCAAACGCAGGTGTTAGGCCTGGTTCAAGAAGCCTCTGAGGAACAGATTATAAGAAAACAGTTCACAGGAAGAAGGATCCCCAGGCATTCAGTAATCTCCTCTAGCTGCATGCCCACCATTGGGGATCAGACTGACCCATCTTCTGACCACAGTAAATTCATTTTTATTCTCCCAGACAACATCTTCCACAGATGAATGCGCTGCCATGACTGCCCATCAAATCCAGTTCATGGCACAGCGGAGCACAGGCAGGAAAGAGAAACATGCATGGATCAGGCAAGGATGTAGATATATGGCAAGGGTTCTCGGGGCCTGGCAGGGCAGGATGGGGATCGATGCGCCAGGCACAGCTAATGCTCCAAAGCTGTGAGGAGATCTCTGGCCCCACCACATCCCCTGGCTGCCAAACTCCCTTGCTGCCAAAATTCCTCAGAGCTACTTGCTAAATAATGGAATCTAAATTTCCGCCTTCTTGTGGCAAAGTTAAAAAAAACATTAAAATTAACCAAATTATACCCTGGTCTAAACAAAGGAGGGCTTGGGCTGCCAATTTCACAATTATCCCAAATGGCTCTTAATATGACACAGATAAATACTTTCCAATTACCCAATGGAACAAAGCTGCCCTGGGGGAAATGGAGAACAATATATTACGGGGGCCAGAGACCCAGGAGATTAAGGATTTACACTATACTCATCCTGCTGTAATCCACAAACAGCAAGGGAGGATGCAGCAGATGAGAGCCCATCCTCACCCAAGCTGTGGTCCTGCTGGTAGGGCCATTTCCCCAGCAGTATGTGGACAGTGGGACACCAGGGAATGAGTCAGGAAGAGGACTTTGCAACTTCTGACAAGAAAACTGGGGGTGGGCTAAGGGCTACCAGCTGGCTGCAAGGTGCTCTGCCACAAGATGTTCTAACGCAAGGTGCTTTGCCACAAGGTGCTATGGCTCTCCAGCTCTGACACCTCTGTTCTGTGCAGCACATAAGTGAGCGCAGTGTGCTCTCTGTCCTGGTGCACACAGAGAGTGAAGGAAGCAGCCTGGTGCTTGACAAATGCTGCTGGCGTTCCACACACACATCATGAACATGCTCTAGGCTGCTCCTGGGTCTTCTCCTGCCCACAGAAGCCACACAGAGAGAAAACATGGGTTTTAAATCAGGAGGTATCTCTAGAACTAGAAGAGGAGTGATACTCATCCCCAGACTGCTTTGTGTGCTGAGAAGCATCCTTGAACAGCTCTTGGCACTGTGTTCTTGCTTGTTTTCTGATCCTCACTAATGCAGTGAACTGTCTCTTGCAGTTTTTCTCTTTAAAGATGGTAGCTCACAGTCTTACACTACCACTAAGTTAATTACAAAATCTAAAGATGTCTGCAAAAAACTATAGGTTCCTATGCTCTCCATACCTGGGCTGCACCTGCATGTCTCCCCTGAGACCTGCTCTCTGGAAAACAGTGTGCATGCTGCAGCAGCTTTGCAGGATTTCAGTTATTCAGTACATATGTTTCTGGAGGCTCTGTTCTATGGTTTCTTTAGCCTGGTGGTACTTTCTGGCCTTGTCAGCGTCCCTGCTCTCACAGCTTTCTCTGTTACAGAAGAGGTGCATTGAGACTAAGGCTCACCTCAAAGGCAAGTATGTCTGGGAATATAGGAATATTACAGTCCCAAATGCTATACACCTTGCTGGACTCCACAGAAACCAGGAACTAGCCTTACAAACACGTGGCTTTGGTGAAAAATAAGCGTGGTCTTCCCTTGATGGACCAGACGGTGTTCTTACTCCACGGTTCCCCTGAGATACCATTTTTCAGCTTTTTCATGTACCCAGGAGAGCTACACACAACTGTCTTCGCACGTGTAGAGACTCTCCTGTGACACATCTCCCTCACACATGGTGGCAGGGCCTCATGGCTCAGTGGATGGCCTGGAAGCAGCGTGGCTGTGTTAAGCACAGCTGTGCCCTGGTTGAAGGCCCTGAGCCTTGGGCTTGGGGCAGGACTGCCTCTGGAGCCTGAGCAGAGGGCCCAGGCCCAGGCGGGAGCTGGGCCAGGGACAGCCAGAAGCAGCCCATTGAGTGACATGCTATGAGTGCCACAGGTGCCAGAGATATGCAGGGGGGCAATGCTCACCGACTGCCCACCAAAGGCGAGTTTCCATGTGCCACAGATTTTCCCCCAGGCATCTAGCACCATGAATCCCTTGACGCTGTTCTGAAACTGAGCTGCAGGCAGCAAGGCTGGTGGGCAGCTAAGCCCTGAGAATAGGAACGAAGCCCTTCTTCCAAAAAGGCTCCAGGATCCACCTGTGGCCTCAGGTGCTGAGCCTGGTCAGACCCAAACCCCCTCTACTTCCCAGGGAGCCAAGGTGCTAAGTGCTACAACCATTAATGCACAGGGATGATACAGAGGTCGGTTACCTTAGAAACCCACTGAGGGGTAATTTTCTGATTTGTATCAGCTCCAGAGCCAATGCTTTAAAATTACATACAGGCTTGTTGTTTTGGTAGAGTAACCGAAAGCAGATGCTGGAAGGAGCAAGCAGCCAGCAAGAAGTGTAAGGGCTCCCTGTGGGTGCGTGCAGCACAGCACAGGCAAACAACCGGCCTGAGGAAGGATTTTCTTGCTACCTAAATGACTCTGCCAGGGCCCTGTCCTCTCCCATCTCTCAATTCCTTTGTCCCCAGGGACAGAGCACACCACACAGGTGTTCTTGCTCTGGCATGGCTGTTATTGATGCTCCTGTGAACTCCCCGTGCAGGATGGATGCATGATATTCCACAACCCATGCTGTCTGCCTGCTTGGGAAAGCTCTGCAAAGCAGCTCCACATACTTCTTGCACTGCCAATTTGTGCCTGGCACATATGCTTGGCTCATCCCGCAGCCTGTGCAGCTGAACCCCTGAGCCAGCTGAAGCCCCCTGTCTGCAGCATAGTCCTCCATCCCACACCAGCTGTGCACCAGCTCACCCAGGAGCTCTGCCCTGTGCTTGGGAAGCTGCTGGTTTAGGCACAAGGAGGCACAGCCCCTTCCCAAACAGCCCTGCCCTCTTGCTGTCCGTACTTTCCTTTCCCAAGGACAATCCACAGGTCACAACATGTCATGGTTAGGATGGACTTTCCTCGATCCTAGTCTCACCCCACCTGCCTGCAGAGGCTGTGGCTATTGTACTAAGCCTGTGCCATGGGATATGTAGAAGGGCTGAGGGGTACACAGGGGCGACCAGCAGGGTGCCTGAATGACTGAGAGCACTGCGTGCTCCTCTGCAACATCCTGAATTCTTCTGAGCCAGAACCTGAGGCAGACCTTTTAAGTCCCCAGTCACTGCTCTGCCTTATCGTGGATTTCTCTAATTTGATCACTGTTCTTAAGCAAGATATACACACCCCTGCTGACCGCAAGGCTCTCAGCAGCGTGCTGCAGGGTGTAGCAGAGGAAGGCAGTATGCTGGGAGAGGCTGCGGTGCTGGTGCTGTGTTAGGGGGGTGGGGAGCTGAGTGAAGAAAGCAAACAATGAAGAAAAGAAGGAATGAATACATTGTTCTGGTCACTAAATCACAGAGTGCAGAAGCAGCTTTCAGGGATGCCTTCTTGTAAGTGAAGCATCTGCTTCCAGTGCCAGGTCAGTCTCTACAAGGCAGAGCTACCTGCGCTGCAGTAGGAGCTCCTCTCCATCACAGGAAGCTTTTATGCCACCTCAGGCTAGTTTCAGACCTGAGCTGGGAAGAGACAGTGAGGGACAAGGCTGAGTCTGCCTAGTGGAAACTCCATTGATTACTCGGTGCCGTACCTTCCCGACATCATGAACACCTCAGCCCCAGGGGAAAATCTGGGTTCTATCAGCTCTTATAAGCAAGTGTTTCAAAAGGTTTACAGAAAAGTAAAGTAAACAGAACTCTGAGTAACAAAAGAGCCCCGTTTATGCATTCTTTGATTCACTGTAAAGGATGGTGTAAACTGACTTTTTAACCAAGCATTAGGCAAGATTTGGGCCCCCGCCATTATATAATAAACAGTGACATGGCTATATTAAAATATTTACTTAATGCACTGAAGTGACTTATAGTATGAGTGGCTACTCAATAGGATGGCCTAAGTGTTAAGGCGTCAGGTGCCATCGCCTGTATAAATATTCTGTGTGCACTTGTTTATAGGAAAACCCCATCTGGATTTGGCTAAAACAGCAGACACCCTGCTGACCCCAGTTTTTGCTATTGGAAAATATAACACAAGTGTTCACTCATCTAGAATAACAGCAGCGGTTAAGTGCCATCTGACAGACAGAAGGGTATTGGCTTTTCTCAATAGACAGCAGGCTTGGTGCTGTGAAGGGCTTCATGGCAACAGCTCCCCAAGATTTACAGCATCCTATTGACCAGAAGCAGAGGGCTCTGCCTCCCCTGTCACAGTCTTTAGCAGATAGGAGGCATCAAAAAGATTCAGACACCCCAAATCTTGCTGAAACAGAGGTGGGCTGTGCCACACTGTGAGGAGACAGGCAGTCAGGTCCTCTGCTCCATCCACCTAGCTGCTGGGAAATATTAAGCAGAATCTGCCTGTCTGCGGTGTTCACCCACGTGTATGTGCCCAATGGAAGAACTGTCTGAAGCCATGTAGAGCAAAAGAGCTTTTCACTGTCTCATCCCAGATTAGTGATCAACAACCTGCAGGAACCATGGAGGCTTCATGGTTAGGGCAAGCCTCTGTTAACCAGTCCTTCATGTATAATTTTTGGAGCAGATTAGCCTTAAGCCAATTATAACCGATACTACAAGGAATAGAGGATGGAAAAGCAAGAGAAACTTCCTAGAAAAATGGAAGCAGGGAGTCTCCATCACTGCTCAACCCTGGTTCTCCTCAACAGCCGTGGTCAGATTTTTGTTCTGTATTTTGCAAGCTTGTCCATCTGTGATATGTCTGCCTAGATTCCCAACGTGGCTGGGCACCTCTGCACTCACAAAAGACCATGAGAAGGTCATACAGCCTGCAAATACTTGCAATGCTTTCAGTGAAGGCATTGGAAGAGTTTATGCTTGTGGAACAGTAGCCTCGGTGGGAAGTGCTCTCTGAGCTCTGCCTCCTGAAGGTCTGACTCCCAGCAATGCATTTCTTAGGCTTGATAGATGTGATTCAATTTTTCACAAATATAGCTAGGAAAAGCAGAAATTTCAGCCAACAGAGCCACAGTGACCAAACTCTGGAGCAGCAGTATGCCTGTAGCACTTTACCACCTCCTCAGCTGGCAGTGGGGGCAGGCAGCGAGGACCCTGCCAGGGCTTTCCTAAGCTCTTTGCTGGCAGGCAAAGAACAGTGAGTTGCGGGAATCCTGCAGGCTGGAAGGGAGAGGTATCTGCTCCCAGCTCCTGTCTCTCCCAGCTCTTCTTACATCTTGACTTCAGAGCCTGTGACTGTCAATACTGAAACTTCTGTCTCCACTTTGGCTCCCTGAGGTTTAAACACTGGCTGGAGATGGAACAGAAGGGAAAGAGGGATGATGGAACGCCTTCCAAGCAGTGGACACTCACACCTGAGAGGATTACTCGTGGTAGGAGCTACAACCATGAAGGCCTCCCCTCAGTCTTGTATAGTAACTGGTGTGTTGGTGACCTCTAGACATGTCTAGGCCAAACTTCTGCCCAAAGAACGACTAATATAAACATGAAATCAAGCCATGTCTTTGTATAGCTGAGTCCTAAACATCCCCAATGAAGGAAATGCCATGCAGGAATTCAGTTCTGACCTACTTCCCTTTAAATCCTCTTTGGGATACCCACTGCTCCCAGGTCAGGTGGGCCTGACCTCTGCCAGCAGCAAAGGCTCCTGCTGTTTCAGCTTTCAATTCAAGAGGCTGCTGGCTTCAAAGCCTTCCTGTCTTCAGCTCTCCACTGCCCTTCCCTCAGAACTCCCAAATGGGATGCACGAGTGGCTGGGGTGTTCAGTGACCGGGGCTCTTGGTTTGAAAGCCTCATGCCAGCTGGGCTTTCTTCCTTCAAGCAGACATGAAGATGCCAGACAGACGGCATTTCAGATTGCCAAATAAAATCTACTAAGTTAGTAAAAGAATTTTCCATTGGAAGAGAGATCTGAAGGAAAATTTATGGCTCTCCACAGAGCTCTGTGTCCCATGGTCTGACTACAGGCAGTGGTGTGAGAACTCAACACAGGGATAGTCCACCACATCCCCTCCCCTCCAGGAGGCAGCAGCTGGCTGAAGGAACCAACCTGAGGGTTTTGCATGACATTAGTGGTATCAAGAAATCCCCATCCTGATGTGACCATGAGAGAAAGGTCCCCTTTGGCAGACAGGCTCTGGACAACAGGTTGACCTTGCTATCCTCCTGGGTTAGCTCACCACCAGCCCAGAACTTAAAGCATCATTGCTGACCCATCCTCAGCTGTGTTCTAAGGAATGTTACCTCACTGCTTTCATACTGCTCCACAGTGGCTTTATATCAGTCAAAAATCTATTCCTGCCATGCTATGAACTTCCTGCTCTTCCCAGTTTATGACCAGTCACCAAAGCAGTAAATAACCCTCCCCTCTGCCACATCATTCTGCTAATTCACTGAAATTCTTCAGTACTCCTCCTGAGACAGACCATGGTTGTCTAATTCACTACAGCCTTCCAGACAGACACCAAATAATAACGACCACTGATCCTGCTTGCTACCTTGCTTTGCACCCAGCCCTCAGCAATTACACCGTAGCCATCTCTCCTCTACAAGTATGTAATTGTGACTGATGGTGGCAAAATATCTACAATATTAAGTTATTTGGCAGTTGCTGCTTCTCTCTACTCGTAATACACATATGAGCACAAAAGAAGTGAATTGTTCAGACATTATATTTTTTCTTGACAGATATATGTCAGCTGGCTGCCACACCTCTCGTGTCCTAGTCCAGCTCCAGTCCAGTTCCCTAAAAGAAGTTCAGCAAAATTTTATCAGGCCTAGCTGAGATGAAAATGAGTGGATTTCACTTACTTAAGCACTCTTAAACTGATTCTTTTCTTGTTTTATGCACATCTACCCCTCTTTGTAGCTAGTTAATTGCATTAATCACTTCACTGAAGTTAATCACTCTAGCAACAACTGAAGCAAAGAAAGCACTGAACTCTTCAGCCCCACAATTGCATCTGTTGTCATCTCTCCATTTGCACTGAGCAGCAGACTCCCTTTCTTCGACTTTCCTATCAGCCCAGGAGGAAACTGCAACTGGGCAGCCTTGCACCCTGCTGAAGAAAAGCAGTGACTTTCCTATGGGGAAAGCCATGATAGCATGCAGTAGATGTTGGCAGTGTGGACCACAGTGCTGGACAGACTCCCTCCCACCCAGCACACATCCACCCAGGATCTGGCTGCTGCTCCTATGTCTCCACTCACCCTCACCAGATTGCAGAGGGCTGAAAGTTGTAAAAACTCCCAGAATCCAAGCCTGCAGCTCTTCCAGGTTTGTTTTTCCCTCCTCTACCCCTACCACTATTCCTTTTCCCTGTCTTCCAAGCTGTAATTATATAGCAATCCGGGTAGTATAAATACAATCCAACTCTCATATCCCGTCAGACAACACTTAGCAGAGCAAACCTGCCTGCAGAGTGCTGGCATGGTGGCTGCACACTCACGCTGTGCATTGCACTATCTTTACGAGTAGGATAGTTTAGTCTAGTACCCTTTCTGTTGTATAACACCATCACACATGGGGTCAGGATGTAGAGATGACAGCAGCCTTACCATGTACTGGGGTTGTGAATTGATGAGATACCAACTGAACTTTTGCTCAGGAAGGATTGCGTTTGTCAGCCCCCTGCATGCTGCAGGAGAGCAGACATAAATCCTTAGGCACAAGTTTTGTTGCTTACAAGAACATGCTTCCTGTGGCTGCTACAGCTGTGAACATGTGAGTGCAGAGAGATTTCTCACCTGACCACACAACTGCAGCAGAACGAGGAGCTCTGCGGAATGAAGTGGACATGTCCTGCAGTGACCCAGCAGGAAATGCTGTGCCAGGAGTGGTGCAGGTTTTGGGAGGGCAAGGCTTTCCCCTCATCTCCCACCATCACACCTGTGTGGACTGGCACAGCTGGGCTCTCACTCCAAGAAGCCTGTGATTGCCTGATCCCTGCCCCATCCCTCGCAGGTAACAGAAATGAGGAGCATCTGCTGCCTGCTTGGATCTAAAGTCACCCACCAGAGATGGACCCTGAGGATGGGGACTGCAGACTCTGGGCCCAGTATTAGATGAATGTCAGGTAGGCAAGAAACTCTGTAATGGTTTCATTCAAAACCACAGCAGAATGCCTCTGCGAGGAGGCATCCCTGAGAAGGACTACAATGCTGAGTGTGATAGCACTGAGGAAAAGACAACAGAGAATGTAGAACTGGTGGGAAAGATTGGGACACTGGAAAGAATGATGAAAAAGGAAAGATGAAACACGACTGCTCTAGGCAGAGGACAATCCTGAACCCCTAATACGGCTGCCTCATGCCTTCTGTGAGTCCTCACTTGTAATCACTATGCACTGGAATAATGCTATCACCTGAAACAGCATTATAGAACATCCTAACTAGATTTCCTGTAGAATATTTTTATGAAAATATGAAATGAAACAAAACACAAGCATCTGCTAATAATGCAGTTTATATGTTTTACAGCAGCCTTCCAGTACCTAACAGGGGCCTACAAGAAAGCTGGAACGGACTCTTTATCAGGGAGTGTAGTGACAGGACAAGGGTAACAGTTTTGATTTGATGATAAAAGAAAGAGATTTTTCCCAGTGAGGTTGTTGAGGCTGCCAGGGGTTGTGGTTGCCTCATCTCTGGAAGTACTCAGGGCCAGTTCGAATGGGGTTTTGAGCAGTCTGGTCTGGTGGGAGGTGCCCCTCTCCGTGGCAGAGGATTGGAACTGGATGGTCTTTAAGGTCCCTTCCAACATAACCCATTCTATGGTACTATGATTTTATGATACATTAGAGAGCTCAAGAGATGTCCAGACCTCCTGCAAGGTTTCTGATTCTTCCTGTCCTTACCCAAAGGGACAGCAAACTTCTTGCAGCCAAACCTCAGCCTCTCATGTCTCTGTGCTGTGTCTTTGTCCTGACTTGGATATCCAGGCCCATGTGGCTATATGCTGGCTGTCATCTTGACACTTCCCTGCCGTGAGGGCAAGCAAGCAGGTGAGCTTTTGGTGGCGGCTCTTTGCAGACAGCTCAGCCCAACTGCCACTGAGCCCCATCGCTTGGAAAGTGCACCTGGAGTGAATGTGTGAGCACTGCTCCTTGGAGATGCATTGTTCATCCCATCTCACCCTACCCATTCACATGAAGCTGCAACCAAGAATCACGGTGTAACACACCCTTCCAGTCTCCAGATGTAGGTTTTGGCATCTTCCTGCTCTCCAGACCTAATGCTTTTTTTTTTCCTCTGACAGTCCTGAAAGGTTGACTACCATGGCAGAAGCTGCCATACTTGCAACTAGTCCCTCTGTGTGACACAGAGATTCTGCCTAGCTGCAGAGGCAGCTGCGCTGGCTGCTGGGAGGAATCTGGCTGTGCCAGAAGCTGTCCTCCAGGCTGAGCTCTTCCAGACCCCGTGGCATGTGCATTCCTAAAGCTCAGCCTGGCCAGCTATGTTCTGAGGGCAATCTGCTGCTCAGCACAGATTTGGCACTGGCTTTCTGAGGAATAATACCTCCATGCAGGAGCTGAGATGTTGTTCTGCACTCCTTCTTTTGTCTGCAGAGAGGTGACCCAGAGCTGCACACACCAGTTGCTGTCCACTTACGTTTTCAAGAGCATCAGCCTGGAAGGGTTCCTGACTTCAGTGGTGGTTCAGAAGCAACAGTCCTCTGACTTGAAAGAGATTTTCATCACTAAACCTCTTCACCTAGCAGCTGCTAAAGGAATATGGACAGGTGGGTCCTTTGTTTCTCAGAGAATGAAAAAGTAATGCTGATGAGACAGCACAGATTCACTACTAGAAACTTACTCCCCGTGAGCAGACGAAAGCATGTACAGATTGTAGCCCTCTTTTCATTTCACTTCCAAGCCCAGAAGACAAACCTGAGAGCGCAGTATGGTGACTCTGCCATGGCAGGGATGTCAGAGCCCTGACTTGGAGGTCTCCAGCTGCTGCCTGGGCTTCTCTGGGACTTGGCAGAGGTCTTTCAGAAGCAATGTATTAGAAATCTCCAAGTTTCCAGAGCAACCTCCTTCCCTGTGGCACTGGAACACAGAAGTGCAAGGTGAGGTTTAGGTGATGGCTGGAAAAACTGAGCTCCAGTATTTATCTATGGCCTTTGGCCTCTTCCTAGTCATGGATGGGAAGCTCTCACTTTTATGTGAATTTTCAGCTTTTGAGGTCACTTCCATCTTTTGGGGTGCAGAGGAGACCCCACCTGTTGATGAGAAGAGCCAACAGACCTTCAGTCTGCTAATGGCTCTCACTAATGCTACGAGTAAGTCTGCAGTTACCCAAGCACAAGTGTGAGCAGCCAAAGCTATGGATTTCTACTGGATACATCTACGGGGCTCAGCAGGAAACCTCTCCCATGAGAGAGCTGAGCAGTGGTGCACTGCCTTGTGTTCCCTGGGGAAAAGAATGAGACAAAAACCCCTACTGTCTAATTACCTCAAATGCTTAAATATGGGATTAGATGTCTGCTAGCAAGGATACAGGTCCAGATGGCCAGTGTTGCACTTCTGAGTACTCCACTTCCTTCTTGTACAGACATTTACCCTGCTTAAACTGAGAATGTCAATTAGGGTCTAAAACTGTGAGTGCTGCCACGTTGAGTCTTCTTCCTGGTCAACAGCAAGAGACAGATCTTCCTTAGGGGTAGAATCATAGAATCATCTAGGTTGGAAAAGACCCCTAAGATCATCAAGTTCAGCCATCAATCTAACACTACCAATTCCACCATTCAACCATCTCCCTAAGCATCATATCCACACTTCTCTTACAATACCTTTAGAGATAGACACCACCACTTCCCTGGGCAGCCCGTTCCAATGCCTAACCACCCTTTCCATGAAGAAATTGTTCCTAGTATCCAATCTAAACCTCCCCTGACACAACTTGAGGCTATTTCCTCTTATCCTAAATAGTCTAGCCTCTGGTACCCCAAAACAAATGCCACTTTGAGTTGCCCAAATTATCACCCTGAAAACAGTTGGGATGGAACAAGACCTCTCTGCCCAGGCAGGGACTCAGTGCCCAGGAGCGGCCGGCTCTGAGATGTGTGTGTTTGTCCATTCCTTTCCAAGGGGAATTGCACACCGTAACAGATCTTATAACTGAATGGTTCTTCCCTGCTGCTTCAGGCAATAAACTTGTCCCAGGCCAATCAGTACAAAATCTCCAACTGACTACTTTATCTTTCTTGAAGAAGTGGTTTCATATCTTGCAGAACAACCACCAGCTTGCTCTCTCTCTTAGGACTGTAGCAGGGCAATGTAGACTCAACAGATTCTAAAGATCCAGAACCCCACCAGAACTCCTGCTGCCCAGGCACTAAGATATGCTGGGGCAACCCAGCTGGGAAGCAGCTCTGCAGAAAAGGAACTGCGGATCCCAGTGGACACCAAGTTGAACATAAACCAGCATTCTGCCCTTACTGCAAAGAAATATTGGTATCCTAGGATGCACTAGGCAAAGTATTGCCAGCAAGTTGAAGGAGATGGTCTTTATCTGCTCAGCAATACTGAGTCCACACCTGGAGTGCTGCCAGTTCTGGGTCCCCAGTTCGAGAGATACATGGACATACTGGTAAGAGTCCAACAAAAGGTTACAAAGATGAAGAAGAGATTGGAGTGTCTTTCATATTAAGAATGGCTGAGAGCTGGGACTACTCAGCATGGAGAAGAGAAGGCTCAGTTTGAATCTCATAAATGTCTATAAGACCTGAAGGGAAAGAGCAAAGAAGATGGAGCCAGGCTCTTTTCAGTGCTGCACAGTGACAGGATAAGAAGTAAAGGACACAAAATGGAACACAGGAGGCTTTGTCTAAATACCAGGAAGCACTTCTGTGCTGTAAGGATGACTGAGCCATTGAACAAGGTGCCCAGAGAGACTGTGGAGTCTCCCTCCTTGGAGATCTTCAAAAGCTGCTTGAACATGGGCCTAGGAGCAAGGGGATTGCTTCATACAACCTCCAGAGGTCCCTTCCAACCTCAACCAGCCTGTAGTTCAGGAGATGTCCACCATGCTGATCTGTGTATGGAAAAGGGAACCTTTTATGGACAAGACTGGTGGTAGCTACAGACGAAGAAGATGTCCAGGTCCACCACTGCTCTGCTGTGTGTCCTTGGGTATGTTCCTTCACCCCTCTTTGTTCCCTGCTTAAGTTGCACACTTAAGGGACAAAAGCATATCCAACCTACTTTCATACAATGCCTATTAAAAGGAAATTGGCTATGATAGAGGTTTCAAAGCTTGATCTAAGTACCTTTTCCCCTCAGATTCCTGGGTTTCTAGCTAGTTTCTATTGAGACTGTCTGAACTGGAACTTTTCAAATGTTTATAATGTGCCCAAATTTGGGCATCTTTTCTCTAGGATAGTACAAGCACATCTTGACATACACACCACCACCATCTCTGCCAAATGTCTTGTCCTGTTCCATAGCTTGCATGTGCTGGAGCTTCTCAAAATAAAAGTCATATGAACCTAGGAAAATGGGCAAAATCAACTCCTTGTCACTAATCTCATTCTTTGATGCAACTTAAGTGATCTCAGTGCCATGTTTCAAACAAACTCAGCACAGTGCAGATGCATGTTATGAGGAATCCTGGTCCTGAGTGTTCATCAGTTATTAACAAATGAAGATAGACCTTTGTGATGAGAAGTGACCCGAGCTGGTACTCACCCTGCTTATCATTAACAACAAGCCACACTTTATTCTTATATTTTAAATCTAAGCTTCAATTGCCTTGAACTTAGATTTTGTTTACTTCAGAAGTACCGATCATTCTGTAAAGGGTGTCACTAATGCCAAAATCCAGGACATTTTGTGTAAGATGATATCAGAGGAATTAAAGTTGTCAAAACACTATTTCTTTAACATGGCACGAGGCTGCATTTGGTATGCCCAAATCAGTCAAGACAGGCCTTCACCCGTAATTGCATTTGCCAGTCCTATGACCATCCTGCAATGATGTTTTGTTCCTGGAAGACTCTTTCATCTTCCAGCTGGAGCTGGTCCTGATAAACAGAATGACAAACACGTGTGCCTTTGCACAGGAGCAGCATAGTACTCTGGTTCCTTTCGTACATACGGATTCTCCTAAGCACTCTCTGATACCCTCTGAGATGCTCACGCAGACCCACTCCTGCTCCTGTTTCTGCTTTGGTTTCCACAACTGAGCCAGCACATGGATGCTGCTAATAAGAATAATTAAGGAAGGTGATCTCTGAGCTTAAATGCTTTAATAGCCCACGCTGCAGCTGGTGGATGAGATTTTAATATTTAAAATCCACCCTGCAAGGGGATATGGCATACATCCTGTCTGGGACCAGAAATACCTTGTTTCCCTCACTGTCTATGGGAGCAGACTGAGGCAGGACCTGAGCGTGTGGACCTACCTGGAGTACCGTCAAAGGGCACGGGCTTGAATTTCTGGTACATATACAGCATGCAAATGTTTCGAGGGTCAAGAATTGTTCAGTGACAGAGATTAATTGCAGATCATAGACAAATTCAAGACAGTCACCACCTGCTTGCAGTCAAATAATAGGAAGATGCAGGCAAAATTGTCACATCTGTTCAATAATTAATTATTGACCTTTTCTATGCCTGAACCCCCGGAGCAATCCCTCTGCCTGCGCCACGTAAACACCCTGATGGTCTGTGTAGACTGAGAATGCTGCACCTTTCATTGCTGTTTAGCTCAGCGAGACATGCAATGTTTCAAACTGCCACTAAATGGTTTGCGTTTCTGCCCCAGTATAAACTTGTTTGAATACAATTGGGCTTTTCACGCTGTGCTCTGGATGCCGCAGTGCCCGGTGTACCAGGAGCTGCTCTCTGAAGCCACCCGTCGGCACTCAGCTTGGTCCTTCTCAGCAGCTGTGTGCAGGGTCTGACATTTCTGAGCCACCTGATTCTCAGCTAGGGCAAAGTGACTGCAGGGGAGGTCAATTTTCAGCAGAAGATATTACACACTGCAGTGCCATGATTGATATTACAGAATCAAGGGACCTTGAGGCTTATTTTGCACTTAATAAATTTAAGTTTGTCATTTCTTCCCTCCTTTCCTTCCCTTTTCTTTCCCACCTTCGTTTCCTGAGGTGATATCTTACATTTTCCTGTATCTCATTGTTCCATTGCTTGACCACCCTCTCACCTTTCTGTGCCTCCACCATTAATACCAGACTGTTGCAACTGGTGTTTGCAGCACGGCCACTCAGGTACAGCTGCAGGACGCTCAGGTTGATGCTGCAGGAGGGAGGAACGCACAGCCTGGGGATGCCCTCTTCTCCGACAGTCAGAGATGACCTGTGGGCCATGCGAGTGCCTGCAGCCAGACAACCTCCTGCCCAAAGGATCAACCTGCACGGTGAAAATGTCTTCTTCACCCAGAGGGAAAGGCACAGAGCTGAGCAGGAGCAGCAACACAGCTTCACAAGCCAATGGGAAAGAGCTGTGAAGGGGTCAGAGGGTGAAGATCACCTCCAAATCTGGTCCTACTGAGATAGAGGATTCCTTTAATCCATTAAGCCCTTCTCCAGTTCTGTGGTACCATGGGGTCAGTGTACACTTGACATGATTAAAGTACTGCAAGAACAAAACGCTAATAAATAACTTTTATATTCTTCATTTCTTCAGTTGTAACATATATAAGAGAGATAAAACAAGCCCTCTAAGGATCCAGCCTTAGCTCTTATCTTCTGTTTGAACCGTTAAGTGCCAGCTTGGTTATTACTCATGCTCTTGACATTGAAGTTTTCCCTTGAGCAGTAACTCTTGTGCTGAGGTTGCTGTGAGTAATCTCTGGGATTTAGGCAGCTGCATGCTCAGGCAAACACTCACCAACAGAGCTCAGCCCTGATGCCTGCTCACCTTCCATCTGCTAAGCCCCACCAGAGCTGGCTTTGACCCGTTCCCTCCACTTGCACTTACATTCAGGAATTGGGAGTATCAGTGAAGGAAAGACCTAGAGGGACAAGGACATCTCCATTCGCAGAGCCAGGCCCTGTACCTCTGACTGCATAGACCAGCAGCGTTCACCAGCCCACGGGGCTGTGGTGACTGGGAGACAACTCTTCTTTCTGGCCAGCTGGGATGAGATTCAGTTGGCTTTGGAGTAATCAACAGCAGATTCAATAGCAGGTTTCCCTGGAAGGCTGGTATCGGGGATGCTTAATTAATACTGTAGGTGCGAGGTTCGTGCACACCAGCCAGGATGTAACCAGCATACAAGGAAAAATTAGATGTTTTTAACAGCTCTTCTGATATTGCCCTACAAGGGGGAGCAGCAAGCAGCAGGCTGTGAAGTGAAACAAATCTCATCTCCTACATTTCATGAAGCTATTGTCTGCATGCAGGAGCCAGTGGGACTCCCACACCCCTACTGTGTGCCCCAGTTCTTGGTGTTCTCCACTTCACCAAAGATGCTGTAAGCTATGCTTTAGCACTATAGGGCCCCAGAAGGAGATGGAGGCAAGGCAGAAGTAGCTGGTGTGCTCTGGCTGTGGAGTCTGCAGGGCCACTGAGAATAATGACTTCAGCTATGTCCCTGCATCCTCTGCTTCCTACTCACTTCAGGAAGACATTGTGTCCCCAGTGTCATTCAGTTCACAGGGACTCATCTCTAGTAAATTGATCTTACCACAGGAAACCAAGAGTCTGCTGTCTGTCAGGTCCGTCAGGGTTGGGTCTGCTACATCCCATCCTGAGGAAGAGAGCCCAGTTTGCCTCCTGAGCGGACACCTGACCCAGGCTGTAAAGTGAGGCCAATGATCCTCCTAGATGTGCAATGTGGTGTATGGGACATAGGGCCAGTGAGTCCTAGCCGACCACATGTCTTGCTGGACATCTTAGCCCAACAGAGGGAAAGATTTTTGCATAGGTTTAATAGACCTTAGGGATGGATTGGCTAGTTCAGCTGGAGATACGGGCATCTGTATCTCTCTCTGATCAAGAGAAAATGCAGTCAGCCCAGGGCATTTTCCAACCCATGTCCACTAGTACAGTAATACCATTCACAGTACAGGGCACCTCACTGTGCTGAACTGTGTCTGTGAAGACTGACCTACTGCTTTCTTGTTTAAGAATGGCAGTTATATCTATGTATGTCTGCAGTGTTTGCCAGTGGTCAGCAGATGCTCAACTAAGGCTACAAGCAGTCGGGGCAATCTTGATCCAAAAGCCAGGGCCTTCCTCAGAGAAGACATTCACCTGTCCCTGGATGGTCTGAAACCCACCTGGACACAATAGTTCCTTCCAGCTCTGCTCACTGTCAGACCTGACCTAAGAAAACAAGTGAACAAGGATAAACTCTTCCACCTCCAGATTATGCCTTAGTATTTCCGAAAACTGTGTGTCTGCAGTTCCACCCAGTATGACGCGCAGCCATGAAGTGAAGCACTGAGGAGTGCTGGCAATAGTAAGATGCTGCACAAATGTACTTGTCACAGTGCTGGAGTGAGAAGATACTTTAACTTGCCTTGGTGGAGGACAGAGAGGTTCACAGGCAGGGCTAGGCTTTGGTGGAGGTTCGCAAACCCTCTGGTGGTTTAGGAGTTCTGGTGGGTTCCTGAGCTTTTACAACAGCACCCAAATCCAGCACTTCTTGCAGACCTTTGTTGGACTTCTGCCATGCCATATATCTGGGCACAGAGCCTTTGGCATGTGGGAATCCTTGGTGTAGAAGAAATGACACAGCAACTTGAAGTCCTTGCAAGGAGACTTCAATCCCATCTTCTATGCGTTACCTTTATAACTGCATTAAGGTTTCAGATTTCACCCCCACACACACGCTCACAGCTCGGGGCAGCAAAACTGCAGCATTGCCTGCAGTTCTGCAAGGAATGGGAAAGTGCAACCCCCAGTTCTGTGAATCTCCTCTCTGTGGAAGCAATAGGTCTTATCCCCACAGAGTGCAGCCTGCAACGTCCCTCCAGCAGCCTACCACATCTTGCAACCAGGGCACAAGCCCACACAGTGCCACGACCCTCATGCACACTCCAAAATGAGATCCTGCTCAGGACAAGACTTATCACTGCCTGAACTTCTCCCTTTGGGAGGACAAAGAATGAGCAGAGGGAGGCAGGTCACAGTGCTCAAGCAGAGCAGGAAGATGCTCGGTGCCTGGTGTGCCTGGTGTGATGGGAACCAGAGCAGAACAGAGACCTGCCCAGCCTGGCAGCCACACTTGCCTCTAAAGTAACATCTGATTCAGGAATGTGTGTGAATTTAATACAGAGTATTAGAAATCAATATTCAGCTGCTTCCTCCCCTCCAGCCAGTGAGATCAGGTGCTTCTTTCTGAAAACAGTTCTGAATCAGAGGCTTATTTTTCCAGCCAGAAAAGTGGAGCATGAAAAATCTGTATGCTAAAAAGCTACAATAAAATTGATCTTTCATCCTCAATAGACAGAGCCTGTCTCTGTTGCCTTCCCTTTCTTATCATTTTTGGCAGGAGGTGGTGGGTCCTGCTGACCTCGTGTTTCATGGACAGAACAAATGGCTTCTCCAGCAGCTTTCTGCTGGCAGGTTTCCTTTCTGGAGCTTCAATGGGCCCCTTTGCTGTTATGAGATTGGTCCTTGCAGACCCTGTAAGTACTGTCCACAGCAAAACGAACTGCCTTCCCTCTAGACTTTTCACCCTGCCATTGTAAATCCCACTGGCTTTGTGCCAGAGACTACACTAGACACAACCATAATACAGTCATTTTTCTTCTACATGTTGGAGAAGGAAACAGCAGAAATGCTATTCTTTCAAATAATTTAACAAAATACAGATCCCAGCTCAAGGTAACTCTTTAACCTCTTCAGTGAAAGTCTTCACTCCTGCCAGAACTGTTATCCTGCAGTCTGTCCACATGCAGGGGCTTTTCAGGGAGAAGAGTTCTGCCTCTATGAGAAATCATATCCACTTATGAGTGTGCTGGTCGTGAGCAGCCTGAATAGATGGAGAGACAGCAGCTGTCTCTCAAGAGTTGCTTTTACTGAGATAGATAGGTTGTTTTTTGGGAAGAACCCACATCCTTTGGGACACAGGGAAGTCAATGAAGCTGCTTCAGAATGTATCTGTGCTTCTCAGTCCTTCTGGGCTGCAGCAGCACCCTGCAGTGTCCCAGGTGGAGCCTGCTCCCTGTGCGTGATCTCACTTGCTCTAGGATGTGTCTGCAACACACAGACTTGTACTCTTGCATGTCTCCTGCCTGCCCCAGTGCACATGGCACGAGGACACATCAGCTGTGGTGAGTCTGTGCAACATCCTCACGTCACTCCAAAAGCATTTCATGTATTGATTGGAGGGCCGGGGAGAGGGATTGAGAGCTCTAAAGTAGACAGTGGATGGCCCATAGTGGACTCAAGGGGTGGCAGTTCCCCTAGAAAAGCTATGATTCAGGTTTCCTTAGAGTGGCAAAATGATTAAGGTTTTCATCTCCACCTCTGAGGCTGCAAATACAATTCCTTTGCTCCACTGAGATCTGCTATGATTCAGAACTGATACCAGCCAAGCTAGTGCTGACTCCATCTCTATACTCACACAGGCAAACAGAAGGCAGGAGAGATTTGTTTGACTCTGTCTTACCACTGCTTTGTAAGCAAGGACTTTCTTCTTGGGATCCTGTGAAAGAGCTGCTGGAAGGACCTTCCAGGAGTCAGCAGATTGAAAGTGGAGTACAGTACAAGAGACAACAGAGCCAGCTTTGGTTTCATCCAAAAGCCTGAAGCATACAAAGCTGGAAGAACAGCTGCAAAATTCAGATGTGCAGAAACAGAGCCATGAGACATCCCCAGCCAGGCTGCATGGTGACACTGCCAGCCAGGCTGCGTGGTGACACTGCCAGGCAGGCTGCGTGGTGACACCCAGCCTTCTTGGGTTGGGCAGCCGCCTCAGTCCTGCAGGCCTCCGGGGTCTTTGCACCTCAGCACACTTGCCTCTCCAGCTGGATGCCTGGTTCAGAGTCTCCAAATTGTGCCTGGACAGTGACAAGTGGCCTTGTTAGATTAACAACGGCTGTCTGAAATGCCACCGACCCTGAGAGCCACTGGTGTTTGCAGAAGACTCGAGCTGAGGTTCAGTCTACACCGCACTGAGGAATATGGGGCAGTCCCAGTACTGGCTGCTCATCCCCGTACTGCTAAGCCTTTCCTGCAGGGTTGCCTCTGCTGATTGCATCACCACCTGGGTCACCTCAACTCTCTAAGTCCACTGCATGATGGCCAAACTCTGAATTTCCTCTGCTTTGTGCCAGGTGCAGATTCCCCGCCACCAGGGATCTCAACATACAGACTGTGGGTTCATCCCGTGATGGATGGTGTCCAGTTCAACCACTGAGTCAAACAGATTTTGCTGGTGGGTTCCTGGAGGAAGGAGGTGTTCCTCCTCACACCTCCTGGAGGGCACAGGCAGGTTTCAGGAAGCTGCCTGCCAACACAGTCCTGTGGCTATGCCCCATCTCTCAGGCCCTGAAGAGCTCAGAGCACAGACAGCAAACTGCTGGGCTTCCACGGGTGCCTGCTGCTGGCCACCACGTGCTGCTCTGTGGCACAGAGGTGGCCTATTGGGACAAACTGTCCCTGGAGCAGCCCACACAGTGTGTCAGCAGGTGGCTTTGCCTGTGACAGCATGGTGGTTGCTCATCCCCAGAGCCTCACATGTTGGTCTCTGCTGACACAGATGTATGGGCAGCAGGCAAGAGCCCTGCGTTTGCAGTGTGGTGCAAAGCTTTACACTGCCCAGAGATACTGCCTGGGCCCTGCAGACAGAAAGGGCTTTTCCAAGGAAAAACAGGACAGGAAAGACCCAGTAATCCCCCGAAAGAAACACCAGCACATTCCTCCAGACAAACAGTTACGTGACAAGCGGCAGAAACGGCTCCCCAAAGCCGATGAAGAACGAGTCGACAAGCACCATGTGTGGAAATTTCAGCTCCAGTTCTGCAGTGCAGGCTATAATCATGTAGGAGGTGTAAGCCAGCCCTGCCAAGAATTCAGGGCTCTGCTCCGGAGAGACGCATGCGCTGTGCTGGTGCACTGTGCCCTCTGCCAGACCTGTGCCTCGGTGCAGGGCTGTGCTCCAAAGGTGCTCCTAGCCCTGCTGCAGAGCAGTGGTGAACTCACTGCACGCTGCAGAGCGGGAGGAAGGGTCTTGGAGGCATCTCTCCATCCTGCTGGATTCAGAGCAGCTGTCATGCAGGAGCTGTGTTACTCTGCAGAGAGCTGCCTGTGCCCCTGCCACCCCAGCTCCTCCCTGGGGCTGGACATCTGGTGAACACAGGTTGTTGTAGGGTCTGGCACAAGTCTGGGAGGTGCTGGGGGATTGCTGGGGTATGCTGATCCCAGCAACTGCCTGCAACAGCTACTGCATGGTAACAGTCAGATAGCACAAGAGCAGGTGGCATGTTGGCATTGGTGCTGCCACAGAGAGCATTCAGAGCTCAGAGATGTCCCACTCCAGGTTCTGCACATGGTGGGCTGGCATGCTGAAGGGACCTCCACAGCTCAGGCTACAGGCTGAGGCATTTCCAATAATATGGAGAACAAGACAGAAGGTGTCATTCTGCTGCTATTTAAAACTTGGTCATCTGGAAGTGTGTGGTTGAGTTTAAAAAAGTCTTGGGAGCAGTGATGAGAATGAAGAAGGGATGAAGCTGCTGCCAGGCTGTGGAAAGAAGACTGAGGCAGGAGGCATCGAGCTTTACAGACTCATGAAGGTGATGGTTAAGCTGAATGCAAAACTTTTATTCCCTACCCTTCACCCCTCAAAACACACTGACACCATCCCTGGGGCTGCTCTGCAGGGTGTGAGGGTGCCAAAGAGAGGTGGCCAGTGGCAATGCTTTTAGGTCTTGCTGGCAAGGCTGCTCTCTGAAGGTGGAGCTTTTAAATCAACTGGTAAAATATGCCTGTTTGCAGCAAGGAGAAATGCAAGGCATGACATGACTGACAGGCATGAAAATTGTTCACAATGGGAGTTTGGATGAGTGTGTTACTGATGCTACAGACACACACACACATCCCACACACATATGGGCACAGCCTGTCTTCCCAACTTCGTTAATTATCAGCTCTATTCTCCCAAACTACTTAAAAACTCTTTATACATCAAAGCTTTGAGTCCAACAAGGAGAAGTATAATTAACTCTCAGTAGGCTCAGTGGGGACAGGAATTGGGCTAACACAGGAGTGTGACTGTAAACAACCTGGAAAACAGCACAGGCTGAACAAGAGGAAGTTTCCTGGCTGTCAGCACATCCATCAGCATTTGAAGTCTTCATGCCTTCTGAAAAGGCTGATGTTTCTTGAGGCAGTGAGAGCAAGGACTGCACTCCAGCCCTGGCATCCACAAAAGGCAGTCAGAACAGTGCTCCGGTCTGCAAAACCTCCTAGCGTGTTCTCAGCAAGATGCCACAAGCTGTCTTGTAACCTCACATGAAGGTCCCCAAGCTCTCTGAAAATGTGAGTCCAGCATCTCTTGCCTCTGCCTCTAGAGTCAACTGAGCTGGCTTTCAACGCCAGTATCCTGGTGCTCTGTATGTGACAGCAGAGAAGTAAAAATTAGGAGTCAGGTCTCGAGCAGTCATATCTCAGGCAAAAAGCCAGTGCTTTCTTCTTCGTAAAGCCAGGCTGACATCGGTTACCTTCCTCTCACCCTGGCACTTTCTGAATTAAAATTGAAAATCCAAATAAACCTCCTACTCAGAAATGATTTCTGCAGCAATAGGTGGAACAACAGTGAATAACAGAGCATGCAGAGACCTCAGTACCACAGCAACTGGGTTCATCTTCTAGAAAAACGTCACCAAATGTACTGCTTTCCCCCAGTGCATGGACTGCAGCTCTGCTAGTCGTGTCTCTTTCTGAAATGACAGTCCAGGAAACTTGTCAGCACTTCATTTCTGAGAAAGCAGAGGGAAAGCAAGTAAGTCTGTGGGAAGGGCCCTTGAGGGCTATATGGGCACTGTGGTGGGACTGGAAAAGACTCTGGAGTTGAAATGGGCACTGCAATGGGGCAGGATCTCCCCAGGTCAGGTTCAGTTTCTTTAAGAATATTTCTGTGCACACGTGGTTTTGCTGCTGCTCTACATCTTATGTGGAAGAATTGAGATAAGTGCTGTGATGGGAAGCAGCACCAAAGGAAAGCAAGCAGACAGACAATAATGAGACTCTTTTTTCTTTCATGAGTCCTCATCCCTTCTGGCAGGTTTATAACAGTTGACTCCAGTGGTGCTGGACATGCAGAGAGCGAGAAAGTCATTACACTTCTGGGAACTGGCAGGGCATGGGAGCATTCACCTAGGATGGGGCCCAAAGCGTTACTTTTCCAGAGCCCTGACTCTTCTGGGTGAATGACTTAGTTTAGATTAAAGGAATCAACAAACCCAAGTACAAGGCATTCTCCGGTGGTAAGACGGCATCAGCTCTGCCTGCACTGCCAGCACGCTTGTGGGAACTTAAAGGAGAAGGAGACAGAAAGCAAAAGCTGGGGAAGTACGGAGGTCCCAGTTACTGGGCAACACACTGCGGCCCGGAGGGCACACGGTCAAGAGGAACTTTTTTGCTTTCAAATGCACGCTCTTGTTTTGATAGCGCAGTTACTTTTTTTCCAATAGCTATGAAGGAAAAAGAAACTGTCTGCTCAGAGATTATCTCTGCAGAGATATGTGGAAAGCAAAGCAGAGCTGTAAAATATCTACAGCGAGGGATCACAATCTGGAAGAAGAAAACAGGAAACATGAAACCAGTGGAAACACAAAGATAAATGATCACTCAGCTAAGGAGAGTTTGAGACAGGGAGATATTTCCTACTAAAGAAAGGAGGTTCTGTGGAAGTGACACCTCACTCTGCACATCAGGAGAAGCCTTTCCATCCAAGAATTAGGTGAAAAACATTATTCCCCCAACTTGGGGAAAATGAGTGAAAGGACGAGGTGAGCGTTTCAGCTCTGCAGACGATACCATGCTGCACATGGTATGGAGAGCTGGCCATATGGGCCAGCTCATGACTGAACAATGGCAGGTGGTGCTCGGGTCCTATGGCTGTTATTTTATTCTGGAGTGGTCAGTGGAGGGCTGCTCCTGCCCACCTCTTCTCTGAGATGAGCTGTGCTTCACAGTGGGACGGGTGATGGGACTGCATTGAGGTTGGCTGCTGGGGAAATCAGGGAGGAACCATCACAGCCATCACATTGCTCTGACCACACAAAGTCCCAGGAGCTGGGAAAGGGTGGAGATCTCTGGAGGAATAACCATCAACAAAAATTGAAGTCACCTTCCAAACTGAGGCCGCGATTCTCTGCTCAGCTGGACTGAACTCCATGTGTCATTCTGGACTTGCTTCTTTGACAGCCATGGGAACTTTTCCATTACTCAATCATTCTGCTCTGACAGTTGCACCCAAGCACTCTCTGGCTCTGCAGCTCAAGCCATTGTGACCTTCTTGATCTCAGAAGTGTATTTGGTGAAGGCTGCATGCAGTTACTCTATGGATATTATGCTCCCTGCTGTACTAGAGCCCCAACAGCTAGCATTGCTCTGTGCCTACTGATGGCACAGCCAAAGATGGAGTGGGGAGAAGCTGGGAGAAGTCCTCATCCACATTGCACTCTGAGACAAAAATCCCACTGGCATCAAAGGACTGAGGGCTTCACTTGCTGTTTTCAGGCTGCACTTTGTCAGAGATCCTCTTGGGAGTTTTATCAAAACAACGTCCAAGCAAGCTGCCATGACCCAGGGGATCGGAATGTGGCCCTGGGAAAGCCTCCCCAGCACAGCGGCAGTGGGCACAGCACAGCTTTCCCCACTGCAGAAGCAGCTGAGCCTGATGGTCTGTCCTGCCTCTGATCAGACATGATCACAATCCCCAAACAAGCCATCCACACCAATTGCAGTCATGCATGGTACATTCATTCCCATCTGCCTCTTGCTGAAAACATACTGGCCGTGCATGTGGCATGCACATACCTGGGATGTGATCCAGCTGTACCAGGGGTGGGAAGACAGCACAAATTTATGTCCCAGAATATATGGTCCCCATCTTGCAGTATTAAAGGTGGGGGTCTTCCAACCACTGGGGCACTGCATAAATCCTCACCAGCAGGCTGTGACTCTTGCAGCAGTCCTGTCCCACATGGACGTGGATCTTCAGAAAGGAGCAGACTTTATAGTGAGTCCTGCTTTGGGATATCTGCTTGATGGTCTGCCTCTCAGACCCCTGACAAAAGCCAGCAAGCTGGATGACTAATCACTGTCAGCTCCAGCTGGCACCAAGAGATCAACCCCACTGAAATTTCTCCTTCCTCAGAATCTGGGTCCATACATGGTTTCTTCTGCATCTCCAAGCCCAGCTGCCTGCCTCCCTGCCCGGGCCCAGAAGATTTGTTTGGGGTTGTGCCTGCATCTGATTTCATATGCACAAAGGTTCCTGGAGGGTCACATGCAAACTGCGGGGGAGAGGCGGCCGAGGAGGGTTCCCCCATCCAGCCTCTTCTGGAGGATTTAGAGCCAAAGACGCTTGTCCTTCCAAAGTGTTTTGCTTTGGTATCTTTTAGGTCTATTTTTTTCTTTACTTGAGTATGTTATTTTAACCTCGTGCCATTATATAATAGTAGAATCATAATGAGTAATAGTACCAGGCTCTTACACTATTTGTGCAGTGTTTCCCTGGGGTTTGATGCATGCTTGCTTTCCTACCCTCGCTGTCTCTGTCGGTCTTCTCCAGCAAGGCAGAGCCTGCCCCCTTTCTGCTCCTCCTGCAGAAGCTGCAGACGGCTCTCCTGCAGCTGCAGTGCAGTAAACCACATGTATACAGCACAGTGTCCACAAGGTCAGAGGCACTGAACACTCAGGTGAAGCCAGAGGAGGCAATGATGATGTCTTCTCTGGTTTGGTCTGCAGTGAGAGGCACGAAAGAACCAAGAAGAGACTTTCATGCCCATACTGCATTCCTTCCTCAGGGCAGTGGATGTGCAAGCTGTCCCTGCCACTCACATTCCCTGTTCTTTTGTGCCCAAGGTTGGTACCCCTGGCAGGTGGTAGGCAGCACCTTGAACCCACAAGCTATTGGCTGCACCAGGCCGTCTGCATGCAAGCACAGGGCACCTGGACCTGGTCTCACTCTCCCTGGCTGTTATCAATGGCCTGCTGTCCGTGGCAAGGAAGGATTTCTATTACATTGTAGGGCATTACACTTTGCCTTTTTCTTCTCTGGATTGCTCAAATAGATTTGCAGCAAGCTTGGCTTTTTGGGGGGACCACAGCTTCTTTATGCAAGTGACAGGGAGGAAAACTCCCACCTCCTCCTGGCTATCCTGGCAAACTCAGCCCCTAGTCTCAAGGAAGACACCTGATGTCATATAGAGGGAATGCTTCCTTAGCTTCTCAGGCTTGTTCAGCTTTTGCCCATAATTGAATTTACTAATTTTGGCATGAAATCCTAACTAGTAATGGGAAAGTTGGGAAAAACTCAACCCTGAATGCTGACAGGTTTGAAGGCCAAGATTTCTTCCCACCCACATATTTGACAACCCAGGCCTCACACATTCTTGACTCCTGCTAGATGACGTTCCTTCAACCCTGCCAATGCTCTGGCCAACCTGCTGGTGGTTCCCATCCATCCTCTCCCTTGTTTGATGTTGACCCAGTCTGCAGCTCTCATCTCTTGGCAGCCTCCTGATGGAAGCCGAGGCTTAAAAGTAACCCGAGAGCGCAAAGAGGTCTCCTGGGACTGTACAGTAGGCTGCAGCAGCCTTCCTATCTGCTGGATGCTTTCTATTGCCTAGACCCTAAAGTGGCATCTTCGTGTGACAACACAGCCACTGAGGCAGCTACCTTTAAAGTGGTTGCAGGTTGGAAAGCTGAGACATGGAAAGTTGTCTCTTACAGACAGCGGGACCTGAAAATCAGCACACGGGTTCATAAAGAATTGGGCTGGGAGCTCCACCCCGTTAATGTTTATTTTTAACAAATGTTGGAATATTGTTCCAAAGGACTGGAAAAGGCCAACAGTGTACAAATATTTACAGAGCATAGAATAAACTGTCAGCCTCTCAGCTTGACATCAGACCCAGACGAAACCGTGGCAAGCTGATACAAGGCTGCTCAGAGAGAATTAAAAGCTGTTTCTGCTCTTTGAGCCTGAATTCATTATGCAATTTTGTGGAGTTTCGTCTACAAAGGTAACAACCCACATGCTGACCTTCTATGAAGGCTGAAAGTCAGCGGAATTACGTGCTTAAAAATATTTCCTCTATTAAGTGGATTTGAATCTGCCCAACTGTGAGGTCCTGAAATGTATCTGCTATGAGGGTGTCCTCATCTGATGATGCTGCAGCAGTTTGCACGGGGCTCCTTTGCTCCAGATCCTGCATGCACAACAGGAGCTCTTCAGCAGTGAGCTGGGAAACAATATTTGCTCCCATGGCTTTCAAGTTCAGGAAAGGTGCTGCAGTAGATAAATAAGAGAGTTTAGTAGATGCTGCAGCTGAACTTTGGTAACAGGTTTAGATAGCTAGGCATTCCTGACCATGCCTTTTAGTCTTAATGCAGGTAAATCTTACACCGCCAAGAAGGAAGATGAAGATGCCACTGACAGCACACAGGTTTCCTGGAAAGCTGTGACCTTGAAAAAGACCCAGGGGTCACTGTTGATGATATTGGCACAAACTGCTGAAGCGATGCTTTGGCTGCATGTAGGAATGCAATTCTGCCTGCAGAAACTGGCTCTGAGAGAAGTGTCAAAGCTATTTGTTAATAACATTGCTAAGACTTTACTGGAAGAGTCTTCCCATTTTTAGCTTCATGGGTTTCTTTTAAGATATTTAAAAATGAGAAGAAAAAAAAGATTCAAAAAAGAGCTACAGAGAAGAGCTTGTTTTTAAGGAGCATATTTTGCTGAGAAATAAATGCATGTCTACTGGTTTGACAAATCTGAGAAAAGATGATCAAGTGATGGAACAAAGTTTGGAAGTCTATACACATATGTATATATATATGTACCTATAGCAGGGTGTTGGAACTAGATGATCTTAAAGGCCCCTTCCAACCCAAACCATTCCATGATTCCATGATTAAAGAAAAATTCCATATTAAAGATTCCATATTATGATTCCATATTAAAGAAAAATCTTTGGTTTAGTAGAAAAATAAAGAACAGGGTTCAGTGTTTGGTGGTGGAAGTGAGGCAGTGCCATCTACAGTGGAGGTGTTCTGTCCGTCACAATCAGCACCTTGACCTGGGGATACAGTGATGGATTCTTTTCCCTGGAGTGAGTTGGACGCCACTGTCCACCAAAACAGTGCACAGAGACGTTCCTGGGTACAGTGTGTGTCATTTGTGGTTGCCTCTGACTTGCAAACAAGCTCTGAGAAGCACCGGCTCGGTGTCCTGCCTGTCCCCTGGAGTTGTTCTATGACTCTGGAAAGTATCCACAGGATTCGTAAACCCTGATGCATTGGACCCCATCAGCGGTAGCTGTTGCCAATTCAAAACAGGGCCTGGAGAGGACTGAATTTGCAGGCTATCTTAAGTACTGGCTAAAGAGTCCAGGTATGTGACAGCATATTGAATTAAGACGTGAATTCACCTAATGCTGCAATATAAGGCAGCAACGGACTTCAGTGTAGGAGAGACATGTAAGAGAGAGCTTCATCTCAACTAACAATAAACATTTCTTCCATGCCAGCAGCTGCTTACAGGTTGTACCCAAGCATGCAAACCAAACCAACACAGCTTGTCAAAAATAATAGGGGTCCAGGCTGGCTGCTGCAACTTGATGCCTTTCAAGTGCTGTGGCAACACAGAGGGTAGGGAAGCAGCTGGATCTTCCCAGCTGGGCATTCCTAGAGAATGACAGCAGCTGGCATTGCATGGAGACAGCACGGTGCCCCTGGCAGACCAGGACATTTCTGATCTCTGGTAAAAAACAGAAGATTGGAAACGATCTTGGAGGGCCCTTCACGTGTCAGTGTTTGTGCTGAATAAATGCTTTGGGACATCAGTTATCTTGTCGTCAAATAGCAGAATGATCACTGGAATGTTTTCAGTTTCAAGCATGCAAAATAAATGCTTCCAAATGAAAAGATCTCTACTTGAGATAGGTACACTGCCTATCTGCCTATCTTTCCATCACGTCTCTGTGCAGAGATGCACAGGAGCTTATTAGACACCGCACTGCACGAGGGGCAGCTCACAGTGCAGTGTGCTGCATTCCCAACACTTCAGCAGGTCCGCATGCCAAACCTGTGACAGACATACAGACCTCGCTGTGGCTTTCTCAGCTTCTTATGCACAACACAACAGATGACAGGATACAAAATGAGCTCAGTCCTATTGCTTGGTGGCCAGAGCATATGGTAGGAATCTTCTAGAGCCCAACACATAAGGCATTTGGACTCTGAATCCTATTTTCTTCTCACTCTCTTGAGCACCAGGGATTATAGGCTTAGGCAAGTCAGCTGGGGATAACAGAGCTGTGTCCAAGGGCATGAGTAGAAAATGGGGAGGAAAATCTCTCCAAAACCTATTCCTCAACTCCAAAGAAAACATGAAGCAGCAGCATATAGCATCAGTTAATTCTCTTGCCACTGTTTTGGAGACTGCTGTTTACATTAATGTGTTAGCTCACATAACAGAACGTATAGCTCTTGACTCCAGTCTTAAGGACAGGAACCGCATACAGCCATGCCGTATTACCCAGAGGAAACGTTCAACAGAAAATGGCCCTTGGGATGCCCTTCAATTGCAGATGCACCTGGCAGAGCTCCTGCTCTGAGGTGTTTGATGAGACAGCAGGCACACCCAGACTGCTCTGTCTGCAGGCATCAGTTGTCCATGGAGCAGTGGGCAGAGCAGGACCTCCCATTCTGTGCCCGAGCATTCCACAAGTTCTTCATCTCCAGATCCAAAGTGTGGTGAAGCCCCAGGACAAGGCCCTACCCAGCATCATGCCAGACTCATGCCACCCACCGCTCCTGAGATGCATCATTTTGGGGGCAAGGACATGGCCGCCATTTCCAAGGGGAAAGGAGCTGAAGTACAGCTACAAGCAACCACCTCAGAAGGCTCCTTTATTACCGGAACAAAGCCGCCTTTACAACACCCGAAGCAGCAAACTGTTATTACAGTCTACAGAAACAGAAGATCTACAAGATCTCTCTCCCAGCTGCACTCGAATATCCCTCTGCCTTCTGCTGAGCCATTAGAACTGTACCCCATGTCAGTGAGCCCAACGCTGTCTGGCCAAACCACCCTCTGGCCCATCAGGTGCCAGTCCAGGAGAAGCAGCAGTAAGCATCACCATCCACAGTAGACACATCTTTACTCAGGTTTACAACTCAGTTTTCCTACTCACAAGTACCTCAGCTCCCTCTAGAAACTGCCATCTGAGTTCAGTGTCCCAAAACACTGAGAATTCTAACATCAAGCAACAATCTACTGGAAGATCCCCTAGATCCTTCTTTGCATAGGAGGGGAAAAGCTACTCATAAACTAACACCAGCTGCCATACTGCCAGATGCCTGTTTGAAACCCACAGACATGACTTACATGAGCCTGGTGCTACAGCTGGAAATCATTTGTTCTGATGTAGAGAATTACAGGCATGTGAGAGAGGCCTCTAAGCACTTAACATGACATGTCATATTGGTCAGCATTCTTTGAGGTTTTCGTTTTCTGCTATCACATTGGTAGGGACAAAGATGTGAGACAACACCTGTGAGAGCGGTGGAGTTGCTGTGAGATGGTGTTAAGGGCTATTAAAGTTCTGTCTTCTGGAAGGCTGATAGGAGCTGGAGGCACCCTCCTGCCAAGTGAGGACGTATCCAGATGTGAAGGTGTCACACATGAGCTGCAGCAGTAAAATCACAGTCATCTCTGCGTGGCACACTAAGGTAGCTTTAATTTGAATGAAGGTCAGATCCAGGATTCTTTAGGATGCTTAAGTTTTGGATTTGGGATGCTGTGGGCATTATAACCATGAGGACACCATGAGGAATGAGGATCACATCCACCACCACTGTCATCACATCACCCCTATGGATCTTGTACTGATTCATAGTTCAGTTCTTTTCCATCTATTCCTTCCTGTAATATTCCTTCACCTGCGCTGCTGCCACAACCACAGCATCTGGGTAGCAGTTCACTGTTCTCCCAAAAATCTGCCTTAGTTGCTTCCCCTTCTCCTTCCCCTTCTCTCCCCCTTCTCCTGGCCAAGATGCCTCCCATACCCCTGGCCTTGAACTCCCTTTCATGTTCCCATGTCCCCTTACTGGGATGAAAAGAATGCCAAAAGTTTTCCGTCTCAAGATGGAAACAAATGTCACAAAAGGTTTCTTAAAATATCATCTCTCACTGGAAAAGTGTGAGTTTGCTAATTAAAAAAGACACGTCAGGGCCTCATGGTGTTTGAGTCAGGATGGACTACAGCCAAGGACTTTCACCATGCATCAGCTCAACTCCTAGGGAAGACCTCATGGAGCATTATGGGGGATGTAGTCCAAACTGGGAAGGCTGGCCCAGGCAGGAGACCTGAGGACAGGAGTCTCCAAAACTACAAACCCAGTGAGTCACCCCGGCAGCATCCCTGGGTCGAACAACCTGACTTTTTGCCAGCCTCCCACTGAAATACTGCGGGCTGTGATATTTCACTAGAAAGTAAATATATTTTTTTCTAGAGAAAAAGCCTTATTTATGAGAAGCTTTAGGCGCTGCTTAACTCCCTGTGTAGCTGGGGCTGTGCATCCCTGGTCCCAGTAGCTTCTAAAGAGAGGACCATGTGTTGGTTGTGATGCTTCCCTGTCTCTGCCTTCCTGCAGGGCTCCTTTTATGAACCTGGAGGTACGAGAACTTTCAGATGCAGCTTTTAACTATGACAAGGATACAAGGGGACTTCCTTTTGCCCTCCCTGGGAGCTGCTTGGAATCCAGCCTCTTAAAGGCACTGCCCATTAGCAACGGGCTTTGTTATCAGGCAAGGCTAATTGCTGACACCATTCCCCATTCATAAGCATTCAGCTCTGCAGTAAACCAGGAAAGCTCTTACCCACAGCACTAATTCCTTTGATGATAAAGGTTCTGGATGTGCCATATCAGCCCTCGACCTGCCTACGCCAGGAAGCCTTTATTTAGCATCAACATTTATCATTGCTAAACGTATAAATAATACCATTAACCACTCTGAGCAGTGATAAAATTAGCACTGTAAACAGAGAAAGTGAGTGACCTTCGTGGAGAACCATTGTTGATTTTGACCCAACACCTACCAGTATGATTAGTCACAGCAGAACTGCTCAAGGAAAGGGGCCATTGGGGCTTGTTTGGAAATTAGAGACTTGCACTGTTTATTTTATGAAACAGATCTAATTCCTGCTGAGTTTCTCTGTAAGCACCGGGTCACGGCCCCACCTCCGCTCCTCCGGACTCAGCGGCTCCCCAGGGGCTCATGAGCTGCGCCTGGATGCTGCAAGCAGCGCTCCTGTAAGCTGAGCTCTCTTCCAGGCGGGTGGAAGGGATGCTGTCCTGTCTGTCCCGTCCATCCTGCCCATCCTGGCCCAGAGCTGGGGCAGGAGGTGCCACGCAATCACAGGGAATTGAAGCAATTCTAATGGCTTCCTCCTCTTCACACCCTGGCGATTTTCCACCCTGAGATGTATGTGCCCTGGGGAGGGTACAACTCCTGGCCACGCAGATGTCACACATCCCTTCTGAGGGAAGCTAGGTCTGATGGACTAGTAAAGACTGCAGCACAGACAGCTATTGCAGCTGAAAATGCTGCCATAATAGCAGTGGAGCTGGACACTCACGCAATTAGAAGTCAGCATATGCTGGTTACAGTTTACAGTTCCTCGTGTAAAGGCTGAGCTTTTAACAGCAATATTAATAGGGAGCTCCCAAGGCTTCACCTGGGCTTCAATAACTGTGCTGCTTTGAAAAGGTTGCCCAAGCATAGCTGTGATAAATCAGGACGAAATACTAAAAAGCCTTTCTTAAAACTTTCCTAAAGGTGGCTGAGAGTCCCATAACCTGGAAGGTCTCAAAAGACCTGCCAGTCCTGCTCACTGGGAACAGTTTTGGCTCCAAGGGCCTTCCGAGCATTAAGCTCCTGGAAAGATACAGTCTCTAGTTGCAGAAAAGAGACTTCATTATCCACTAAGGCATCCCTCAGCTCAGGGAATGTGATTCACCACCCCCAGAGAAGTTACATCCAGGCAGTCAGAAATCGTGCTCACACCAAGCAGCAGGTTCCACAAGACCACCTGCTAATCTCAACTGCAAGCCTGGCTTCAGAAGCTGAACAAAATCACAGCACCCACAGCTTTGAACCTTTGGGGTCATATTTATTTTCCCAATCACTAGCATTAAACAGCATCAGCTCAGACTTAGCACTGTGTCCTGGGGTCTGTGTTTGTCTGTCCTGCAGGTGGGGAGTAACCCAGCACATGAGACACCTACCACAGCTCTGTCCTCTGAGATATCCCCCTCTCTCTGTTTTTCTCACTCTCCCACAAACTGCTGGCAGGTAACAACTTGAACATTTAGTACATGCTGGAAATCACAGTCTTTTCATCCAGACTTGTCATCTGAACATGAAGTGTGACGTGCTGTACTCTTTCAGATTGCATGGGGTTGGTGTACACAACACTGGGTCAAAAGAAAGAGACAAACTCTTACGTAGTCAGTGTTGCACTGGACAAACTGCTCTAATTATCCATGCGGCTGAGCAGAGCAGTTCCCTGGAAATACTGAAGCCCATGCAAAGTGTTGACTGCGCCATAGAAGCAAAGAAATGTTGGCTGGAGGGACCTCAGGAGGTAGTCCTGTCCAAACTCCTCATTGAGCTGGAACAGACGGAGCTAGTCAGAAAATGGCTGATTTGGGAAGTTTGGAACTGAAAAAGAGCAATGTCTTTCCAAAAAAGTTGTCACGGATCTGTTACTTTATTTACTGTAATTTAATTAAGCTGATCATTAGTTTAATTTGATGATCTGATGTAGAATAAGATGCACTGGAACGAGTCACCCAGGGCTGTGTGAGGAGTTCCCCACCACTGCCAACTCAAAAATCAATACAAAACAATTGCTGAAAATACGTGCTCCATAAGCCTTCACTTGGGGAAGCACTCTGGCCTGCTCTGTGCAGTAAGACAAGCCAGATGACATTCCTTCTGCCTAACCAGCAGTGACTACAAGCCCCTTTTCCAGCCATCCTTCTGGCTTCACTACCTCGTTCTGTTCATAATACCATGTTAAATGGGCACTGGTGAGGTTTGATGGTTCTCTGCCCTGCTATTAATGAGAGATATCCCACGTTCAGTCAAGGATAGAGCAATCTTGTGAACTTCATCCAGGGTCCTAATATTATCCTACTACCTTAGAAGAGGAACATGGCTGGGTTTGGAAATGAACTGATTTCTGTGCTGGAACTGTCGTGCCATGAGCAAGGTGGGTCCCCACACTTCAGGGACAGGGAATGTAGAGCTTGTCCAGCTCTGTAAGAACAACAGAATCTCACTGAGAAAAACCAGTGAGGAATGAGAGGGAAAACACACTGATATACAGCTCAGGGTGCCCCTACTTCTGCAGCCAGCCTCCTCCTGCCCTTCCCTCACACAGCTCCTTTCCACAGAGCTGCCCCACACCCTCGAGCCTGCCTGTTCCCCGTCCAGAGACAGTGCTTCATCTCACCCAGTGTCCGGGCACACTCTCCTATGGCTCTTCCCGGATCTTGCTAATGTGTTTGCCTTCCCCTCCTACCAGTGGCTGCCAGGAGGTGGTGGGGAATACGTGTGTCCTAATTGCAAGCACATGCTGGCCAGCCCTGCTCGCAACCTGACGGTCAGAACTGTCTCAGGAAATGTAAGTGAGCCCTGACGCGTGTCTGTGCCATGTTCGTTTTCCTGTTGTGCTGCTGATTGGCGTGTTCGACCCAAAGTAAACAATACCTATGCCATGCACTACAGAGTGCTTTCCTGCTTGCAAGTGCCAGGTGCTGGCAGGCGCAGCGTGCAGGAAGGCTGCAGAGCCTCAGCAGAGCCGGCAGACTGGCAGGTCCCAGCCTGCGAACACAGCTTGCAGTGAGCGGCAGAATCCTCAGGAGGGAGAGCAAACCGCTTTCTCACTCTTTTTTCACTGTTTCCCAATTGTTTGCTGCCTGTGTTCCCATCACTGCCACTCTCGGCTCTCACGTTCACCATCTCTCCAGGGCCTTCCCTGGGTTTGGATCTCCTTCCGAAGCCTGACAAGCTGGGATGAACATTCTCACCATCCCATGCTGGCCACAGCCTCCCACATTCAGTGCCACCCGGGGTTTCCTTTTCTTCCTTTCGTTGTCTGCTCCCTACCAACAGGGACAGTATGCATCACCTCCACACACGGGCCACAACATGGGGCTGTGCTCTGAAAGTCACACATGGTGCCCTACAGGTTGTGCAAGGTTAAGGCAGGGTAGCAAACCCCCCTTGGCTTGAAAATGGGCCTGCAGCAGCTGGATGGACACACAGTGGGAAACTCTGGAGGGGAAAAAGAAAGAGGAAAGGATGTACTGGTATGGACACCTGAGAGAAAGGAGGCAGCAGGAGAGAGGACCCAGGCACCCCTCTCCAAGGCTCAAGGTTGGCATAAAGATGGTGCCACTGTGCAGCAGAAGGATCCGGTGGCACTCACAGAACAGAAATGGGGCTGAGAAGAGTCTCTGGTTGTGGATGACACATCCAGAGGCTGCAGGGTGCAAGACCCAACGTTGTTTATGAGCAGCAGCTACATCTCCTGCCTCCCTACACCAAGCAACACCTCATGCCTGTCAGCACGCTGATGGAGATCTGTGATGTTCAGGCCAGTGCCTGTGGCCCCTGCCTGCAGTGAGGGTCCCCAGTGCCGTTGCCTGGGGCACCCATGTCCCACAAGGGCCTCTGTCGGTGGTGGGCCCGCGGCTACCAGCCCGCCAGGCCCAGGGCTCAGCTGTGCTGATGGGAATCTCGCAGAGCTGCCAGTTGCATTCCAGCTCATTATGTTTTAATTTAGTCAATCCATAGGCTGCCTATTGTGAGGATATCAGCGCTGAGGAGTAAAATCCAAATCCAGAACATTGCAAAAGAACCAAACTGCCAAAATGCAGAGACAGGGAGACAAAGTAAATCTGTCACGAGGCAGTCCTGACAGACCTCCCACCCCGAGAGGAGCCAGTTCCCAATTAGCACAAAGAACTTGGGCAAAGAGGAGGAACAGATTCAAAAACAAATGAAAGGGACCAAAAATGGTCAAGAGAAGGCCAATGGAAACACTCAGGTCAGCACTGTGCCACGTTGCCTACCCTGTGCCTACCCTGGTCCGGCCATGGTATATGGGGATGCTGTGCTGGTCCACGAGCCAGGGCGAGGGGAGCAGGAGAGGTGCTGGGCACAAGGGGTGGCAATGAGAGCATATAGAGGCGAGTCCAGGGAACAGCACAGTTTCTGGGAGAGACGTGAGGTTGGGAGGGATGGGCAGGCAGGGCACAGCAAGGAGCCAGAGCCCTTCCTAGGGCAGCACTGCTGTGCCTGTACCCACTCCAAGCTGCATTTTGTCCCCATGGGGCTCTGAATTTGCAGCCAGCAAACAGCAATCCATCAGTTGGCAGAGAAATCTCCACCTTGGAGCTGGTGTGGTGGCTGTGGTGTCACTGAGTCTCCCGTCCCCGTGTCATGTCTGAGCTGGGTGCTGCAGGCATCACACGGGTGGGCATTGGGATGCTCCCTCCTGACAGTGCTGACGGAGGAAGGAGTGAGAGCTGGGCAGTGGGGGGGGGAAGAGGAGAGAGGAAGAGTTTTGCTGGAGGTATAAATCCATCCCGCTGTGTGACTGTAACACTGTATTCCAGCTAAGCATCTGCCTGCAGAGCTGGAGGCCAAAGGGATGCTGGGTCTGACCTCCTGCATAGTGCGGTCCTCCCGCCAGGCCGGTGCTCGGGCAGCACATTAAGAGCCATTTCCCGTACGAGAGCTCCTCAGCCCCACGCCTGATCGCATCCAGCACTGCGGCTCGCGCTGATCTTCCCGTGATAAAATAGTTTCCTACTCGCTTTGAAGCCTTTGGGCTCCAAGTCCAGCCCGCGTTTGCTGGCTGCTTTGGTCGGGCTGTTTGGGATGCTGTCTGGGGAAGGAGCAGACACCTCCCCACTGCGGGCCCTGGTGGGTGGTAAGGGGTGGGTTTCAGCTCCTTGGAGAGGATCAACGCTGAGTCCGGCCCTGACTCCTGGCTCGTTAGTTAGGTTTGCTCAAACACTAAATCAGTCCTCTGGGTTCAGGCACATTGGAGAGGCCAGACGAGAAGAAGAACTGAGGAAGATGGGGTCACCAGCTGCCATCAGATAAGCCACAGAACCGCACAAGCCGCCCCCTCCCCACCTGCCCCTGCCCTGCCCTGTCTGTCTGTCTGTCTCACGGCAGGCAGATTCCTCCCCTTGCTCCCACCACCCTCCTTCCCCAGGCGCCCTTTGGCTTTCTGCAGCTCCCTGCAGTCCTCTCTGTTCTTGACTAACCTAAACAACTCTATGGCCTCTATGAATTTTTTCCCTTTACTGCTCATCCTGGTTTCCAGAGCATTGCAGACTATGCAGATCATAACAGCTATATTTAAGGTTGCCTGACAGTTTCCATGATATGACCCATTGTTTGGTTCCTTGCAGCACTGCCAAATTTTAACCCTTTTGGCTGAACAATTTGGGCTAGTTTCAGCAAAGAACAAGTTCAGTCCTTCAGAAAAGCCAAGTTAGGGGAAAACACCTGGTTTGCTCCAATTGTCAGCCAGACTTGCTAGACAGCCTGTCCTTTAGAGATCTGGTAGATGACAGGGGGAGGACACCTGGCCTCAGAGCTCTTGCAACTACTTGTGACGGACAAATCCACCCAATTACCCAGGGACCTGAAAATCCCATTTGCTCCAGTCGCTGTGACACAGAGCCTGGAGGAGCTGGCAGCTGGGAGCAGTCCCGGCCCCACACTGCCCGCCTCTGAGCCCCTACCCCTGCTGGGCTGCCAGTACTGGGACCCTGCAGAGCCTAGCTCACGTCTACAAATTCCTCTGCTGTCAGCAAGCTGCTGAGAAGCCAGCAGAAGGCTTTGCTGGTCGGTCTGTGGCATCAGTGACTGCCCAGTGCTTTGCCTCTGTTCAGTTTAGGTGGTGGAGGGGAACGAACACGATAGTGACCTTTGGGGCATATCTGTAAGGGCAGATCTGCTGGGCTTGCTGTCTGTTTTTAAACTGAAATCATATTTTATTGATAAAGTTTTCCACTCTTTTGTATTTTGCAGCCTTTACATAACTGTATGTTTAATATAACCACAGCCTGACCAAAAAAAAAAAAGTAAAATTAATAATAATAAAAAGTATGTTCATATAACCAAAGCCTATTCCACAGAGCGTGCACACTGGGAACAACAAAAGGTGCACAGGCAGAATCAAGTGTCATTCTCTATGCTGCACCTTCCCATCATTTTGCTTCATTTCTGTACGCAGTCCCTATCAATGTCTGACAGCACTGCAGCTGACAGGGAGCCTACAGGCCCTGCTCTTGTGCAGGACTTGGGAAATCCCATGCAAGTTTTGTCAGTTTGGTTCCTTGATCATTATGGAACCTGTAACAAACCCCATGCAAGCACAAAATCCTCGTCCCAGACTGGGCCCTGAAGCAGGTGACAATGCCAGTTATGCACTGCTCATCACACCACAGCTGAAAACATCAAATCTGCGGCCCGCGATGTTAAAGCAAGGACTTGGAACAAACACAGCTGCAAGTGATGGGTCCTGCACGAGCTGCATACTTATCCCATGTGCTACAGAAACTGCCTGGGCTGTCACTGGGACACTTTGTCTAACAAGCAGTCAGAAACCAAGAGTAATTTGCGCAGGATTCCGCAGCCAAAATTTAACACCACTGACTTTTCCAGCTTCCATTCAAGTCTTTTCCACAGCCAAGAGTACACTCATGTCAAATACAGGAGTGAAGGAAAGGGATGAAAACTCTTGTGTTCCTCCAGGTTGTCCTTTAAGTCAGCGGATGGCTCTCCCACACCACTCACCCCCTGGTGAAGGTGCCACGTTGCACGGCCAACCTTCCCCCGTGAACTGCTGTCACCCTCATCTCCCTTATAAACCCTTGGAAAGCAAAGAACAAGCTCGTGCTCTTCCTGTCCTCTTAAAAACAATATTACACAACCCACTTCTAAAGAATGATGGTCTTTCTTATAGCCATTCTGAAACTTGAATATTTTATAATGGATAAAACGATCACAGCGAATTCCAAGGACAGCCAAGGAGCTCAAAGTGATCCGATCATATTTCCAGCCATGAGACCTTTGGAAAGAGCCCCAGAAAGAGGGGGAAACACATTAATTTTACGTTTTAATATTCAACAAACAGAGCAGACTGCAGAGCGGCAGTGTCCAGTTGAAAGTGTCGAGAGGTTTATTTTTGTTCAAACCTGCAACGGGGCTGAGTTTGGGACTCTCTGTTTAGCTTTTCAGCCTGTAGTTACATTGTGTAAACAGTTTATTTAACATCATTTTTGGCACTTCTTCAGTAAACCCACCATAATAATCCTACTGGCAGACCAAACAGATCACAGATTAGCAGACAAAGCTGCTGTAAAACACCAAATTACCCATCCCTGCTTTCCTGTTTTCGGGAGATGTGAAGCCCCGTACTTAGTTGTGTTTACGCCTCGCTTCATGGCTGAACCCCCAGGTCATGGAGCTGCTCCCATTAACGCTCAGATCCACCCCTAGCTCCGTCACAGAGGGGCAGTAGGGTGGGGGGAAGATTTTTTGACCCTTTTAGGAGCTCATAAACGTGCTGGGGTGCTGGCTGTTGCTTAACAGGGTAGGTATGCCGGCTTGATCCAGATTGGAAAAGACTCTGGACTAAATGCTAAAGTCACCTATTGCTTACATTTCATTTTAATGTGCTTGAGTTCAATAAAAGTTTATCATCTCCATTAAAACGGTGCCTATTGGAACTGATTTAATCTTGTTAGCGCAGAAAACCACATGAAAGGAATCAAGTTCATGGACAGGATTGAGCACAGTTACTTTTGGAGCATAAATTACATAAAAGCAATGGATAATCAGCTAGAGCCACAGCGCCTGTCACCTGCATTATTCACATATTTATGCCAATGCACTTTGCTAGGGAAGGTGCTGGGCAGGAGCCATATCGCAGCGGGACTGAGCGCCTGCCAAGCACAGGAGTAATCGGCTGCTTAATGTCACAGCATCAACACTCTCCTAAAGAGTCCATGAATTGTGTTACATTTGAACAAACAAATGTCATGTGTAGGGGTGCTGGTCAAATGTCTACTGGCAACAGGACAATGCGCTTGTAAATCCTGCCTCCGTATCACCCTGCTTTCAGCATGGGGATGCTCTGCTTTTTGCAGGGGAATTGCCAGCTCCACCTGTCTGCTCCAGGACTCAGCTGGGTAGGAGGGATGCTGCTACAGGGCAGGGGGGTTGCTTGGGCTTGGGGCTGCAGCCCCAGCTTGGCCTCCTGGCAAGGGAGGCAATGGAAATGGGCACTCCTGTAATTCCACACTCTCCTTTTAGTGACTCCATGCCCTGGCAGACCATCCTCTTAACATGATGATGGGGGTAGAAGGAGAGAGGAACAAGAAAGGGCAGAAAATCATCTGGAAGAGATGCAACACTTCCCTTTTCCAAGGGAGCATCTTGCTGCAAGCAGCCACCCTTTCTGATCCCATCCCACCCCATCCCATCCTGTCCCATCTCACCCATACTGCCATGGCAACTCAGTCATGCAGACCCCAGCCCTGCAGGATAGATTGCTGTGCTGCTGCTGCTGCCTGCAGGGCTGCGGTTTGCTGACAAGGGCTCTCTGGAGAACAGGAAATCTCCTGGTGTCTGGCCAACATCAACACCACGCACCTCTGTCTCCCAGTTCCCCCAGTGTGCAGGCAGAGGGAAGCACTGAAGAGCTTACCTATGCTTCAGCATCTCACTCATGGACACAAGTCCCAAAAGCCCAACAAGATAAACCACATCCTTAGCACCTTGAATGGAGGCACAGCTCTCTGTGCTCCCAAATCCCCCTTGCACACGGATGGGATGTGCCCACAGCTATGCATGTGACTGAATCCTGACCTTATCATTGCTGCTGGCAGTGCTCACAAAGACAAACATATCCTCTCTCTTGTCACAGCCAGTGCTGAGGCTGTGCTGCCTCAAAGTGAAGGGGCAGGAGGGCTCTTGCAGCTCTGTGCATGGCCAACAGGCACCAGCACATGGGGATCTCCAGGCCTGCATCACCTGGAAGCACAGAGGTGACCCAGAAAGGACTCAAGTCCTGGAATCTTGAAAGCACAAATACATCATATACACAAACATGTAAAGACGCACACTAAAGGAGATATACTCAATCAGGAGGCCCTATAGTTCACCAGTAACCACTGGTAACACCACCATCTCATTCTGAGCATAGCACAGAGTGCCAAGCCCCATATCCACCTTTCAGCAGGAGGAAAAAGAGTTTCCCTGAGGTGAGCACATGGCTCTGGCATAGACAAACCATCAAGTCAGCGTAGAGGAAGGTGACACAGGGCAGGCTCCATCCTCCAGGCATGAGAACACCCAAAACAGCTGTTAAGGCAAAGAGATGGAGGAGTGGGTAAGAACTTGGTCTGACTTGAAGAAATATTTAAAGCTTAAGTGATGGATAAGAAGGAGCATGAATCAGTTGGCACATATCTGGAAGATGCAGATGAGGGACACTATTTTATGTCACATCTAGAGCATGAGTGGGGATGTATACAGCTTACTTCTGTTGAAAAACTGGAAAGAAAACTTTCCAAGAACATCAAGTACTGGAAAGTTCACAGCCTCTGGGAAAGCCCTGGGAGTGGTCTGTCTGTCAGGAGCATGTCCTGGGTCAGCAGGAGTCGGCCTGGTTTGGGTGCCTGCAGGTCGTGGTGAGGATCTTGGCCTTTGCTACATGGTTCTGGTTTGCAAAAACTTGTGGCTTTACCAAGCTGAGCTCACAGGAGTGTGATGGGGTACGCTGCAGACTTGGAGAGCAGGAGACATTTCCTTGAGTACTGCCTGGAGAGAGACAGAGAGTTTAGCTTCCTGAGCCCAGAAGGAATCTGTGGGGAACAGGATTCCACTCACAGGACAAGAGTGGCACAAGAGTGGCTCTGCACTGACCACGAATACATTTGCAGTGGAGGTCAGGGGTTTCTAACCACCACTCCCAGCTATCTATGACAACAGCAAGAGCAAACCCATGGGCAGCTGAAGCTGTTGATTGAAGCCTTCAAAACCTCTGCTCATGCAGGAGGCTCAGCTCAGCTCTTCTGCTCTCGCCATGGACAAGCATTTGCACAGAGGACATGAGATGATTCTCATCCAACTGGCCACCATGTCCAAGCGTGCCGATAGTCCTGCCAGCTTTCAAGGAAAATGATTCATTAGTGTGTGAGCATCCTTCCTGGTTACCACTCACCCACTGTGCCAGGTACTGGTGGTACTGATGTACGAAAACCCCACACCCCGGTGCAAATCACAAGTGGCCACTGATGCGGACCACAGCGGACCACAGCCAGTGGGATGCTGCTGTGCCAAAAGGCATCACGGCTGTAGAGCTTGTGATGTCCCCAGAAAAGCCTTGTGACACAGAGCCCCGAGGTGCCATCCCACCTGGGGAGACCTACGTGCACCACTTCTGAAGGGAGCAAAAAATCGCAGGTCATTTGGTCACTGTAGTGACCCCTTATGCTTGGAAAGCTGTACACAAACAAGCCATTCTCATAAGTATCTCCCATGTTCAGAGGGGTCTGAAACAGGATTTACCAATTATTAAAAATCTCTCTGAACGCAGGAGATTTCAAAGAGGGCTTGAGCAAGATTTTCCCCCTTTCAGGTGACTGCCTGCGTACACCACTTCAGAGGGAATGAGCGAGCATGAAATTCAATTATACAGGCACCCACTCAAACATCTGAACCAGAATCGCTTCCCTTAATCTTTACGTTGAGGACGGGGTAAGACCACGAAGCCACTTTCAGCGTGACAGCTCTTTGTTTCATCTGCAGTCCTGTAAGATACACAGCTCACTTAACTGAAGAGCAGGGATTTTGAGCTGTGTGCTGCTAACGCTTTCTGTAAGCAACACGGACTAACAGCACTGCCCATCACTGTCAGCCCCTGCAGAGGAAGGCAATGGGGAGCAGCCATTGCTCAAGGGCTGGCCAAGGAGGAGGCTGATGAGCAGACACAGGGCAATGGGTGACTGGAGAACAGCTCTCACAGCCCTGTGCAGCCCACGCTCCTAGGGATGGACACAAGGTGAACAGCTCGTTTGTGAGGCTGATGAACCACGTGTGCCTCCAGAGGACAGTTTGCCTTCCATCTTGTCTCCTAAACAAGTGTTTCACTGTTCACCTGATTTTAAAACTTGTTGCTCTCTTCTGAGCTAAAATTTCAGTTGAACAGCAAAAAAGTATTGCTGTGGCACCCCAGCCATATCATGGCATCAGCATTCTGCCAACGATTTGTGGTGCTGCAGTATTTGAGACAGTGAAATGAGACTTTCTGGCAGTGCCAGCAGACGTAAGGCGGGCTGACGTGCTGGAGACTTACACTGTGTTTCTCAACTTCTGCAAGGAGGCAAATGTAAAGTTTTCTGCTGAGCTATGATGGAGATTAAGAAGCCATGAAGGATAGTGGATGTGTTTGAAGTTGCTCAAAATGGGTTTCCTGACGGGATTTAACAGGTCACAGCACCTGCAGCAGTGAAGCACTCTTGAAACAACATGTTGTCTCAGCAGAGCATTGCTGTGATTAAATAATGCTCATATCTGCCTCTGAATGCAAGTCTTTGGTACCACATGGCATGGGGACTGATGGCCAGCTGTCCCGTGATGTCCTCAACTCATCTGAATCTATCTGGGGTAGCTCCACATTGGCCGGAGGCACAAAAATCAGAGTAAAATGAGAATAAGTTTGGAGCTGAGTCCCCTTTGTCAGTGTCTACCAACCAGAGAAGTCTTGGTTTGGAAATTCTTTGCCCTTTGTAATGCCCTGGAGCCTCTTTGATGCCAAGTTTCATCTGTTTCCTGCTGAGGGACTGCTTGAACACCATTCAGCCCTGTCTCCATGAGTCAGTGCAGAGACTCTGCAGCCCTCCTCACTGCTGGGAGCACCACCAGCCCTGCGTGGATGCTCCAGGGCTGCAGTGTCTTAGAGTAGCAACCTGGCTGTCTTTCACATAAGGCCATGTCTCAACAGAGATTTAGCAAACATCATAACTCTTGCTGCAATCTGGTGAGCAGGCTACAGCTAAAGCACTGGGAGAAGGGAGCGAAATGAGGGACCAGAGACAGGTTCAGAAGTGGAGGAGAGGTCTCATGAAGGGAACACTTCTCTCAGTGCTGCTCTGATGCTCACTCCTAAAGGTTGTCAAGCCTGTGCTCATTGCACACCACGAGCAGCTCAGCTGTCTCACTGGAGGTCTTCTTTCTAATTAGCAGTGATGGCTAATTAAAGCCTTGAAAGGTGGAAAAACCCATATTTGCTAGCTGCTGGCTGAAGACTGCTAACCCTACGCTATGTGGCTGAGTCCCACGCATCAGGCTGAGCCCATGAGATCAAGATACCATCAAATCTGGTTTCTGAAGGGCAGAAGTACACTACAGATAAGTCTTTCAGCAGAGAACTGGCTGTCCCTGGGAGCAGACAGTCCCACTGACCTGACTTCAAGCCCAAGAACCTTTTGGTGAAGGCCCAGTATGCGGAGAAGAAATATCTCCAAGGCGGATGCTTTTGAGATGTTTTCCCAACCTAAGAGCATTAAGTATTTGGAGCTGGGACTGCAGAGGCAGAGGAATTCAGTTGCTCCGGCTTTCTGAACAAGCCTTGTAGCACCAGAATTTTTAAGAAAGGGCAGTAAATGTGTTTCCTCTGTTTGCATTAAACACTGCGCAGATTGCTGTCACAAGGAATGAAAACAGGAGTTGGGTCAGTAAATGATAATGAGTCTCCATGTGCCTTTCAGGGGGTCAGTGCCAGATCACAGAGCCCGGGCCCGTGCCAGGAATCCGGGGGAGGTTTCCTGGAAGAGCTCGGAGCAGGAGCAACCTCGACGCCGGCCCTGGCTCCTCCAGTGAGTCCCAACCGGGGGAGCTGCTGATCATCTGCAGATGCTCTGCGGGTACCGGAGCAGCCAGCATGCAGGGCTGAGTCCTGGTGCCGGGCAGATAATTCACTCCTTGCTGCACAGTCGTGTTTTTGCCAAAGCCGAAATTTTAATTAAAAACAAAAAAAAAAAAATCGTGTCCTTTTCCCCTTGAACTTTTGGGAGGATTCCCATGGAAGAACACCAGGAGAATCCCCCAGAAGTAAACATTTCTCAGTTATTAAACTCAAGTAAATAAACAACCCCTGTCGTACTCCCATGTAAACAGGAACACTTTATTAAAAAGATGAAAATGCTCTGTTTTTGTGAAAGGAAAAGCTAATCCCACACCACCTCTCTGCAGCCCCAAAGGCACCCGGCCTTGGCTGGATGTGCCTCCTTGCTACAGCACTGCCAGCCGTGTTTCACCACATCACCTCAGAGGTGGCCAGCAGCATCCCTGAACACAGGTTCTGTGGGCCTTGGCTCGAGCTTCTGCCGCTGTGCTCCGAGCACTGGCTGGCCCGGCCCCAGCTGCTGGCACCACCAGACCCTGCTCTGCAAGGAGAAATGTCCCTGCGGGAGAAGCATCCCACAGCCTGGGGTGCCACTGGCACTCATCACTGTTCTCCGCTGCTCGCCACGTGCCCCCGCTGTGCTGGAAGCATCTCCCCCTGCTGCCCCTGCTGTGTGCATGGGCCCTGACTCATCTCTCACTCACGTGGAGGGCTCGTGTCCCCGCAGCTTGGGGTCAGGCACTGTTCATCCCCTGGTGAGAGAAGGAGATGAGAAGCCACGGCTTCAGCAGCGGAGCCAACATTCTTCTGGGTGACTGGCAGTGCACAAGCTTTTGGGGATTCGGAATAAAGAGTGCCCCTACCTAAAATCACACTATGGAGAGGGACCATTGTGGTGGGAGACCTAACCCCTCTGGTCCTCTGCACCTGGGAAGAGGAAGAGTTTCTTTTGCTGAGATGACAAGTGCCCCACGAAGGAGACCCTCCATCCTTCTCTCTTCCAGCTGAGGGCTTTTCCCAATCCATCAGCCCAGGTGCATGGAGCAGCCTGGGGATGCTGGGGGCACAGAATTCTCCTCCAAAGCTGTGAGATGAAGGGCTGCTAAGCAAAGAGGACTCAGCAGCCTTTTTCTGTGCACAAACCTTGCAGAACTGCAGTTCCCAACAGCAAAGCGAGATAGCACCATGCACAGAAGTGATTTTCACAGAATCATAGAATGGTTTGAGTTGGAAGGGACCTTTCAGGTCGTCTAGTGCAACCCCCTGCAATGAGTAGAGACACACACAGCTCCATCAGTGCTCAGAGCCTGGCCCAGCCTGACCTTGAATGTCTTCAAAGATGTGGCACCCACCACATCTCTGGGCAACCTGTGCCAGTGCCTCACCACCCTTATTGTGAAAAAACCTTCTTTCTTGTATCCAATCTAAATCTCCTCTCTTTTCATTTGAAACCATTTCCCCATGTCCAATCACAACATAAAATCACATGTTGTCCATCTTCTCTCATCGAGATTGTTGAAATCCTGCAGTACCCAAGGCTCTTTCAACATGGGTTAAGCCACTCAGGCAGCCTGGGAGCACTGACCTCTTCCACCACCCCTTTCTTGCCCCTGATGAGGACACAAGAGCCACATGTGTCCTGCAGAGAAATTCTGTTCAGGCTTGTTGCTCACTTTGGTGTTTAACATTCCCACTGATTATCCAATGCTGCCTCAGAAAAATGTACTTGGAAGCAGTGCAGTATTGTGTCTGGGGGGAGCGGTGGCTGCCTCCAGGGAGCTCTCCTTCTGCAGACCTTCCTTGCCAAGTCCCACTTCTGAGCACGCCTCTCCCTCCAGCCCCCAAAGCCATGGAGGCCCCAGCTCCCCAGGAAGCAAAGACAGGCATGTCTCCAACCTCCTGGTCCTCACAGGGCTTTACAGGGCCATCTCACTCCCACCATGCAATCTGCATGGGCCTTGACCAGCCAACCTGGGAGTTTGGAGGCCATTCTTTGGGAGCTGGCTGCATTTCGACTGTGAATTTTTGTTATCTTAAAGCCATGATTCAGAAGCCAGATAGCCATCGCTGCTTTCCAAAGCCCTGGGCTCTGCTCCAGCCTTGCGGGCCCAGACAGGGAAGGGCACGCACAAGTCAGCTCTCCTGCTATGACCATGGGTCAGATCTTCAAAATCAACAAGGCACAGTGACTGCAAGGGTCAACAGATCCACAGCAAGACGATGACTCCAGCAACAGCCTCCCCATCAGCAGCACCGCTGCTGTTCTGGGTCTCCACCACCGCATTCACCACCCTGGCCTAGCTCCTACAATAAGCCTTGCAATTACAACAATTAGAATTTTAGAAACATTAAGGTTGGAAAAGATGTCTGTGGTCATCTAGTCCAACTGTCCTCCTACCACCAATATTGCCCAAAAAATCATGTTCCTAAGTACAACATCTTAATGTTCCTAGAACAACTCTAGGGACAGTGACTCCACCACCTCACTGAGCAGCCCATTCCAAGAGACTGGATCACTGCACTGAGGCCAGAGGGATGAAGTTCAAAATGACCAAGTGCTGGGTCCTGCCCTTTTGGCACAACAACCCTAGATAACATTACAGGCTTGGGACAGAGTGGCTGGAAGCCTGTGTGGAGGAAAAGGAGCTGGGAGTGTTGGTCGATGCTCAGCTGAACATGAGCCAGCTGTGTGCCCAGGTGGCCAAGAAGGCCAATGGCATCCTGGCTTTTATAAGCAATAGTGCAGCCAGCAGAGCAGGAGTTCATTGGCTCTCTGTACTCAGCTCTGGTGAGGCCACACCTCGAGTGCTGTGTTCAGTGTTGGGCCCTCACTATAAGAAAGACATGGAGGCCCTGGAGCATGTCCAGAGAAGGGCAACAGAGCTGTGAGGGGTCTGGAGCACAAGTCTGATGGGGAGTGGCTGAGAGAACTGGGATGGGTCAGTCTGGAGAAGAGGAGGCTCAGGGGAGACCTCATGGCTCTCCACAGCTCCCTGACAGGAGGTGGTGGTGAGGTGGGGGTCAGCTTCTGCTCCCAGGTAATGGTGATAGGACAAGAAGTGATGGCCTCAAGCAGTGCCAGATGTTCAGGTTGGATATTAGGAAAAACTTCCTCTCCATTTAATACACTTCTCTCTGTATCTCCTCCTACTCATGGAAGAAGATGGAAAAAGCTACCATGCCCACTTCTTATTTTCATCCTGGAATTCATAAGTCTTTCTTACAAAAAACCATGGAAAACAGAGGCTCTGTGATTAACAGACAGGTAATGTTGATGGATTCTCTGCTGTGAACCTCTGTGGCTTAACCTTTGCCAAGCCCCAGCTCTGACTGCCAGGACGTCTGCTTCCAGGCGAAGGTTTTGCAAGCACTCAGCTTAAACAGGTCAGCTATCCCTCACGACAGGATTTGGGAAAAATGTTGTTTTTCTCCATGATAAAAAGCTCCTCAAAGCCACTATGCAGAAGATGGAACCCTTTGGCTTCAGAGCGAGGGCTCACAACCAGGTATCTCTGGGAAAATCCGGCTCCATTTGATCAAATGATAGATCTCCAAAATTCGGAGTTTACACATCATGTCCTGTGGAAAAATAACATCTGCTCATGTAATCCCACTTTCTATGGGAATGCAGGAAAATGAAATTGCCCAGGCAATTGGGAAAGTTTGAGAATTTATTCACGAAATTTGAGAAAAATATTTTGGCACTGGAAAACACAGATTTGTCAAAATTTAAACCTACACGAACCTCCCGGCTTTTTTCTTTTGCCTGTTAAAAATGTGAAAGGTATAAATTTGAAGATTTTGAAAGGACATTGGTATATACATCTGTGCCAAACCTGTCCAGGTTTTCCTCTCACGGTGACGCTTTGTTTAAAGTTCCAGTTTGCTGCATTTTATTTATGTATTTTATTTATTTTTAAATGAAAAAGAAGCCAAAGCTCATCCAAAACATCTCAGATTTTCTGAAACGCGTTTTTTCTTCTGTTCTGACATGAGCATCATGAAAGTGCCCAGAGGTGGGGAGAGGGGGGAGAAAAATGCTATGCTGGCTTTTTAATTGGAGCAAAACAGAATTGTTCTAAATGTCACAAGAGGACTCCTGCTGGGCAGCCCCCCGGGGCTCCTCACCCCGCCTGCAGCCCCGGAGGTGCTTTGCAGCTCTCAGCTCTGTGATGAGAGCATTCATCTCCGTGTCCGTGGTGGCACTCAAATCACATCCTACATCCCTCAGCTCCCCATGCACGGGTTTGTAGGGGTCAGGCTGTGAGCACATGGCAGGTGCTGGGCATGTCCCTGCCTTGCTCCTGCCCGAAGAGACAAGGTCCTCTGGGGCTGTGCTGCTCCGGCTGTGTTGCACGTGTCCTGCCACAGCCCAGAGCCGGGTCTGCCTGCACTTGGGCTGTGCTTGCTCAGATGTACAGGAACAATGCAGGAGTCATGAGGGGAAGCTGGCTGAGCAGCCAAGTGCAATAGGATGTGCTGGGGCTTGGGAGCAAGCCCTCTCATGTATGGTTTTACCATTCTTTGGGGTGTTGGTGGGACACGTCTCAACACTCATCGTTTCCTCTGCCATAACAAATAGGTGCTGAGCATGCAAAGGAGGGCTAGGATAGAGTCCCGAGCCACTGGGACATGTCCAGATGTCACGAGAGAAAATGTGCATGAGCCCAGTATGGGGTTGGGTGCTGGCCCCAGCTCTTCCCACAGCCCAGTCCCTGCTCTCCTCCTGCTCTCCTTCATCTCCTGAGCCCCCAGCCCTTCTGCACACAGGAGAAGCACCCTCAGTCACCACCACTCTGTGCCCTGCTCAGGCTCAGCAGAACCCCGGTGGCTGCCTCCATCCCCTGGGGGGATCTGTGGCTGCAGGCAGCCTGGAGCAGGTCCTTGGGATGCCACTGCCACTGCTGAGGCTGCTGTGCTCTCACCTCAGGGCCGTGGTAAGGCCTGGAGGAGCCAGCTGCTGCCCTCTGCCATGTGCCAGCAGTAACACTTGCACAGGAATTTCCAAACAAACACAGCAAACCCAGGGGCCAGAAGGTGGTCCTGGCCTGCTTACAAATCATCACTGTGGCCCCAATGGCTCTCATGAGGCAGAGGGAGTGGCTGGCACTTCTCCTGTTCCAAGTCCCCAGTGACTCCAGGTGGATCATCAGCCCCAGACACCAGATGGGCATCACCATGTCCCTGCCTGGGCACCAGCTCTAAGGAACATACCTGCTGAAGGCAGGGTCACGCTAGGAGGCAAAGCATGGGCTGGCCTTAGGGCCTAGTGCCTGGAGCTGAAGGATGCCTCAGCTCTCCATGGATGTTGAAGAGGGACTAGTGCCCACACGTCCAGTTATGCGAGCCACAAGCAACCCCTCCAAGCAGCCTATGCTGCCCTGGGACCCTCTTCATGTGAGCAGCCCCAAGGAAGGTGGTGGCTGGTTGCATGGGCATCACGTATCCCTGTCTTCCTGAGGGGGTAGAAGTGGGAGAGTGCCCCAGGCTCTGTGCACCACTGTGGGGCAGACACCTTGGCATGGGACCAGGACTCCCTCCTGGACCAGGTAGGAGCTGCAGGAAGGGTATTTGGTGTCTGATTGCAAAAAGCTGGGCTTGCTTATGCCAGTCAGGTCTGCAAGCAGGCATGAGGAGGCTGGTTCACTACAAGCCTGTCCCTGCACAACTCCAAGTGCCCATGCTCACCACCATCCCACTTCTGTCTGGAGCACTCAGGGCTGGTGCTGATGGAGAAACACGGGCATTCTCCAGGGAGCACATCTGACATGCGTGACCCAGGGCAGAGCACAGAGTTGCAGAGAGTTTCATCATTTGGTTTCCACCACGCTTCCAGCTCTGCTTAAGCCAGTTTTTACATTAAACACACGTGAGGTGATAACTGCTGGCAGCTGTTTGTGCTTGCCACGATAATTCCCAGCCTGCTGCTCTGAGCACGTCGCGCCTCTCCTTGCATCCCTACTGGTTTTGCTCCTCTCCCAGGCTGCTTCCCAGCTCTCCCTCCCATCTGACAGCATGTTTTTGCACTCTCTTCAGCTGCTCACGTTGTCTCCATGCTACACTTCTGAGGAAACTTTCTGCTCCATCCCACACAGCCCATCGCCCATGTTACCACTCTCCTCTCAGTACCTCAGAGCATCTCATCAGCTTCTCTAGATCCACCACAGCAGGTTCCCAGTCAAACACTGAAGGCAAGAAGCAGTAGCCATGGCACATCCATAGCTCACAACATCTCCATCTGTGCTGCTTAAACAAACAACAAAAAACCAGCCTATTCTTAATCTTAATGGTTAACTGCCAGGGCTGGAATTCTCCAATAGACCAATGTCTATACCCTCTCCATTCCAAGAGAGGCTGGGGAGGGTGGCAGGGCTGGTGGCAGGACTGCAGCTGGGTGCAGTCTGAGCAATGGCCGGTGAGCCTCGTCCTGCCTGCCCAGGGCTGTGCCCTGACCCTGGTTTCACTGGGATGCAGCCAGCATGGCTCAAACCCAACACCGGGAATGTACAGGAGCAGCAAAGTGAAGCAAAGACCTCCACATGCTGTGATTCCCTACCCCTGCCTGTGGGAAGCGCCCATCACACTCTGAAGGGCTGAGATATGAACTGTAGCAGCAAGAATGGTTAGGTGGCATATGGGCCCTTAAGTCCTTATGGGGGGCTGGCCTGCCCCATGACTGAAACTCCCACCAAGCCACCTCCCATTTCAGAGCCTGCAGATGGAAATTTCCTGCCTCAACCCCTTTTCTGCACCAGCCTGCGATGCTCCAGAGAAACAACAGCAGCAGCTCAGCACAGCCTGAACCTTCAGGAAACAGCCTTGTCCACAAGCTTAGTAGCAAACCCTGGCTGCCTTGCTCCCATCCTGGTCCAAATTCTCACAGCGTGGGTGGGTGGGAAGCTCCCTGAATTGCTTCCCCACTTGCTGAAATTCACTGCAGAAATGGGCTGAAATTCAGAGCTGATCACATTTTCCCCCGCGCCTGTCAAAGCCCAACCGGGAAGCCCAGTAACCGGCATATAAAGCTACTACTGATAGCAGCACACTTGTTCCAGACAAAAGATCAGGAGACGTATGTCATAAAAAGGCAGAGATGTCTTCCAGATGTTTTTGTGCGTTGGGTCTGCACAGATGTTTTCGATGTCTGCCCATAAATGTAAGAAATGTAAAACATTTGTGTCCCACAGATGTAGAGATTAAATTATGCAAGAGATGTGATAAATCTCTGGGTAATGCGAGAAGACCATGAACTATTCACATTCATTGTTTTTAGTAAAATCAGCCCCATTTTCCAGAATGCGGCTGAGAAGGAGACTTTTATTGTTATTAAATGTGACTAAACATGACGTAGGATGTTGAAAAGCAGCACGCACGGAGCTGTGTGAAACCATATATTGCAAACAGTCTGGCAGGGCCCTCGGCTGAGGTGGGACACGGCAGTGGGGTCAGCAGCCCCTGCCCAAGCCTGGCTCCCCTGGGTGGGCACATGGAGCATCTCCTGCCTCCTCAGTGGGGAGTACCAAGGGCCCAGAAACAGCACTGAAGGCAGACAGGAGTAAGAAGTGCTGGCCGCACACCCCAGGCAGGACAGACACCTCCCTCCAGATCAAGCAGGTCTTTGGACTGGAGTGCTCATCCACCTCCATAACAGCTGCAAGCCTTTTGGTTCCGCCAGTGCGGAGCTGAGCGGAGCCATTCCCCAGCCCTCATCCCAGCACTGCGGAGCCTCCAACTCCTGTCGCTAGGAAGACCTCAGTGCTTCCCCATGCCAGCGTGCTAAATCCTTGCTTGCATCAAGGAGACATGGCATTTTCTTGGGAATCCTCCCTGCTAAGAATATCCTCTATTTACATACTCGCCAACGTGGGGGCGGATGGGAAGCAGGGCAGCGAACTGAATGTACTTGGAAGATGTCTGTGTTGGTTACTGTAGAGCTCTGCAGCTGACTGGGTCTGTTTGCAACAACCACGTGTGACTGTGGCATTCATGACAGCCCCCGGGGCCAGTTCTGCCGCAGCACCCGTCACCCATCAGCATTTGCTGCTCGGGAAGCCCTGCAGAGGGGTGTGCACGGGTGTTTGTGTGTGTGAGGGGCTCTCCGGTTCCCCTGCAACATCCATACGCCCACGCCTGAGCAATGGAAGCACTGGTGCCCCTCTCAAGGGCAGACCTTGGCATGGCACAGCTCCCTGGGGAGCAGCATCACCTCAGTGCCCCCTGTGCTCACTCTGATGACAATTAGGGGACACGTCCAGGTGAGATTCATCTCATCTTTAGGCCCTGACAGGTCAGATGGATGAATCTCTTTCTTTCTCAGCCACGGAGTAACTGAGACCTGTACCCAACTGCCCAGTGAATTACTTGGTTCTGTGTTTTGGCCTCATCTATCTGTTGCTAAGGAGAGAGGATGGCTCCTGTACACCTAATGGAGAACAGGCTGGTAATTAAAGCCCTGAGCAGATCCTGTTTGCCCAGAACAAAAGGTCAGGCAAAACCTTGGCAAGATGAGGTTTTCCAGCTCCTCTGCATAGGGCTGGGGCAGGGGCATGTCTACACCCCGCCAAATGAATCATGCACTGGAGAGGCTCGTTTCCCTCTGATGGGGATGGCTATCTTTGGGATGTTTAAAGACCAAAGCTGAAGGAGAAGACAGAAATTAATTTCTCTCAGGCTGAGAGTCAAGAAAGTGAGGACAGCTTTCAATAGGAGAGGAACAAAGAGCTTGAAAGAGAGAGTGCAACTGCTGTACAGCCCTATGTCCCCAGTACCAGTGTGCTCTCTGCACTGGTGACCAGTTACATGTGCTGGAGAGGTACATAAGACACTGCGCATCTCTGCTGTGAGACTTCTCTGTGCACTTCCCAGCCTCAACCTGCTGACTGAGAGGTTATCTGGACTTTAGTGCTTATCAGTCCCAATGATTTTCCTTCCTGAATGTAATTGCTTTTTGAAGTCGGTTGTGCTTTTGGCCTTACACTATCCCCTGGTAATGAGTTTCACGATGAATTATGAGTTGTGTGAAAAAGTACTTCCTTTTGTTTGTTTTAAATCTGCTACCTGACAATTTCACGTAGGGCCTCCTTGTTCCTGAGCAGAAAGAAGCAGTGACAGATTGTCCCCTAAGCACCTTCTCCAGACTGCTGTGTACCTCCCCTATCGCCCTCCTCCCACCCAAGAGAAAGAGCCCTTGTCCCCTTCGTGGCTCCTATGGGCAGCACTGCATTCCTGTGCTCATGCTGGCTGCCCTGTCCTGGTTTTCTGAACCAAGAAACTGGGAAAGAAAGAGAAGACAGAAATAGATAAACCGGCCAGCTTGGGGTTGCTGTGGACTCACCACAGCAGAGCTACATCTCCTGTTTAGTTCCCACTTCCAACCTTAATCATTCCCAACATCAGATTCCCTTTCTTGCCCCCCACTGAGCTGATGTTTTCCGTGACCTAGCCCAAGAACCCCAGATTTCTTTCCCTGGTGGTAATTGCTAGCTCAGAGCCCAGTGCTCAATTAGCAGGGAGTCAAACCACTGCATATTTTTCATTCTGTTCCAGTTTGGGCTCGGATGTGACAGAAGATTTTCCAGTTCGAGTCCAGGCTAATAGCAGTTCATTAACTGTTTGCATGTAGCAACGGGGTCACACGAGGCGCCCACAGCACCCGGCCTCAGCCCAGGGTGGGCGCAGCCCCTGCCACTCACTGCGCCTTCCTTGGCACCTCTCCGGCACAGCACAGCTTTTCTCAGGTCCCCTCCCAGCTCTGCAGGGCCATGGCTGGTGCCAGCACGGTGACAGCCAGATGGGAAAGAGGAGCTGAGGGTGCCATGGGCACATGGTGGGTCACAGCCGGGAACACTTCATCCTCTTAACGAGTCCGGTCGCTTTGGTGCTCGGCCCCACTCAGCCTTCTTTCAGTGTGGATCTCTGTGCTGACCTCCCTCCACACTGGAAACCAGTTATTCCCGCCTTTTTTCCCCATCTCCATAGACATTAAAAAGAGGGCTGCCTGCTTCTAGGATACCAGTAGGCTGACAAGGCATGACAGCCCTTCCCCACAGCCACGTGGGCTGTTCCTCATTATGCCACCTTTACACACATGCCCGCTAATTCATACTGTATAATAACTCCCAGCGTCAGCTGCCTTCAGTCTTTTCCTACGCAGACCAGAGCCATGGCCTTCCCACTTTCTGATGAGCTTCCTAATATTTATGCTCTGAGAAATGTTTTATTAGTGGCTTTTAGCAAGTTTTTCCTAAAAATATTTTTGGCCTGTCCTTATTATGGGTGTCACATCCAGCGGACATACTTTACACTTCATTCTGTCTTCCTTCTTTGGAAATTATTTCAATTTTGATGAATATCTCTTTTCTTCTTACAACCTCTTTCCCTACCAAGGCATGACAGGTCTGTTTTTTTCTTTCTGGATATTTGAGCACATTCTAGATTGGTTGTATATATTTATTCTGAGCCTCTAATACTTTGTCTTTAAACAGCTTTTATGCCTCCTGTAAATATTTTACCCATTTAGCTTTTCTTTTGAATTCCTTTTTAACAACTTTTGTATTTTTATCTCGTTCCCATTCTTAAAATTAAACTTTGAGGCAGACTCTGTTGTTTCTTTTACTTTTCTTCCCTCTCACAGTCCTAGAAGGAGTCGGCTCTTTGCGGGACACTCGCTTTGATTTGAGCCCAACGAGGTCACAGAGCCTACAGCTCCATCATCGCCAGAGCTGGAGCCTGGGCGTCCCTGCTGAGCTCCTCTGACCCCAAACACTGTGTGGGAGAGCTGAGGAAATTCCCCATCTCAGAAACGCCCTGGCTTGGACTGCATTACGTCCTGCTGGAGCCAAGCCCCAGTGGCATCCCCCCGTCAGGGATGATGGCCACACAACCCAGGAAGAGCACAACTGCAGGCCTGGTGTCCCCAGGGAGTGCCGGCAGCCCGAGAGGCGGCAGCACAGCTCATTCCCAGAGCTGGATACAGCCGACCTTAGAACAGATACTGCGGGGGATCCCAGAGAGAGGAAAGAAGTGTATCCACCCCCTCATTCATCTCGTTCTGCTCTGAGAAATGCCGGGCTGCCACATCACAGAGCTGGCTCCATGGGAATGCGGAGCAGCAGCGTGGGGACCCCCACCTGGTGGGAGTCACAGCTGTGCAGCTCTCTGCTGCTACCTGCCCCTTGCACTGACTGCAGCTCAGCCCAGCTGTGGCCAGAAGTCCTGCTGCCCACCTGTGCACACACTGTGGGGACAGGGCCGGGGCATGGCCAGAGACACTGCTGGGATGCTCCTGCTTGGAAGCACCTCTTGCCTGTGCTCATCCCTAAGCTGCCTGTGACAGCCCTGCCCATGCCAGAGCAGGGAGATGCATATAGACACAAGATGAGTGGCTGCAGCTCAACACTCAAACCCTGATGTCTGATCAGCATACAGACATCAGGTGATCTGAGCAGGGACAGGGACCCCCGGTGCCTCCAACCCTGCAGGCTGAGCTGGGGAGTCAGACTGCTGCTCAGCACACAGCGCACAGGCTGATGAAAGCCAGGGTGTCCAGCTCTTACTGCTGCTGGGAGAGCAACATCATGCTGTGAGCTCTAACCTAGTGAAAAGCAAACTTCAGGGCTTTCCAGCTCTGAGTTATGGACGAAGCTTTTGGAAGAGGTCCTAGATCTAACCCCCTTGGCACACGGACTGGAAAGTCTCAGCTACAAGTGCTCCATCTCCCTTGAGCACCCCATCTGCAGAGGTGCATTTCCAATTCAGGCATCATTGCGTACAACTCCCCCCGCTGCTCACTGCGGGTGCCCACCCAGCTGGGGCAGCTCCTGCCCCCACCCCCTGCCCGTACAGCCTCAGGGGCACCCACTGCCTCGGGAGCAAGGAAGCCAGCTGGGCATCCTGCTGTTCCGATGTGGATAAGTTGTGCCTTCCTGAAATGGTTCCCATTTCCCTGCAATTTCATGTTTGGGGCGGAATTCTTTCCCCTTTATCTCTGGCTGGGTGGTCTTTGGGTTTGGGTTTTGGTTGTGGTTTTCCTCCTATGACTCTTAAGGGATGAAATTGGTGGCTTGGTGTTGAAGACCAGGATGCCATGGAAGTTTCAAAGCGCACCTGGCTGGAAACTATTTCACCTTTGTCAATAATAATTGTAATCAGTAATACGAAAAAAGAGAAATAATATCTCTAAATGAAATATTAGCAGGCACATCTCAGCCTGTTCTCTGCTCTGATACATTCTTGTGTTTTGCTCTTGTATGCAGAAAGCAAAGTGCGCTGTTTATGGTTTTACTGTTGCATCCAAGTACTTTATATACTTATTTTTCATAACAAAATTACTTTGTCCATAAATCAGGCTGAACTCGGAGGCAGCTCTGAACCATTACCTCAGCCTCGTGCTGTAGCTCAGCTGTTCATAAACTGTGTGCCCAGCTTCAACATCCAGTGCGGGTTGTTGTAATTAGGAATAAAATATTTGGGAAACACAGTTTGCATCACGGCTCTTTAAGTAAGTATTTGGCTTCCTGGAAATGATGACTCATGGCGTGGATGTGCAGAAATGTACCAATAACATAACCTTTCGATCCTCTAATGCCAGACAGATCAGTACAAAGCCGGGCTTCGTGCTGCCCGGATGAATGGTGCAACAAGCCATATATATAGCATCGCTTTGGACTCACTCTTTTTTGCACTGTGTGGGAAAGACAAAAAAAGGGGCAGACTGTGACACTGAGGTCAGCCGGCTCCCAGGGCCACGCTCTATCAGTTCATCGCCGATCAGCTCCTTCCTCTGCCACCCGGATGATTTAATAAGCAATGGTTTCTGGAGCAAGCCCCTGTGCCAGCACATTCTGCAGGATCTTTGCAGCTCGCAGCAGGTACGATGCATAAAGAGCTTTGCAAAGAAATATCCCAAGCCTGGCAGGGTGAGGTGGCAGCACTGTTATTGCTCAGAAAATGTATACAAAATTGTCATGAAAGAAGCCTCATTTGTCCCCTAACACAGCCTGTTAGCAAGCAGGAGGGTGATTTTCCAAACGGGCGCCCCAGCAGTGGATGCGCAGCAGCCAGAAGAGGCAGATGTGGAGCTCTGCCAGAGGGGGACCTGCCCAAATCCACCCCGAAAGTCCGGCGCCTCTGCAGAGGTGCACGTGGACCTGGACCCTGCTTAGGAGCTGGATGCAAAATGGATGTGGAAGGCCCAGCCCTGCTGGAATGAAGCATCTCGTCACTTCTGTGATGGCTTTTCTTTCTGACCATTTTGCTCTTTGAAAAATGCTTCAGTTTTCCCAGACTTTGGACAAGGTAAAAATAGGACTAAAAGCAGCCTTCAAAACAGCACTTTGCATCTCTGTCATTTGGGGCAGCACCCAGCAGAGATGTTCTGCAGAACGGACGTGGATTGGGGATCACCTTGGCATGAAAGCCTGCTGCTGTCACAGGGTCACGGCTCTGCCCTGGCCAGTAAAGCACAGTGGGACACAGCACAGCCTGTACACACTTTAAGTACCACAAAGCCATGGGAAAAAGGAGCTCCTGGGATCCCTGGGCTCCTGCACACTTTGTCCCTGGCTCACTCTACATAGCTCCGGCCCCCAGGCAAAGCCCACCCAAGCATCTGCCCCAGCTGCGTCACCTTAAAAAACCCCAATCCAACAGAGCTTAAAAGATAAAAGACTGGGCGCAGATGAGCCCAAAGGAAAGGTGCTACGAGCAGCACCATCACATCTCAGTTTTTAGGACTCTGTGGCTCCGTCACCAAATGCAGAAGGTCTCTGCACCCTCTCTCTGCAGGTCTTCAGTTCAAAGAGTGACCTCTGCCTCCACATAGGTGGCACCGAGACCAGAGGTGCTTAGTGCACCTGGCTCAAACTGCATGCCCTGCTTAGCCCAAGGGCAAGCCAAAGCCCCAGCAGCACATCATCCCCTTCCCTTTGCTTGCACCACACAGCAGGGGTGCTGCCCCCACCATGCCTTGCTCCTTATGCTCCATGGCAGGCGCGGGGTGCAGCTGGCCCACGGCACGTGCTGCAGCTGGCTCACACAGCTGCAGGGATCTGGCAAGCAGCTGTCTGCTTCTGCACTTGCAAGCATGGGCAGCTGAGCACAGATGTCCCTTTGCCCGTGCAGGTCCTCACCATCTCTCTGCTCAGCACTGGGAGCCTGCCCACATCTTGCTGCCCACGGCAAGGACCACAGCACACTCCTAAAGCACGGCCTGGCATTCAGGATACAAACCTGGGCTCTGACAGCCCCACTCTGCCCCATGCACAGTGACTCCAGGCTCCCTGTGCCCACCAGCAGCCCCTGCTCAGGAGGGCAGGGATCCGCCGGCCTTCCTCCTGCTCAGCCCAACCCGTCCCTCCCAGCAGGCAGGCAGCCAGAGCACCATCACCTCCAGCAGGCAGTTTTACTGGCTGACACTATAAATGTACTGTGCTCTCATGGATTTGATGCTGTTTTTATGAACTTGGAGCTCAGTGCTGCTGTTTAGTTTGAGATGAGCGAGGAATGTATTAATAGTTGGGTAAAGCGCACTCCGAGCTTCTAATCTGACCGAGCTGTTTGCTTTAGGGAAAAAACACTTCACTTTTTCCATTCATTACTATTCTTTGTTAGTGGCTGCAGCACCCGCCCCCAGCACACCGGAGCCCACATTAACCCCTTTCCTGCTGCACCCCAGCCACCGCAGTGCCACACAGGGGTCCGTCCGCCCTGAGCTGTGCTGCCAGCCCTGGGCACCAGCCCTGCTTGTAGTGCTGGGGCAGCAGCAGCACTGCACTGGGCCGCTCGTTGCATTGTATGTGCAGGGTCTCACTTGCCAGGGCCACCCATATCCAGTCCCACCAGGAGCAGAGCATGGTGCAGCTCCCCAGATGGCCACTCGCTGTGTGCTGGGGCCTTGCTCTGCCCCTGCCCGCTCCCACTGGAACGCAGTGACTGATTTACGTTCAGATGAGGACTGCAGCGGTGTCCTGCAAAGTCTCTCATCCAGCGTGAACTTTCCGTAAGCAAGGCTCTATTTTTAACTGCCAGGCCTAAGAGAGGGGTTGTCTTGCGGGGGCGAGGAAGTGGTTGTGCCCAGCTGTGGATGTGACCTCGGGGAGCGTTCAATGGGGCACAAGGCCTTACTGGGAGGACCAGTCCCACCTGGGCATTGCCGTGCCTCCTCGAGCACCTGCACCTCACCATGGGGGTGAGGGCAAAGGGCCCTTCCAGCGTGTGGGGATGATGTCCCCATCCCACTGGCCTTGCTGAGCCTGGGCTGGCCCTCGTGCTGTAAGCTCACCACACTTCCTGGCCACACTGTTTATTATGATGGCTTTAAAGAGGATCCGGGCGGCAGGCTGTAAATCCCTGCAGAGGGACAGTGGAGCCCACACGCTGCTGAATGCCACGTGGCCAGCCCATCCAGGCTCTGCCCTGGCATGGAAAGGCATGGAAAGGATTCAGCCAGGAAGGCAGCAAGGGACAGGTTGGTCCCCTCCCCAGGGCGGCACGAGGCACTGGGTGCTCCTGGGGCTCAGCAGGGACTTGTGCCCTGCTCCTCTCTGCTCCTACTCAGACTGCCCACCAGGCACGTCCCTCTGCAGCAAACATGGATTTTCCATGCTCGCTGGGTTTTCACACAGTCACAGCCCCACAGTTTCCCTGTGCAGCCTGTTCCCAAGCACCGCGTCCCAAGCAATTTTAAATTACTCCAGCAATAGAGCACTTGCTCTGTCCCCTGGGGAGCCACTCTGCTCCCATAGATCTTGCTGCACATAATAAGGGATTTTGCTGCTGTCCAGCCTGCATTTCCCTCTGGCTAAACTCACTGTGGGGCTCTGAGCTGCAGTGCCGCAGGCGGTTACAACTCCTCTTCCCCAGCTTTAAGTGTTCACCTGTTTGCAGCAATCGGGACTGATTCCTCCAGGTTCCTGCAGACCCAGGCCAAGTTCTGCCCTCCTCAGCTGGGAGCTAAACCATGCAGCTTAGTCAGGACATGCTGGCCCCACCTTCCCAACATTTCTTGAATAGTGATGCATTCACAGCCGTACAGATTTGCTCCCCCAGTCACACATACACACATCTGCCCATCCCCAGCTCCAGGCTGGGTGTTTCTCACAGCAAAATAAATCTTGTTTTATCTGTGGGACGGAGAGAAAATTAAGAGGTAATGCTGATTGTAGCACAGCAGCATCTGGAAGAGCCTCTGGTGCACACGCGTGGTGGTGCACACGCGTGATGGTGCACACATTGACTCAGGACTTCCCCTGACACTCACAGTGAGGATTTGTGACTCAGCCCAACGAATCAGAGCATCCATAACTCCAACAGCAAGAAGCCGAGCACGAGAATACCGAATTTCCACCCTTCAGGAAATGTCAACACTGAGAATTTTCTTCTGATTCTCATCAAGTCAATGTGTGACAGTATTGACATCCACTGGGTCAAAACTCGAAAAACTAAATTCCATATTGTCAGATTGTTGTATCAAAAGTAGCCATACGATATATAGTATCTAAGATCTAATGATATGTCCTGAGAATAGAAATAAAATCAAATGTAACAATAAAACAGATTTACCTAACAGAACATATTTATTTGCATTGAAGCACTTCTAACATTTCAGTTGTGTGTATAAAGCATGAAAACATCACTGATTCTTTTTGCTATTTTTCTTATAACAACCTTCATGGAAATCAAGCCTTTCCTACATGCCCTCCCAAGTGGCATCCAAGGGAAAATGCTCAACCGAAAACTTCACGAGTTCACCCCAAGCACACAGCGCTCCTCAATGGCCACGTGGGCCCAAAGCACAAACCCTGCACTGCTAGTCCTCATAGACTCCTTCCGGAAAGGCTGACCAGTGGGGGAGAGAAATACACTTTGAGGGTGGGAGGAAATAGTGTGATATCGACCATCTCAGCCCCAGTTCCCTATATATATTCTCTCACTGAGTTTCTCCTGACACATGGCCTCTAATCTGGGAAAAATCTGGCTTCACACCTTCAAAGGACTGCTTGAGATCATCTCTTTAAATGAAATGCCGTGAAGTCTCCACCTCACTGATGCCATGGACAAAATTCTAGCCAGATTGAGCAAGACCCCTGCCCTCCTGTGGTCACTGAGGCACAAAGGTGACAGCTCTATCTGCTCACGGTCACCCAGCCTGGGGCAGTGGGCATGTATGGATTGGGATGGGGACAGTGCCCCTGGATCAGGGCACATGGCACATGTGTTCGCAGATCGGCGTCTCTGTGGTGAGCAACACACTGGTACCACCACCCCAATGAGCCGCTTTCCACCCTCCCAAAACAGCATGCATGGCCCTCTGGCACCCTCCACAGACTTGTGACCGTTCCCAGGTTCTCCAGCACCACAGAGGACTCCCTGCCCCATAGGACCATTTGAGGAAGGAGGAGGGACCTCCTGCTCACAACCCTATCGCGAGTTTTGAGGTCAAACTGGTGGAGACCACAAAGAGGGGGAAGTTCAGTGCCCACAGCTGTAGCCCACATCAAACTGCCTCTTCTGCACATTTATCTCACTCCGTTTGAGCCCTGGCCCCAACCCCAACATTTTCCAACTCCTCTCAGTTTCCCTCGTGGTGCCCCTATGGGACATGTGCTGCCTGTGACCCCATCAGAGCAACGCTACTGAAAATAACAGGTGGTTGTGCAATAAGTTGGTGCCTACGCTACAGGAGGGATGGGTGAGCACCTGGCAGAGCATCACAGCTGCACTCTCCCCAAGTGCCTGCAATTGGTGTAAGCAGGATTGAACCCACCCCCCACCTCTCTTGGCCGCTGAGCACCGAGTTGCAGGACTCACGATTGCACTGTGCTGGGTCCCCCTGCTTCCAGAGGAGAGCCAGGGCAGGCGCAGGGCTGTCCCCACTCATGACTAAGCCGTGGCAGCTCCCGAGAAAGCAGCCCTATGGCGGGAGCCGGGCTGGGACAGGAGGAACACGGCCACAACCCGACAGAGTCTCAGGATCGGAGCGCTGGGCACGGACCGCGCAGCTCAGCAAGGGATGCACTTCCTAGGCTGACTCTAGGGGTCATCCGCCTTCAGCTTTTACTTGCAGAACTTGCCAACTCGCTTATTCCAGCCCTCCAAAGGCAGCTGTCCCCAAGGGCCACCAAGAGACCCAGACAGCCTGCGCATAAACAAACACGGCGTTGTGCTGAAGGATCCGAGCCCGAGTGCAGCTCTCCCGGGCAGGGAGCACAGCGCTGGGATGCGGGCTGGCAGGCGTGGCTGGGGGGCACCCACCAGGACTCCTGACTGACACCAGGCCTGCAGGGCACGGGGCTGCCCATGGGGATGGTGGCCAAGCCTCGCTGCATGGAAAGGGGTGGGCAGTGCTGCTGTGCCTTCCCCACACCAGCTGCAAATGGGCTTCAGTGCTTACAACAGCTTCAGGGCAGGGATGCTTCCTCGATCTACAAGTGCTCAGTGAATAATGTATATCAACAATGAATTAATTGACAGCTCCTCGCTTTGTGGCAACCAATTACAAACACCTCCAGGCCGTGGATGCAGTTGTTCTCCAGCACGGTGAGACAAAGCTTTGGCCTAGTGGCACAGCCCCTAAGCTAAAAAGCACCTAGAAGGGAATGATGGAGATCCTCCTGGTAATGTGCTTTTTCGGTACACCTGATCTGGAGCTCACACAAGACACAAGACACCTCACAGACTGAACCTGTGGCTGCTTCCCAGCGAGGTCTGCCCAGCAGCACTGATCACAGGGGTGACACAGCACCCTGCCCCTGCCTGCACGACTGCACAGCCAGAGGCAGAGCAAAGAGCTCCCGGCTGCCTGAAACAACGTGCGTCAGCAGTATTATGTCAGGCTCTTTAGCTAAATGGAAATGGTCCCATGGGATGTTTAGATTATGCTGTACTAGAATTTTGTGGCTGAAAAGCCTCTCAACCAGTCTCGTAGGAGAGTCATCCTTGGTGTGCGGCACAATGGACATCCATTGTGAAAGTGAATCTGGGACACAGGAATGGTGCCGAGCCCCTGGCATGCTGGACAGGAATAGAAAGGCTGGAGCAGGGATGGCAGTGGCCGCAGTACCCCTAGGTACTAATGCAGCGAGGATTCAGATGTAGGAACAATGTTGTTTCCTGTACTCATCACACCACAGTGCGTTGGTTCAGGCATTGTCTGGCAGCAAAGAGCAGAAGGAGCAGAGGTAACCCAGGCAGCTGGAAAATCCTGAGAGATGGGGCAGCCCCTCCAATGAAGGCAGATACAGGGCAAGCCTGAGCCAGCCCACTCTATATCTGCACCAGCCTTGTTGCAGGTGGTGGCTTTGCTGCCTGCTGCCTGCACACACCGGAGTTCCCTGGAAATCCCAAGAAGAGGGGCAGGGAAAAGTGTTGGGGTGCCCACAGGAGCTCTTGCAGGAGGTGAGAGCAGAGTGAGGTCAGCAGGATGGCTCCTCAAGGACATCGTGACTGTCACTGTCTGACTGTCCCAGGAGAGCACATGGAGACAAGTTGAGGGTCGAAGAGGTAATCTGAAGGATAGCACCAGGGCCAATTGAAGTAACTTGATTATTTTTTTTAACTTATTATTTTTATGAGGTATACTGGAATAATAAAGTCAGTAGGATATAGAAACAAAAAGTCAAAACAAAAAATCAGAGTGTTTCACCAGCCAATGTAAACGCCAAACATCTCGACATCGGCAGAGTGTCTCTTCCAGTGGATTTTCTGAACAAATTTAGTTCCTATGGAAAGTTTCCATTGAGATGAATTGGCAGAAAAGTGCGCCCAGCTCTGCTGGCAGGGCATGGGCTGTCTCTGTGGCCATGCACATCCTTGTGCATGGAAGGATGATACAGAGCCCACCTTCCAGTGCACACTGACACTGCATGCCTTCTCCAAATTCATCACCTAGAAATCCCTGTGTGCCCGTTGTGGAGTGGAACTTGAGCTCCACCCCCAGCTCTCTGCTTGCTGCATGGGTGTGAAACCACCGAGCCATAAGGCACTTCAACTGGATCACTTTGAACCGGACTTGCATCTTCTGGAGGCTGTTAATCTCCCACTGATGTCTACCAGGCCCTGCCCTGGTGGGGGATCCCTGCTGTAATTTGGGGCACGGAAATGAGTGTGTGGGCTTTGTAGCTCACCCACTGCCAGCTGAGTTCTTCCAGCAGTGTTCCCCGCTATGCAACTCCATCCAGCACAGCTGTGGGGTCAGCCAGTGAGCAGCACTGCTGGGTTTAGATGTTCCCATTAGGTGACAGAGTCTGTTCTGCCCATCCTACAACCTCCTGGCACCTCCAGGCAAGAGAATAGTCCTCACAAAGCACCACAGCTTCCATTTCCAACCCACCACAAAGCCAGTGGCAAAGCTTGGCAGGAGGCAGAGCTGCACCTGGCACAGCTGTGTGTCCTTCTGCTGGTTCCTGCTGTCTCTATGCTGTCCCAGCAGTGAGAAAGGCCTGCTGTGGGGCCGTGTCTCCCCTGGAAGGATCACGGCAGGGCTGGAGCTGCTTGCTGCAGACATCATTTGGTCCCTGCACAGCGCCGCGCTGCTCTGTCCCTTGCACACAGAGCGCAGCAGGAGCTGGGCCCGGACAGCCTCCTCATTCCAACAAAACCTCTAAAAGCATCAGAAAATGTTCCCATCCCACACCAGGAGCGACCCAAAACCTCGAGTGAGTTCCATGAAAAACCGAAGACCCTCCCTGACGGACTGCCGTGGTGGGAGACCTGCTGGGCATGGGAAGGAGGGCCAAGGCCAGCTCAGCACGGCAGCAGGGGTTGGCTGGGAGCCCCCGGCCCCAGCGGAGCGCTCCCATCGCCGGGACAGGGCTCTGTACGGCCTGTTCTGCCACAACTTTCCACAGCATAAATAAAGGAATAATCACTTGAACTTGAGCCCATGTCAGTACCTTAACGAGCAGACTGCAATCCAACTTTCCCTTCGACTTAATGAATATTAATTAACTGCACACAATTGAGCAGCTCCAACAAGGCAGGAAAGGCATGAGCCTGTCCTGGAGCACAACAAGCACTGCGCTCTCATGGGACACGGGGATCCAAGATCCATTCCTCTCTGTGCAGCCTTCCCCTTCCAGCTGCATCCTGACCGGTAGGCAGTCATGGCTGCAGGGTGGTCTCCCTGTCCTAACCCTTCCCCACTGGTGCTGACCTCTTCAGATTAGACTTTAACTCAAACTGGTGCACTCCAATGTGACATTTTCCTTTTGATTAATGACTCTTTTCTTTTTTCGTCCAATGAAACTATGGTGATGGAAAATTCCTGGCAGATGCAGAGGTGAAGCTGCTGCTCACGAGGAGGTTCGGTGTGACAGCTGATGGCTGTTGCTCTGCTGAGTCCCTGGCATTGGCACACTGGCCTCACATTGCTTTGGCACACATGGAGAAGCAGTTCTTCATCTCCCACATCAACCATGCTTGTTCCTCCACCAGGAGACCTTCCTCTGCCATCAGGGCAGGCAGGTGTGTGCACGATGGGGATACACCAGAGCAAGCAACTCTCCACTGGCAGAGCCAGAGCTGTTGTCCCCATACCCCGCCACAGCCTCCCGCACTGCTGGGACAGAAGGATGTGCTCAGTCAGGACCCCATCTGAGGATGTGATGGGGGTTTGGGGAGTGGGGATGGGCTGCTTCTCTCACGCTGGGGAGAGCACAGCCTCCCAGAAGCGTCCATGCCAAGAAGTTCATGATGTTCTCCAGATGCTCTCCTTTCTGCTCACAAAGGCAGAGATTGACACAATAAACAAACTATTTGTAAAATTCCTCAGTGAGGGCAAAAAACCCCACATTAAATGGAAACATCGATACCCCCTGAAAGAGTGCAGGAGGGGGGAGCATTCCCAGGACCTGATGTTATACCAGTGGGTATGGAAATGAAAACATGCATAGGACTGGATTTTCTAGCAGGACGATTCACCAGAGATCATGGAGTTGCCAGTCCTCAGCCCCCAGACAATGTATTGACTTGTTCAGTAGAGGAGAAAGCATTATGTCTGCATGCGGCATGGTGAGCTGGGGAGCAACTGGGCAAGAGAGGACGCAGACCTTCACCCATTGCTGTGCATCAATCTCCCACCACGAGCACTGGGCCCCTCTCCCCTGCTGGGCTCTGCCAGCCTCCCCATCCTGTCTCTGGGAAGCACCAATGCCATGGGCTTAGCATCTCGTAGGAAAGTTCTGAGTGCCCACTTTGGTGCCAGGTGATTTTATTTCCAGTCCCATCTCCTGGAGCCTCATGAGAGTGGGAGAGGCTCTCCTTTTCTCTAACAATAAGTTGTTTCCTTTCCCAATTTCAAAGAATGGCTCAGAACCACCCCTTTAAAAGGTCTGGACTCAACAAATCAAAGGAGAACCCTAGAATTGATTCTTTTAATCAACTACTCATTTAAAAGTCAAAGCTTATTTCAGTTTAAAACCAGTGTATCCAAGCTTGTGTGGAAGAAGTTCTGGGAAAAGGACTATTGCTTCTTCCTGAGCTCTCCCCCATGCCTTCCAGTCACCTTCCAATCTTCACAGAGGTCTTGTGCCATCAGAACAAGACTATTCTGCCTATTATATCCTGTATATATATAGTATAAAGGCCCTAAAATTGGAATAATCACGGAAAATGGTCCAAGGGAGAATCTGGCAAAGTCTCACTGGACCAACAGCTCTCTCTCCACCACAGTTCACCTCCTTTTTAATTTATATTCTGGTGTCAGCCCCACACGACCTTTGGTCTGGTTTGTCCCATGGGGCCAAGCCCTCCAGCCCCATCTGGGTGACACCCTGCCTCCCTCTCGAGAGATGACATTGCCTGTGTGCTTCAACTGCACTTTTGAGCCATGTATTCAGCACACACTTCTCCAGCATGCTCCTTGTTTTTATAGCAAGGCCACTATTTTTAATTTAAAAATATAAGATCTCAATGCGTTTTTGAAGAATCCCATCAACTACTTCTCTCAAACCAGCTTTCCTCCTTTCGACATTATGACTGTCTCCCGTCTCCTGGCCCAGCGTCTATGTTCCCTTCATCAGCTGAGTGTCAGGAGAAGCAGCAGTTTCCAGCACTTCTGCCACAGACTGATACAGCTCCAAACTCTTACACCATGCCAATCAGTGAGGCTTAGTACTGCTTGAGAGCATCTCTTATGCTTTCAATGACCAACAAGCCAGAAAATCACCACATTTGTTCTCAAGCAAGCCACAGTAATGATGCACACCACCAGGAGACCCATCTCCACCTGCCTAGTGCTGGGGAAAGGTGGAGGAGCGCCTCGGAGGGACCCTTTCTCTGTGCTGACACAGATAGTAGTGTCTTGTCAGCATTACAGAACTGAGCCATTGCTAACAATAATCTCCAGCTAACGGCCGTTTGGAGCCAGGTCTGAAAGCAGTCTCATTGTGAGTGTGGCCTATACAGGAACATCTCCAAGAGTGATTCAGGAAAGGAATCTGCGCAGTCCTGCCCTGCTCCAGCAGAGACCCAGTTTTCACACGACTTAGGTGGGCCGTAATAACTCGCGTCCAGCAGCTGCTCCGCTTCTTGTATCAGATAAAGTACCAAGGACTCGTGTCCAGGACTCGCTAATGAGCAAAATGTGGAGGGTGTGCATGCAGGGAAGAGGAGAAAGGCTTTGGGTTTGCTACAAATTCTAACCGGCTTTGCGGAGGCAGGAAAGTCTTTCCCGAAGTTATTTCTGTCTTTCCATTCATTGCAAGGGGGGAAATGGCATTGTAATTTCTAACCAAGATTTCACTATAGTATTGCTTCTTCCTGATTTACCATCCTCAAATCCCAGTGGAAGAGCTTTAGCGGTCTGGGCCAACTTTTACTTTGGCAGTTCAGGAGGAAAATCACAAATGTCTGTGAAAGTCACCAAAATATTCCCTGAGTTTTCATCACTCCAATGAAGAAAAAGAATAAAAAGCAGAACAGAGAAGGGGGAGGGCTGGAAGGGGCGCAGAGAGCAAACAAACATCGTTTAGAAAAGCATGCTGTTATTCCTGGAAGTTGGTTTGTGGAAACACAATTTACAACGCCTATGAAAAGTTTGGCTATTCATACCATTCCCTTTTGGAGCTGGTAACCACAATGGCAAGCTCTCCCTGTGCATGCAGTCACATAGCGTGATCTCCAAACCCAAACAGCTTCGCCCATCCCAAAGTGCTGGATTTGCATCTATGTTGCTTGGGTGTACAAGCTGTGTTTTACACAGGGGATAAAACTTGGAATTATAAATAAGGCCAGCACAGAAAATTGCATTTAACTTTTCCTTCCCCCTCCTCCTTTCGCAAAGGCAAAATATTTTATTGTTTGTTTCCAACGTTCTTTGTACAAACCGTAAAGGAGTTATTGGTGGTGTCACTGGGAGATTTGGAGGGAGAAGAATCAGAGAGTAACCAACGAGAAAAAAGAAGTATGATCCCAAAGAAGGGATCTTTACTTATATCCCTGACCTCGAAAAGTAATACTGGGGAGATAAGAGAAATTCCTGCTGATATTTGTGATGAAACAACCCAACCATGCTCAACACAGGGCCACCTTTCCTGTGCCCCAGGGAAGGCAGAAGGGATTGGGTGATGTCCAAACCTCTGTGCGTCCTCCGGCTCACTGGAAACATCAGCACTAACACCGGGACTCCTCCTGGCTCCAGCCCACTTCCAGCCAAGTGACAGATGGTGCTGTCAAGGTCCAGTCCCTCCTCCAAAAGAACACGCAGCCAGTGTTGAGAAGCAGACAAGCCTCTAATTCTCAGAACTTTGGGGATGCTTTCCCTTCTTATGGCCACACTCTGGTCTTGTTGTCTCAGTGCTGAGAGCTTGCAGGGAGATAGCGGAGCTTTTCCAACAGTACTGCTCTCGGTGCCACAACCACCTCCGCCTCTGCCATCTCTGGAATGTCACAGTTGATCAGTCCAGCACTTCAGGGGGTGCCCTGGGAACCAAATCGTGTTGATTCGGGTGCAAATCAGATAGCAGAGAAGCTCAATTTCTTCTAACGTAACCGAGAGTAAAATTCTCTTCATTACCTTCTCTGGGCATGCACAGAATTTGTCTTTATTTCATAATGTACCCAAAAAAACTCTGAAACAAATAAAAACGGTTTGGAGCCACCAATCACACACTTTGCAGTGTTTTTCCATCTTCTGCCTCCATTTACCAGCCACTGAGGGAGGGAAAATCTACCCAAATGGGTAGATTTGGTGGATGAACAACATGGGCAGATAAGCACAGGGAGCCCGGAGCTGCTGCTCAGCCCGGAGCTGTGCCTGAGAGCCGGAGACCTCGCCTGCTGCACGCCTGCTAAATAAAGAGCCCCTAAAACAAATTCCAGAACGTGCATGCTCCTCAAGTCGGACATATACTATTTAGGGCCTCCACAGAGCAAATAAAATGCCTATTACAAAATAACTATTTAGAGAAAATGCTGCAGAAAGATCTAGATAGAACTATGTGTTTTAACATGGTCTGTTTACAGTGCATCATTGCTGCTCTGTCTGAAACCGTGCTGTAACACAGCAAAAATGCATTTGCATTCCTTCAGTGCAAAAATACTCATGTACATCACAAGAGTATCACAGCTATTCTCCTTTCTCCTTGGCTATTTGTTGTGTTGTTGTTGTTTTGGTTTTGTTTGCTTTTTGGTCCTTTCCCAGCTTCTAGAAGATTGACCTAATATATCCTTGGCCCAGGGTAGCGCCATTAGTCAAGTTGTGTGTAATTAGCTCTGCAGCTGAAGTGCTGGGGGGGCTGGTTGCTGGGAGAGAGCTCATCCACTCCTGCAGAGCGCTGCAGCCCAGGGATGCTGGCAGAGCAGACAGAGTCGTGCTGCTCCTGCTGTGGCACAGCTCGGGTCCCAGAGAGGGTTTGGGACACACCACAGGGACCCGTGTCTCTCCTGCTGGCACCTGCCCACCGCCCCAGCACGATGGGAGTGGGTTTGGGAACAGGGGAGCCCTGCCCTCGGGATCTGCTCTGAACAGACAGGGAAGGAGAAATGCTTGCCAGCAGATGTAAAGCCAAATGGCAGCCTTGGAAACAACATATAGAAGTGTTTGCCAGGCAAGACAAGGCGGAAGGGGAAAGGTATTGCTAGAGTCACCTGGTTGAGATGAGTTCCCTACACAGACTTCATCTCCATGCACAGAGGTGCAGGCGGACAGGCAGGTGGCTCTGTGCCCAGTGTCACAGCAGCCCCCGGGGTGCCCCTGCCTCCCGAGCACACAGCCGGCACTCCGCAACAAAGGCAGCAGAGCCCGTTTTTTCCTCCTGCTGCTCCCACGCTCCCCAGCAGCCCTCAGGGAGAGCACGGAGCTCCTTCTCATTTCTCTGGCTGCCAAACTCTACATGGCAATGCCCCCGGCTGCTCCCAGTGCTGTGGCAAATAGCAGCACACAGCGCAACCCGCTGCCCATCACCGGGCTGCCAGAGCCAGGCACCTGGCAGCCAGGGCTGTGCAGCAAACAGAGCATGCAGTCAGCTCAGCTTCCCGGCGCTTTCCCACTTCTCTTCCCTCTTACATCCTTGCTATTTATTTTTTTTCTCTTTTCTTTCAGTGGTTTATTGCTCCCCAGCCCGCTGTGGGTGAGCAGAGCACTTCTGGGACAGACTATTTACTAGAAGGTATTTGGTACATTGCTTTAATAAGGAGAACAATTTTTTTTTTAAAGCCTTACAAATATGTTTAAAATCTAAATACAATGAGGCAACGCAACATCAGTTAATAGCTCCAATAATATGCCAAGCCTGAGAATGACAAAAGCTGCCAGCGGGGTGCTACAAAGCAGGGTTCAGAACCCCACCGCTTCCCAGCTAAGCAGAAACAGATTCCCAGCAGCAAACATTTGTTAACCATTTTGGAGGCAGCAGGACAGGGTGCAGAATGAGCCCGGCTGCCTGCGTGTCACTGCCTTGCAGAATTCTTGGCACGGGAGCACATCGGCGTCCTTGGAATTAAGGCCCTTGTGAAGACTTAAAGGCTTACTGGTCTAATATACGTAAGAATTTTTCCAAATATTATTCTAAGTAATTCAGAGACACTGCCCTGGTGCTGATAAGTGTGAATGAACATAGCTCGAGGAGCAGAGCTGGCATGCTCCTGCTGCAGCACTTCCTACAGGGCTGCACATCCAAAGAGAAGACTGGGCATGTAGCAGTGGGAAGATGCTCAGACATCCCAGGAACTGTGCTGTGCACATTCTGTCCCAGGAAATGCTCAGCATCCCCAGCTGCATGGGCAGGGTCCTGAGTGACCCCTGGGGACATTGCAGGGCACAGATGCTGCCCCAGGCAGGGCACCCAGGAGCACCCACCTGTGAGACTCTGCAGTGAACATGGCTGCAAGCCCTGCTGTCACCAGGGCAAGGACTGTCACCTGCCGTGCAGCACAGGTCACGCCGCGTGGAGCTGCTTAAGCATCAGGATCAGGCCCTGTGCTGCCCAGGACAATGCTTGCCTGCAGCGTGTCTCATCCCCAGCGGTGATAACGCTGACCCAGTGCAAGTGACAGCCTCGATGCCCTGGGGACTCTGGTGAGCCCCAGCCCAGCAGGGCACTGGCTGTGTCCCTCCATGCCCCTCGCAGACCCACCCAGCACCAGCCCCATCCTGCTCCCATGAAGGCAACTGTGGGGCTGGCAGCACAGCCCATGAGCAGGGTTCCACCACAGAAACAGAGATCCTGCTCGAGAGCGAGGCGCCACTCGTTATTTCCCCCGAGGAAAAAGATGGGAAAAATAAAAGAGTGACTATTGACAGCAGCCTCAGTGAGCCAGCGGAGAGGATGGGGACCTAATGCAGTCTTCAGCAATCAAAACCAGCCACAGCTTGGTATTGGTCTCGCGTAGACCAAAAGTCCTAATAAGCTGTTAATGGGAAAAACGATCATATTTATTACAGGAAAACAAGTTTATGATTACTACAGAGATGACATCATAACCCCCCGTGCCAGTTTAAACAATATTTGGAGAATTCATTTGTTTTGTACTATTTAAAATTACAGTGTGGAAGCCTATTTTAAGTGCTCGTGTGAGCATGTACGTGTGTGTGTGTGTTGATGTATCCATGCTAATGTTTATTTAAATCTTTTATTTATAAAATTGATGTTCTTACGCCTAAAATGGAAATTTTCTGCTCTAAAACATCTCTTAATTGTGGAAAATTATTGTATACGTTTGTGTTTTGCCTCATGCTCACATCCGTGTGTTTACAGCAGGCACGTGCACGCTGCACATCTGCACACCGACGCACGCGGCTGGACCGCTCTGCTTGGCGGTCAGTGCAAAATCCCCGCCGCACCCGAAGCACAAGGATGGAGCAGTAAAACCACACCACAGACACCCATCTGGGTGCTCCCATACCCACAGTGAGCCCAAGGGGCAGGGGAAACCCTAGGTTTGCACCCGCTGCGAGCAGGATGGGGCCGTGCAGAGCCAGCGTCCCTCTGGCTGCCCCACAGGGCCGTCAGCCACCAGCAGCTAAGGGCATCCTCATACAGGGACACTCCTGGTCCCACCTGATCCCATCCCCTTGGTTTCATGGCACAGAGGGAGCTGGTGCCACAAGTGGGGCATGCATCTGCTGTGTGCAGCTCTGGGGGCATCCCAATGCCATCACCTCCCCCACCTACAGCTTTTGGAGGCCCCGGGCAGTGCTGCAGTGAGCTTTTTGGCAAACTCCCCCCGCTTGGCGTCAAGATGAAGGGTCAGACAGCTGGAGATGTGCCGCATACCTTTCACCAGCATGTACCTGTCATCCCAGGCAGGTCGGAGCTGGTCTAGACACTGGGGTCGTAAATCTGCCGGCGGCCGCCCTGTGCCTCACTCCCACCCCTGCCACAGGAGACAACCCCAGAACCATCTGCAGAGGAGCTCCACAGCAAGAGAAAGCACTGAGGGAGCTGGAACAAAGTCACAGCAGTCCAGTCCTGCACCAAAACACTGCCGTGCCCAGCCCTCATGGGTTTAGCTTCCCGCTTGCAGACCCAAACTAAAGTGGCTTGGTGGGTAAAGGTCACACAAACTGCAGAGGCATGGCTGAAACATTAAGTAACATTGAGTAAGCTTTGTTTAAAGGAGACAGCTGTGCCACTGGAATGAGCTGCAAATGAGTGAGATTCCCAGTGACGTGTCTTCTGCTCTGCCGCGGCCTCCCACCACCCACGAGCCATGCTTGGTGGGCTGAGTCGCCCAGCAGCAGGCATGCACCAGAAATATGGTTGCAATTCTGGCAGAAGGATTTGGCACCCATGCAGAAACCATCCCAGGAGGGAGGCAGGTGGGAGATGGCATTCAGCCCGCTGGGGAAAGCCAGGCAGCCTGGGCAGGCAGAACTGCCCCCTGAAGCTTGGTAGAAGGCACCAAGGGCTGCATCCCTGGGCTGTCCCTATAAGGGATTCACCACTGAGGGATGTGGTCAGTGCCTCTGGAGAACCAGAGCACTCCCAGCTTCCCCTGGGAGGCCTGTATGCAGCTGTCCTGTGAGAAGTCCAAGACCAGGAAAGGGTGTTATGGCTGCAAAATTCCTAAAAATCACTTGCTAACCTATATGAGCCAGAGCAGCAAGGCCCAGAGCAGGAAGAAGACAAGGGAGATGGATTTCGGCATTGCATAAGGATGTTGTGGAACTGAGGTGACGTAAGAGCCCGGGGAAACGACACCAAAGCCAGAAGGACTTAAAGATGCATGATGGAAAGAAGCCACCTTATGGCAACTATTGCTTATGGTGAGAGCGACAGACTGGCTGAAAAAAAAGGTGCCAAAAATATGGCTCCAAGCATGGGAAGGGATCAATCTGCTCCATGAGAGCATCAGATAGTAGAGGAAATGGGAAAGCTCTAGGTCCCAGCAGCCCAGGCTCACAGAGCCCCAAGAACAGAGCAGCTGCTCCAGCAGCCCTCATCTCACAGCGACCTGCACGGCACAGCAGGTCTTCACAGTCTGCCAGGTTTGACGGGTCCTATGGCTTCTGGGAGCTTCCAGCAAAGAGCAGAAGGGTTAACGAGCATTTTGGGGAGAACACTGTCTCTCTGTGTGGGTGTGTTTAAATGAGTTCAGTTCAAGAGATTCCTTAGATTGTGGTGTTATCTCTCACGGCAAGGGATGGGGACCCATCTCAAAGCGGAGCAAGTCCAAGTCTCAGGCTGGGGAGTGCAGTGGTGCCTGGGATGGGGTGAGCTGAGGGGGAGGTACTCGGCTGGGGACCTGTGCCCATTCCATCCTATAAAAGGCTCTTTGTGTGTCAGAGAGAAAGTTGACTTCCACTCTTGACAGCTCCTAAGCTCCAGTGTCTCCTAATAAACTCCATATCTTCATGCAAAGGAGTTGCTTCATGTATACGAGATATGCAGAATGATGAGGCTCAGAGCCAGCCTGAACTTCCAGGACAAGGAGTGTTTTTTACGCTGGAGGTCTGCTTTGGGAAGCTTCTTCACTCCAATTTCCTGGGCACAGGAATGACAGGAAGACTGGAAAAGAGCAGTCTGGGACCAGCAGTTTTCAGGGATTCAGCGGGGTAAGAGCCCGTTACAGCAGTAGATACTTGTTGCCTCCAGTGAAGCTCCAAAGGACACCGCATGGAAGGAACACAACTGCAAGACTGTGAAGCCACATAATAAGCACATGCTGTCCTTGCAGTGACCCCAAAATGTCACCATGAGGAACGGAGCTGGCAAAGAGGCCTAGGCATAGAATCACAGGATCACAAAATGGTTTTGGATGGAAAGGACCCCAAAAGATCACCGAGCCCAACTGCCCTGCCTTGAGCAGGGACATCTGTCACTACATCAGGTTGCTCAGGGCTCTGTCCAGCCTGACTTTGAACACTTCCAGTGACAGGACACCCACAGCTTCTCTGAGCAACCTGTGCCAATGCCTCACCACCTTTGCCATGTCCCTCCTTCTGAAGGGCCAAGAGCAATGCTCAGAAAACTGCTTCCCCTGAGTGCTGTTTTTCCCCATGTCCATCATGCTTTGCATCTATGCAGCTTTGCTCAATTGTCCCTGCTAGTTTTTCCCCTAGTAAGTCCCCTCTCCTTCTTGTCACAGGGACAGCACTTTTGGCAGCTGGGTACCAGCACAAAAACATTGGCCATCTCCACCTTCTTCAGACTTTCTTCCAAGCATGAAAAGCACAGACCAGTAGGAAAGGAAGAATGAAAAAGAACGTATGAATCCTGAACTCCTGGGTTCACTTCCAGATAGACTTCCTATGACTGTAGCAGTTCTCTTTCTCAGTTTTCAACGTTTTAAGAAGGTACAGTGACATATTTGCTTTGGACACTTAAAGTCAAGGACAGAGCTGAGCTGTGGAGAGATGTGTGCTGGTGGCCCCTCAGGGAAGCCGGGCCCTCCCCATCATCCTCCATCCAGGGCACAGGACCTCATGGATCATGAGATTTGCCACAGAAACTACAGGTGTTACACCAGCAGCTTGAAGTCAGAAGTTAGGGTTTCTCTCATCACCACCTTGCAGTTGCCAGGTCTGGGTGTAATGAGTTGCTCCTTGGATGAAAACAGTGTGGGAAGGATGTGCTCAGGCCAGCATACCGCATTCCCTCTGCAACACCTCTGTGCAGAAAGCACAGCTGCTCCTTACTGCCCAATCCCCATGGAGACATCAGTGCTTTCTCTGCAGAAAGCCCACCTCGAGGCATGCCCCATTTGCTCCCCGCTCCTTCTTTTCCTCCCACCAGACTGAGATGACTCTGCCCCACAGTTATTGAGCCCTGCTGCTCCCCATCTCAGGTGCAGTCAGGCACTCTGTCCCCTTCCCTGAATAGTGTGGCAAGGTCCTAAAACCTGGCTAGCCCTGGGTAGTCCTGCTGATGTTCATCACTATGGGTTCTCCTTTCATTCCCTGTCTGCTCTCCGTCATGCAGGGCAACCGCAGAAGCTGCCACCAACTGTCACTCAGTGCCCCACGGCCTTCTGGACTTTCCTATCCAGGCTGTGCTGAAGTGTTCTGGGGAAGATGGCCAGAGCCAGCAGAAACCCGCTGGAGCTGTGAGATCTGCTTGCTGGCAGCCAGCAGACAAAGTGTCCCTCAAGCTGGAGTCCCCTGGAGAGAATAAATGCTCTCCATCTGCTGGGATGGCCAGGGTCTGCTGTGCTGACCTACGCTCTGCCCATGGCTTTGTCCCAAAGCTTGTTGACACCAAAAGGCAAGACTTCAGCCACACAAAAAAGCCAAATGCGCAATAATAAACACATTCTGATACCGAATTTGGGCTGTTGGACACTGGGAAGGGCAGAGACACTTTGGGTGGATTTCACAAGCATTTAGATAATTTATAATTGGGGCACTGGGGTTAACGTCTCTGGGCGCTGTCCCAGGCGCCAGGGTTTTCCGGCTCCCACCACTGTCCCAGGCATGGAGGTCACACAGCCCCTGGATTTGCCAGGCCAGACACCAAGTCTGCATGGAGGGATGTTCAACAACACACCAAAGTACCCTGGTGCTGCAGCAAGTTGGGCGTGGGGCAAGAGAGAAGCAAGAAGAGGCAGGTGGGCACTGACATCCATAGGAGCAGAAGGTCTTAGAGCTTATCTGCAGTGCCAGACATGGGAAAAGGGGTCCAGCTGGCTCCCAGGTGCCAGATGCAGTTGATGCCCAGCCCCAGCTGCACCACAGCTCATCAGGGTCCTGGTCCCATTCGTGGACAGCAGCCGGTGACCTCCCATCCCAGTGGCTCAATAGGCATTGCAGGGCTGAAGGCGGCGCACGGGGTGTGCCCAGCATCCTCCCCATCCTGCCCCGCACTGCTGGCAAAAATCACTCCCTACAAGCACCCCTAAGAGGCTTTTTTTTTGCAAACTCTTCCAGATAAACCCAACTTATTTAGCTGATAATATATAAACAGTTTATCAGCTTTGCGCATTTGCAGTGCAGCGGGATGGATGTTGTTCTTGGAATTCTGTTTGGTCATAATATTTAGAAGAGGGCTCCGATAGCAAAGATAAGCAGCTCGCCCGCAGCAGATGGCTCGCGAGACGCTGAGCGGAGCCAACATTCTGCAGGGAATGAATAAACTTGTAATGCAAGTTGTTTGTAAGTGGTTTTAGCTAAATGTCACATGTAAGACTGCACAGACATGCTCTGTCCAAGGTGTTTGAATTTATAGGAGCGAGGATACAAAGCCAGGGGCCAAATTTGCTTTTAAACTTCCTTAAACAAATGCACTGAGGATAAAATACCTCTGGATTTGCTCTTTGAGCAGGGGTGTGAGCAAGGCACGTGCAAACACACAGCCCATACTTCCCAGCAGGTCGGTGCCAAGGGGCTGTGCCTGCTGCCATGCCCAGTGCCACCTCCACCCGTCTGCCCCTGGACCTGTTTTCTAGATGACCCCTGCCACGCCTGGCTCCTTCACCTGCCTCCATAAGGAGAACAAGGAAATACTCTCCTCCTCCCAAGCACTCCATGAATTCTTGCTTCATCCCCTCTGCCCGCATACCCAGGCTGTCAATAGGCCCTGGAAAGCTCTGGGCAGCCAGGAGCATCGAAGGCATCCTGAAACTGAGCTCCCCCACTGCTGCAAGGGTGGAGGAGATGCCAAGAAGCAGTCCCGTTCCTCGCCTCCAGCCCCACCCAGGGTTCTCCACAGGGGTTGTCTCCCTGTGCCAGCTATCCAGAGAGCTGTCTCTTCTCCCATTCTCTCCTGCCCTACCCCTCACAAACACTGCAGGGCTGCCACATGTCCTGCTGCTCCCTTGGTTTGGTGGTGGCTGTCCAGCGGCTGCCTAACCCACTGGTCCCCCAGACCAGGGCATGGTGCTCAAGTTCCATGCCTCCTTCCTTGACTTTCCCTCCCTTCCCACATTTTGGGAACAGTGATGCTGCTGAGCTGCAAAAGACCTAACTGTGGGTGAGTGCACCCAAACTCCCCTCTCACAAGGGACACTATGGGCAGTGTTGTCTGTCTGCTGGAGGATCTGTGGGGCTGGGAGCACAAACCACCCCACCCCTGGGATCACAGCACATTACAGTTGGAAGGGACATCTGCTCCTAGCCCCTGTTCAAGCAGGACCGAGGACAGAGCAGGGAAGCCCCACACCTACACTGTGACCGTACTCTGCTGTAGCGTCAGGTAACGCCGGCAGCGCTGCGCCCATGGGTGCTGCAGCCAGCACAGCTGCTAACACTCCACGTGCAGCAGGATGCGCCTCAGTCCCAACACATCCATGTAGAACACAGTAAAGGCAGAAGGGTGGTTGTGCAGGAGATGCTCTCAGCAGAGCTGATGGGAGATCACGTGGCACCAGCTGCACAAGATCAGCTGCCCAGAGGAGATCGACTGAATCTCCTCTCCCATGTAGCCCAGAGGTGCCTCCAAGACTGGCTACTTAGGGTTCAGAAAAGCATGCAAAAAAGGGAAGAGGCTGAAGCAAAGGTGAGTTCACCCTGCCCTGTGTTTTGAGTTAACAAACCCGACGTTTCCAGCCCATTCCATTCATCCAGTCTTTCTCCTCCAGCTACTAAAGAGTCAAACAGGTCACATTGCTCCAGCATGGTCTCATGCTTGAGCTGCAGAGAGCTGTTTCCAAAAAGCCAACCTTCTGCCCCAACATAATCGCGTTGGGCTTCCTTAGCTGCATCTCTTAATTGTCTAGATTTATGAGGCCTCTACTGAAATGTTGAAGACAGCATTTAGAGTCCCTCGGTTCTTGTTCTGTTTAATTCATTCCCTTTTTCCCCGGGTTGCGATTCCAGCTCAGCATGTGCAGCCTCGTCACTGCCAGCAAGTTCTTTCATTTCCAAAATGAGGCAGATCAGAATCTCTGTGACTCGATTTCTTTCCCTCGTGCGGTCTCCCTTCACCTTTTTACAAGTTGTAGCATTGGTAAATTAACCGAGGGCTGAGCTCTCCATCCACCACACATACAGCCTGGCACAGGGAATATAAATTCCTCTGGCCAGCGGTGGTGGCATTCTTGTTTCCTGAAAGGGGGAGTCGTGTTTGCAGCCTGTATGAGCTCAAGGTTTTGGTGCATCCAGCAAACTTCATCTCCTCTGAGAGCTCATCAATAACGTCAGTCAGGAGCCTTTGTCTCCCAGCTCTCTCCAAGCTTCTCTCTATGGGATGGACTCAGGCAGAACGTCCAAAGCTGACTGATTCAAGTCACTGGCTTCAAACTGTTCTCCACAAGCAGAGAAATACCAAAAGCATTAAGTTTTATCTACCCAAGGTTGGCCTTTTACCCTGAGGCATCCTCATTGAAAGGTCCCCTTGGAAAAAGACTAACAGAAGAATTGCTTGGGTGAGAGAATTCCGCTTGCTTTTGCACAGTGCACATGCTTATGACATAGGTGATCTGTGATACTTCCCCATAGAAAGTTTAATTTATTAATAAGAAGGATTTAATAGAAGCAATATGAGCAATTTACCTCTGAACTGAGAATAGATGCAGGGTGCTCGGGTACTCGATTCCTACCCATGCTCCATCGTTTGCACTTTCCCAGAACTGCTGCAGCCCAGCCCAGCTCTGCAGGTAGATCTGTTTGGTCTTCTCCAGGTGCCTCCACAACTCTCTGGGCTTCAGCACCTCTGCAAATCTGCCATCAAGAAGCATCATCCCCAGCTACAGCCCACACGGGTGGCCTGAGGCACAGCCATGTTTGTGACCAACGAGTGAAGGGTTCTGTGGCACCGGCCTCAGCACCCCAAGAATACATCCAGGCTCCCTCAGCAGGCCCCTCTCACACTCAGTGATCTCTGCCTCTACTGCCCAAGGAACCTGGTAACTGCAGATGAGCAGAGGACCATAAGCTGGAGCAGCAACGGGGATCTCAGCTGCCTCCTCGCAGGTCCCAAGAGCACCCCTCCACAGATTGGATCTTTCAGAGCTGTGCCAGCATCTGTTCCTGTCCCATTGAGATGCAGCCATTGAACAATCCCTCTCTAATTGGCATTGTTTGCTAAAAATAAACTCCTGCTCAATGAAATGCAGCCAGGACGATGCAGCTCCCCCAGGGCTTGTGCTCCCTGTCAGACCAGCCACCCTCACACACGGCTGTGATCCTGCAGCAGGAATGCCCAAGCTGCAGGCAGTGGCATGGGTGGGTACAGCCCTTCACCAGCTGGGTGAACCCCTGAGGTCTGTGACTGTGTGTCCTCCAGGTGTGAGCTGTGGGATTTGCAGCAGCCCATGAGTTCCCAGCACGGAGCTGCTCCCTCTGTAACCAAGAAGAGGAATGTCCCACACAGTTCCTTGGCTGGTGACTCTAGGAAGTCATGGACCCTGTCCCCAGCAGTGACTGTGTGGCATTAGGCAGCCAGCACAGAGACTCTCCTGTCCAAATGAGAGGAGGAAGTCCGACAGCAAACTCCATATGCTGAATTTTCTAAAACTAACTATAAATGGTAAAAACTCAAAGTCCTGCTTTCTCTGGAGGTTTTCAAGCAAAATAACCCCGAGAATGGCAGCTTCAACTTTTATTCGGATGAGAAAACATTCTTTTATTTTGACATCATCTGTGTCCGTTTTTATCATAGGGATAAAGTATCTTTTATCTGGACATAATGCATCAAGTTGCAGAGTGAGTCATACGTGAATCTATACAGTTGAGTTGACGTGCTGTGCCTTGGTGAGGACTGGCAAAGTCTAAATGTCACACTGGAGGTACATGGTCATAAACAGGCACCTCTGCTCTCCAAGCAAGCGTAGTGCCTTGGTTGGAGTGGCAGAGGAAGCTGTTAGCATCATTTCACTGACACTCATGGGAGGCAGCTGGAGAGCTGGGCATGGACCAGGACGCATCAGTGAACCTTCCTCACACCTACTTAATTTAGTGGTGATGCAGAGTTTATTGATCTCCTGCAGATTTTGTTACACACGTTGACACGTGGGCAGGTGTTTTAATTGCGAGTTGTTGTGGGCTGATGCTCTGTGGAGTTTTGAGCCAAAGGATGCTTGTGCTCCCCAACCCAGTGTCAGACAGCAGATGAGCTTGGGGGTTAGAGGTCACCAGGACACGTCTGCGCTGCTTGTATGGGAGGGCAACCCTTGCACACACTGCAGAGCTGTGCCATAAATGTCAGAACGCTGAAGAAAAGCCAAATTCCTTCCTTGACTGCCTCATGGTTCATGGTCCAGAACAACCACCTTTGCAGGCAGGTGTTTCTTCTCTGTTTGAGCCCTTTATTGTTTGGGCAGGGTTGGACAAGGACATCCATCCACACACCATGTGGGCTCTGGAGTGTTCACAGAATCATAGAATGGCTTGGATTGGAAGGGACCCAAAGGACCCAACTGCTAGATCAACTACTAGATCAGATTGCCCACGGCCCCAAAGTCCCTGTGTTGCTATGGACTGCTTGTGGCTACACAGCTCTTGCCCTCCTATGGGCAGCAATCACAGCCTCCCTTCTCCTTTTCCTAAACAGACAGTTGAGAGTGAAGAAAAAGAGGATCCCAGAGCTTTATGACAACTCATGTCCTTGGGGCTTCCTGCACCTATCCTTTGCCACCATTCAGGATCCATACAAGACCATAGGCAGGGCAGGGCAGCATGGCATGCCTACTGCTTTGGGCACAGTGTCACTACAGCATGTGGTCTTCCTTTAGTTGATTCCTCTGGAAGTCACACACCAGACAGGAGTGAGAGTGACACATGAATCTAATCAGGTTGTGCTCCCCAGTGGCAGGAGATACATCAAAACCAAGTCCTGTGCCAACCATCAGGTGAGCCCATGGTTCCCTTCGCAATCAAGGCTCATGAGCAAAAGACAGAGCTCAGCTTCATAGAGAGGAGGCAGCTCAGTGGTAGAAACTAGTCACTTATCCAAAGTGGTCAAACCACCATGCCAGGGAACAGTGGTGGTACAAGTCCTCTGTCCCTTTGGCCAGCCAAACCTCCTGGGTCACCATGGTGGGAGCTGGCTGTGAGCTGGGCATTGAACTGCCCTGGAGATTGGAGGAATTTGCTGCTGGTGGTTGACCACTGCCATAGGGGTGACACAGAGCTGCCACTAAGTGTTCTCCACTCATACATATCGAATGAAGATCCCTTCTGCTTTTTTTTCCCCCTCTCAGATACCATGAGAAAAAGGCACTGCAAAGGAAAGTCATTCTCTCCAGGATGGGAAATCTCAGCTCTCCCATGCTCAATCTTCCCTGCCCAGCTCTTTTCAGAAAATGGGATGTCTGGGGAACCCTGGTGTAAGCAAGGTGCCCACCATGGCAGAGGACACTGCACCAGTTGCTCAAAGAACTGCCAGTTTGGATCCCATGTGAGCCCAGGTCAGGAGGGAGGAAGACCTGCTCTTTGTCTCTATGTTTTGTTATTTCCTTGCAAAACCTTGCCATCAGTCAAACAACAGAGGAGGACATGAAGAAATAAACCAACATGCTTTTAGCTACAAACTGAGTCAGCCACCTATGCGTGGGTTTGGGGGCTTGTAGAGGCAAGAGTGGTTTCTGGATGAGTAGGTGAAGGCTGGAATGAACTCCTCTGATCTGAGGAGCCTTCAAGAGCCATTCTAGAGCTGCCAGTGAACAGCCATTAGCTGCTCAGTTGTGGGGAGCCAGAGCTGTGGATCTCGCCCATAGGACCACGGTTGGGTTAACAGCAGTGTCAGTTCTGACACAGCTCACCAGGACCTGGGCACAGCTGGGCACCTCCCAGGAGGCCACCAGGCAGGGACACAAAGCCAGCACTAACCCCCCTGCTCCCAGATACAGCATGACTTGGCTCTTAGCTCTCCCCAGAATGGTCTTGTACTCCCCAGGGCCCTCATCCACCCCTCTCAGGACTCCTACAAAGCCGATGGATTAAAATTCAAAGGTGAAAGCAAAGCAGGAAACACTTTGATACCAGGAGACGGACCAGCTGAGGAATGTTACAGGATTTTTCCATGGCTGTTTCTTCTCAAGCATGTACACAAGCAGCACTGGGTTATGCAACTTTGCATCAGTGCCTTTTAGCTGTTCAAAGCAGAGGAGAAGCGGGCACTATTTAGAATACCCCTCTCCTTAAATCAGGCTGAGAAATGTGCACTGGCAGGAGCTGCAGGATTTGCAAACTGTGCCAGTTCCAAGTGTTTCCACTAATTTGTACGATGCAGTGTCTTTCCAAGCATAAGGGAAGCTCTGAAAGCCCATGGCTGTCTAATAACATGCAGTGAGATGGGAGTATATGTGGTGAGGGTGGGTGGTAAAATCCTTGTGGGCATGTCCTGTCTGAAAAGCCAAGCTGGGAGGAGACTGATAAATCACAGAACCATAGAATATCTTGAGTTAGAAGTGACCCACAGGGATCACCGAGTCCAAGCCCTGGCCCACACAGAACTGCCCAAAACTCAAACCCTGTGTCTGAGAGCCCTTCCAATTAGGAGGGGAAGGATGCCCCTGAGGGAACCAAAATGTCTCTCTGCAGACTCAGAGAGTGCAGAAAGCCTGGCCCAAAGTGGTATCTGCTGGAAGGACCGTGCCTGCTGCACTCCTCGTGCCGTTCAGTAGCACTCACATCTCTCATCCTAGAAATCATCACTAGCAGCTTGGAGTCATCATATGTGCAAACCTCTAGGGGGAACATGGTAGTTCTGCTGCCCATGCACGATGCAGCTGCTGCAAATTTGGCTTCCCTCCCTCCTGACGCTCAAGGCAGGAGTGGGACCACAGCTCCCCGCAGTTCCCGATGAGGGAGGATTAGTGCGAGCAGCTTCTGCAGGTTACATCAGTTTTTCTCCTGCTGGGCAGCTGCTTTCCCACTGACCTAGAGAGGAGCTCAGCCGGCATTCCTGCACGAGCCTTGCGCTGAACACACCACACACAGCTGAGCCGAGCATCTGTGCTCTCCCAGCCTTAAGATCTGAACAGTGGAACAGAGCAGGGCAGCACAGCATCCCTCCTCTGCATCCCACCTCCAGCCTTTCCCCAGCATCCTGCAGCTACTACAATTCCCGCGCAGTTACAGGAGACTGGTTTGGTACCAAGTGCTGGACAGCAAAAACACATGGCAAGCTGTAGATCAGCCCCTCAGCTTTCACACCAGGCTGCTGTGAAGGAACTGACCCTGCAGACACCTGTGGAGCTCAGCACTGGATAGCAGCACCTAGCTCAGCGCTTCCAGCCTGCCCAGCCTCCTGGGGACCGCACCACGCTGGCTCGGCCTTTATTTTTAGTTTCTCCTTATCACTAAGGAGTCGGCTGCCAGCTGCTCCCTTCAGTACAGCACAGGACAAATAATCAGCCCTGGCAGCGACCACACTGGCAGCAGAGCTGGGGCTGACGAGCCAGGCGAGTATGCACCCTGCTGCCCTCAGCTCGGGAGGGGCTCCTCCGTGCACAGGCATCCCCCTGGGTGCTCACCATGTTCACACACACAACATCCCTGCAGGAAAAGTGTTTCATTTGCAAGTGCTATGGAAAAGGACTGGAAAACCATCCATGTGCAAAGCCATCTCCAGCAAAGAAGTCCCCAGGACACTGCCCTGAGGTTTAGGATGCAACACAGAGCTCGTGGACTGTGCCCCAGTTCTGCTCTGGGCAGAGCTGCCAGGCATCACTGCTCTGCCTGCTGGGGCCCAAACAGTGTGGGCTCTGGATCACCTGCCTTGGCTAAGTGCTTGGAGGAAAGAGTAGGGAGCAAGCCAGGAAGAAAATGGAGAGGGTATCTTTGGGCATGCAGCAGGCACCCTGGGCTGTGATGCACAGCCACTGGTGGGAACAGGTCACCCTAAAAATGGCATAGCAAAGTTGTTCCCAAATAAAGTGGGGATCATCCCGACTGCAGCATACCCCATGGTCAAATGGTCTCCATTTTACACTGAAAGTTAATGAAGAAAGTTGTGTTTCCACACAGTACAAGAGCTCAGGAAAGCACAATGCCAGCCAGCAAACATGGCTAAATGCTGAGGTTCAGCAGGGCTTTTGGTAGGACGGGCAGAGTGGGAAGCATGGGTTGTGGCAGGAGCAAAGTTAACTCAGCCACCTCCAAGCAGTCAAGAGCTGCAACTGCAAACAGTAGAGGCAAAAGGAGCTCTGAAAGTGAAGCTACAGCCTGGCATAGCCATGGAGGGAGGTGCCCAGCAAGCCAGGTAGTACTGTCCATGAGCTCTGAGGAAGGTAAGGTGAAAAAGTGTTTCAGAGAAGCTTAGGTAGCTTCTGCATCACCTCCTTAGAGAAGCCCAGGAAAAGCCACCTCCTCCAGCAAACATCTCCTGCTTTGGGCCAACACGAGGGAGGAATAGAGAAAGCTAAAACCCTACTGAAATCACAGGAGGTCCCTTGTGGTTCCTGGCTCAGGCTGACATAGATTTATTTCAGCTGAATGCAAGATTATCTTGACAGCTTGAAAGCTGTTCTTGAGCACAGCTCATGCACAGCGCAGTGTGTAGCTATGGGAGACACTAAATCACAGCCTGTTGGACATGGGATACCAAATAAGTGAAGAGGAGATAAGAGACCATAATACAGGTGTGAGTCACTTTGACAAATGCCTTCAAGATGGCAATTCAAGGCCTCATTATTATAGCCATGCCACAAGCAAGGCCTTGATTAATGGATGATTCAGTGGACTTCGAATTGCTACCGCATCCTGCAGCACCTCACAACTCTCAATGAGTTCAGAGATGTCAGGCTGATGGACAAGTCACAATGCCAGGATCACGGAGACTCTAGGGCCAAAGCTGTTCCATCCTAGAGTGAGAAGCAACAACTCCACCTCCAAGAAACAAGGCAGAGCATAAGTTATATCCAACACGACTTCTGGGCAGCAAAGGGAATTCCAGCATCAACAAGACTTTGAACCTCCCTGATGGTCTACACTTTCCACGGGTGGCAAATATACAGCAGCTTCTGCATTCAGCAAGTCCTTCACCCATTCCCTGTTTCAGCCTGACCCAAACAGGCAGCCTTCCCATAGCGCCATCCCTTGGGCAAAAGCAATGCTGCTGGTTCTGCCTTCCATCCTGTTCCTTGAATCAGCCACCATTCTTTCCTTCTCTTCTCACCTCCACAGAGCTGGGTCAGCAAAGGGGAGAGGGCAAGAAAACCATGGAAAGAACACAGAGCAGATGCAGCATGCTGATAGAAAACTGTCCAGGATGAGCAACATGGGGCTGGGGAGCAGATGGAACCTAAGCATCCTCAGGGAACCACATCAGACTGCAGCAAGACCATTACCTTGCTCAGGAATTGAGGATGCACTGTGAATGGGAAGCTCCCACGTGGCCAGGCAGCAGCTGCCCACACCATTGGGTCTGCAGGCACACAGTAAGCCCAGCGGGCTGCTCTCTGGGCTGTGGAAACCGGTGTGGGTCAGAGTCCTCAAAGCAGCTCTTAAGGAGTGTCCATGCTATGACCTGTGAGACTTGTTAGTGGGGTGTGGGTACTCTATCAGGACTTATATTTTATCATATTGCTTAGAGCAGCCCTGGTATCAGCGATGCTTAGACAAGAGGCATCTCTGGTTCTGCAAGTAATGGTTCTTTTTCAGCCTTGCTGGGGCCAGCCCTTTCTCAGGTGGCTCAGCTGTGCCCTTGGACCAGCTCTCCCAACCAGAAAGAGTCTTTAAATGGTGAGATTTGAAGGTGCCAGCATTTAACTCAACTGCTTCTCTTAATTTTTGCTTTCTTGCCAGTCCTCTTGTTTTACAGACAGGACATATCACATTTTTAATTGCTTGTGGATTCTCTGGCCAGGACCAGCATACGGGTTTCCGCCATTAATAACAGACATGGAGCCATATCTCCACCAGTGTCTACCTCCCCTGCCCATTGCTACCTCCCCTTCAGGTGTATCTTTGCCAGAAAAGATTTGGGATCTGTGGCAAACTCCAAGGCTTCCCAATTGCCTTTGGCCTCCTCTGCTGATCTCCAGCCCCAACAGAGTGACTATTTGCTTGCTCAGTGCAGTTTATCCTGGAAGCCCTCATCGATACTCAGCCACATTCGTCACTTGAGTCTCTGCAGATCCTCTGCCAGTTCAGGTGGGGTTTCTTGCTCTCTCCCTTTTCACCCAGCTCTGAGCTCTGTTTGGGCCAGCTCAAAGGGATGCCTGGCTCTGAGCCACACATCAAGAGCTGGTATCAGATCTGGATCACTGAGTCTCTTTTTTATGGGGATAAGTTTGGCAGCAATTGGTCCACTCAAGCTGACTGCTAAAACCTCTCCTCTCTGCTGGTCTTCCCAGCCATTCATTGCACTGGGATACAAAACCAAGCCAGGGGTGCCTCCTGGGGAGATTTCACTTGAGGGAATGGTCTCTGAGCCCATGTGGGAAGAACAGTTCTGCACGTTCTGTACCAGCAGGAACCATTACTGCAAATGTCAGATCCTGCCCATCTCCATTCCTAGGACTCTTCCTGGCTGGCACTCATGCAAGTCTTCTAAGAAAACCTCCAAAGCAATCTTTAGCACTTCTGGTGAGGTCTCTATTGCTTCCTCTACAGCTCCTCTCCATTCCTGGGGCTCCTCTGGATCTTTTTTTTTGCAAATATTCCCATTGTATGTCTTAAATTTCTTTCCCCAACAGCATCAACTCACAGAGGGCTCCCTCCAGTTGTGCATATGCTTAGCCAAACTCTAGGCTCAAACTGTTAGAAGGAAACATTAACAATTGGTTCAGATATTTCTTTCTCATAATCTTGGCTGTTTACTGGGAAGTGCGTACAGGATCCTGATTTTCTGCAAATGCTGAGCATCAAATCACAAAGAAAACTCACTGTACTGAGAACCTCCAGCTTTTCCTGAGCCACTGCTCTTCCCAAAAAGTTCTCTTTTGGGGAATTCTGCTGTTCTGTTCCAGCCTAACAAATGCCAGAGCATGCAGTTGCCTCTTCATGCCGCTGATAATCTAGTGGGGAGTCACAGCAAAAATGACACCATTCATCAAAAAAACCTTTACAAGATACCACTTTTTGAAGAAAACCTGTATTAGTGAAAGGGCCAACAGGAGACAAGACGGATGACTGTGCACTGTACACATCAATAAGAACACTCTGTAGGTTCAGGATGTGCTACAGCAAACTAAAATACCACATGGCTGACCTGGTCAGCTATGCTAGGACTGCTCTGTACTGACCCTAAGCCAGGGGATCAAAGAAATTTGCACATCCTCTTTTTTTTTTTCTGTAAGTGTAAGTGTGGTACAGCCAGTTCCATAAAGTTGGGCATAGATCATGGAGATGTCATAGAATGTCCTCTCTGGAGGAATGTACTCTTCACGTTTCTTGGTTATTGTTCCAATTATTTTTCTTTTTCCAATTAGATAAGAAGCAAACATCACAGATGAAAGCCACCGTGCTGCAATCAGTACTGTAAGTGGATCCCAGTAATTCAGAGTGAACTACCTTACAAGACAGAAGTAGCAAGTCCCCAACCAGCCATTTGAGCAAAGGAAATTCCTGGTTAAACTTGTGAGAAACCAGGCTTTTGCTAAGGATGGGCACAGTTCATGTACCCAGACAAGCCAGATGCTACCTTAAAACACCCCTAAAATTTCCAAGATGGGTTAGCATCCACAGATACCTTGCAGAGAAAGCATTCAAAGGGCTAGAGGCACTGTTCAGTCCCTTATTCTTTAGGATTCATATTTAATTTTGTTATAGACAGCATCACAGTGTTGGTGGGAAAAGACCTCTGAGGGACCTGCTCACCTGGAGGTGCCCTGGTCCCCTCTCCCAGCAGGGAGGATGAAATCAGGGAGGACCAAGCAGTCAGTGGTTTCGGTCAGTCACATCCTCAGGTCCTGGCAATGGCAGACATCTCACCCATGGGAAATGGCAGGTTCATCCCCTGGGCCCCAAGGATATCTCAAGGGATAAAAGCCAGTGGCTTTGCCCAAAGGGTCCCTGTCCTTCTCAAGCACTCCCAGAAGCTAAGGAGGAAAAGGAGCAGGGCACCTCCTGTTCATGCTGGAGGAGAGAGCAGCCTCACATCTCTTGGAGCCACAGCTGTGGGCACCCATGGGTGCCTTCTGAGCAGGTGAAGGGTAACCATAGGCCAATCCATTAACTGTCTCTGTGGGGGCTACTAGTCACAGTACTGGGATGTTCAAGAGGCCACAACAGCAGCAGGAGAAGGATCAGCGGATCCCACAATACCCTCATGTCAGTCATTGTCTGCAGTGGCAGATCAGAGGTGAGGGAGTCCAGCAGGGCTATGAGGTCTCTTTCTGGGTTGCTTTCCCCTTTGAGTTTGTCTCCTTTGGTGTGGGATGCCCTGTGCACAAGGACCACATGTTGGTCAGCACCAAGGCAGAGCCCACCATCCGCACACACAGCCCAGGACTGCCGCTCAGAGCAGGTCCTTGGCCCTGTGCATGCATGGTGACAACATGGTGTCAAGCTCAAGAGCGGCCCATGGGTCATGACCACATGTAGCACCGTGAGCTGTGCTACCTCATCCTCCAGCACCCCTGGCTGAGAAGCGGGGCTGAAGGGTTCCAGGTGCTCCTGGGAAGGCAGTGTGGTGCGGCAGGCCCCTGCAAACAAGGCCCCAGCAAGCCGGCCCTGCAGCTGGTCCTGGTGAGCATTGCGTGCTGTCCCCAGCCATCAGCACTGCCCAGCATGTGCCATGCTTGCTCTGTGTCACCCAGTGCCTTCGGCAGCCCCTGCAGTGCTGCTAAATGCAGAGTGTCTTTCCAGGCCTGCTCCTTGCCAGCAGGCTCTGTGTGAGGCCAGAGCAGTTTGCTTGCACAAGACAACAGAAAGTGATTTTTACACTCGACAACAATGAAGTATTCTTGCATATAATAACAAATATGTGCTTGCCAAACTTGATGCCTGTTGGAGAAGCCCTTAAATCCACCAGCTGCCTCCCACCCCATCTCAAGGGGGGCATGTGATGATCTGCCTGTGTTCTGGTCCTGCCCGGCAGGGGATGTTCTGGGTGAGATGTTCATGCCCTGTGGGACAGCGGCCATCCCAAACCACAGGGGGGAATGCTAGCCAAGAGATGTTGTTATGACTTGATGGTGGAGAGGAAGACAGGGAGGGCTGAGAGAAGGAGAGGTGGTCAAGGTCTGCATGGGGAGCCCCGGCCCCAGCCAAGGCTATGTCATCAGGGTGAAGCTGAGCCTGGCATCCAACCACCTCACACCAAGGGCACTGCACAGGGACAGGCAGGGGCCAGCCCAAGCTTTGCTGTCATGACTGGGCATTGCAAATGACATCACACAGGCTTTCCAAGAACGTTTGGAGTATCTAATTTCTTTCCCATTCCAGTAGTGCCATAAAGCTAAGATCCATTGGACAGGCCTCAGCCTTGTTTGCTGCACTTCACGCCATGCTGTGGTGCTGGAAATATTGCTGGAAAACTGATTTGGCTGGATTTTATCATAACTGCTGGTCTAGAAATTGCAGGTACATTTGGTAATGTCCCTCAGGGCCACACGTGGTTCCCACCTTGCAGGAGGCACAACCCAAGGAATGCTGAAAGATAGCCTGGCACTGCCAGAAGCCCATCTAGAACAGCTCCACCTGATCTAAGGGCCTGTCCAAGTAATTGCCAAAAAAAACAAAAAACACCCATAAATAATAAACCCCAGAAACTGCACATTGGGAGCTTCAGACTGAACAAATTGAACATCATCACTTCTCATCGCTTTTTTAAAGGTGTATCTTCTCTGGTCTTTAACTGAAAAACACCACTGCTAAACCACTTGCATTCAAACAAAGCCACCTGGTTTTGATTCTGATGCATTCAATGAAATGATGATGGTGATGATGATCATTTTTCCTGAACAGATCTTTCCCTGTGTGAAACACCCATTTCAGTGAAACCCTCTCGTTCAGCGCCTGCTGTGAGGAGCTGCGGAGGTGGCTGAGGACCAAACCCTGGTCCTGGGGTAGGCAGCCTGCCATACCAGGCACACTGTGACACTGCCACATACGAAACATGTTGGCTTTCCTACTGCAGCCAGCCCCGGCTTCGCCCCATGCATGGCAGCAACAGGGCTGGTGCTTTGTTAGTGGGCATGGATTCCCCCTCCGCTCACACAATGCTCACCCTGGCTATGGCTAAGAGCACTCAGGCAAATATCCACAGGTGGTATTTATAAATTTAGAATATTTTTATACTGTGATCATATATTGCATTTTTTTTTTAAGTTTATGGTAGATTACGTTTAAAATATAATTTCTACACTCAACCAGAGATGGGCTTCAGCAGAACACAGAGATGCTTCAGCTGGACTCAGCACAGCAAAGTGTGAGTTTACCATATCTGTCATGATGTCACACGGCACAGGAACGCACGGCCCAGGGCATCATGCGGGTGTGCGTACAGCATACGCCCCACTCCTAAATGTCTGGCCTATAAATGCCAGAATCTTCCCGTACGGAACTAAAAACATTTATTCTGGAAGAGCCCAGAGGCTCATGGCTAAAGGCAATAAATACAGATTTAATTTCATAGTTAATGCCCTGTCCAGGGTAAAACGCTCATTTTTAATATCGTTGCTTGCGACCTGACATTACCAACAAGATGTTGCAATACAATATCTGAGTCATTGCGCGGGAGATAATGGTATTTTCTTGAGTTCAATCTGGAGGAGAGCTGGCCCCATTAATCAGACTTGAAAAAGCAATGCCAGAGAGTCTGCCAGAGAGTCTGTCTGGCCTACTCCAAGCACGTTACGTGACCCAGGGCTGTAGGGAGAGGGGGGAGAGTGTGAGCAGACCTGGATGTCACAGTGGGGGCTCTCCAGGCCCAAGGGCACTGCCTTTTTGGGGTCAGCCAAGAGGCTCCTGGATTTGGGGCGCAGGGGACAAGGGAGCAACCGCATCCCTCCAGCTCTGCCCCCAAAAGATGTGCTACCCCATAGTACAACCAGGGGACCTCAGCGCAGCCAGATGAGGAGTCCTGCTGGCATGGAGGAACTGGTCAAAATGAAAGGTCCATCAGCTGAGAGTCCCATGGCTGAACGTCCCAGGGGCCAACCACAGAATACAACATTTGGTGGAGTGACTGAGGCAGCAGTGTCCGTCGTGGACAGGTCAATAAACACTCCTAGGTAGGGACACAGAGGAGGAAAGCCATGAGGAAACATCCCATGGAAGGAATACTGCCATTAGGAGCATGAACAGATCTTGTAGGTCTCCGCAAGGGAGAAAGCTGAGAAGGAGGTGGATGGGGACTGGGATGGAAACCTGCTTGGGCTGCCTTGAGCTCTGGGAGTGCTAATGGAGCTCAAGAGGACTGGAGAAAACCAGAAGCTCTCTTGGGAATTACGGGCTTTCTTTTCTGCATGCAGGCAGCAGTGGCTCCAGTCATCCTGCAGCACCAGTGTGGGAGGCAGACCTCTCTGGCAGAGAGCTCTTGAATCTGGCAGGCAAAACCAGGATCTTTGCAGAAATATGCAATGCACTTTTAACACTGAGCACTATTGGCCCATTGGACCAACTTGCCTAGGGATGCAGAAGATTTGCTTTCAGCAGAAAGGCTTTAATTCAAGATTGGGTATCTCATTGTAAAATAAATGTTTTTTCTTGACCAGAATTTACAGAGGGATGCAGAAATCAACAGATGAAAGCCCCTGGCCTGCTGTGCAGATGTCAGAGTATATGATTCCTTCTGCCTATGAAAGCCAGTAAATGGCTCTGCAGAAAGTCAAGGCGTGAATGAAAAAGTGACTCATGAGAATGAGACACATCAACTCCTGAAACTGTACCTCCAGAGGCAGTGTGCCACGTCTGGGAAGAGCAGAAGCTGTAAGACAAGAGCTCAGCACACCCTGGGGTCTAAGTCAGAGGAGGGATGAAGGAAAGCACCATGTTTGTCAAGGCTCCATACAAGCCAACAACCTCAATGGGGAGGTACAGAGATAGAGACTGTGCTGAAACATTGTCTGGATGGTACCCTGTTAGTGGGCATGACCTCAGACTGTAGAGTTGGGCAGAGACCCAAATCTACAGTCTGAGTGTCCAGCTGCAATGTATGAAGAGTTACTCCCAGCAGCACAGTTAAGAGAAGATGAGAGCCCACAGACCATCATGTGAGCCCTGCACACATTTCAGTAAAAAGCAAGAGATTGATGATGGATACCCATTTGCAGATAATTCCACAGGACACATCAGTGACTCACCATGACCCAGACACTCTTCTGCTCCCCAAGCTCAGTGATGCACTTGATATGGCAGAAGGAAAGGATGCCATCCAGAGGGACTTGATAAACTCAAAATGGGGGCCTTGTGAACCTAGTGAGGTTCAACAAAGCAAAGCGCAAAGTTTTGCAATTGGGTCGTGGTAATTGCAAGTATGCAAACAGATTGGGAGAAGTGTTCCTTGAGAGTAGCCCTGCTGAGAAAGACTTGGGGGTCGTGGTAGATGAAAAACTTAACTAGAGCCAGCAGCTTGCACCTGCAGCCTGGAAGGTCAGTGGTTAATGTGGGCTGCATCAGAAGAGAGGTGGACAGCAGGGCAAGGGAGGGGATTGTCCCTCTCTACTCTAACCTCTTGAGGCCCCAGCTGAGTACTGCATCCAGGTCTGGGGCCCCAGCACAGAAAAGATATTGGGCTTTTGGGGAGGGTCCAGAGGAGGGCCACAAAGATGCTCAGAGGGCTGGAGCACCTCTGCTATGAAGACAGGCTGAAGGAACTTGGCTTGTTCAGTCTCGAGAAGGGAAGGCTGGTGGAAGACCTCACTGCGGCCTTCCAGTATTTCAAGGGAGTTTAGTAACATGAGGGAAATCAACTTTTTACGTGGGTAGATAGTGATAGGACAAGCAGTTTGGGTCCTTCCATCCTCTGGAAAGGGCAAACCTCTCTGTGGTACTGTTTTCGCCCAAGGACCTGGGTCCACTTGGTGGGTTTTAAACTTAAGGAAGGGAGATTTAGATTAGATGTCATGGGAAGTTTTTAACAGAGAGAGTGGTGAGGTGCTGGAACAGCCTACCCAGAGAGGCTGTGGATGCCCCATCCATGGAGGTGTTTAAGACCAGGTTGGATGGGGCCCTGGGCAACATGATATAGTATGTGATCTAGCAGTTGGGAACCCTGACTGCAGTGGGGGTGTTGGAACTTGATGACCATTGAGCTCTGTTCCAACCCAAAACATGTTATGATTCCATGATCCCACGAATCTATGATTCTGCAGTCTACGGCCATCTGCCTGCCATGAGCTGAGCACCTCAGCAGGGACATGCTCACCATAGGCATCCTCCTCAGAATGACTGACAAATGCTTGTTCAAAAGTTTTGTCACTGAAATGTGGTATTCTGGACACCAAATTCATTATTTCAATAGGAAATGTTCATTTCCCATTAGAAATAAATAAAATAAAATAAAATAAAATAAAATAAGGAAGTTGGGTTTTCAGCTAAACCTGAACAACTTCAAAGTGATTAAAGGATGTTACGGAAATGTGCAGAATTAAAAAAAAGTTTTCATAGAATCATAGAATGGCCTGGGTTGAAAAGGACCACAATGATCATCTCGTTTCAACCCCCTGCTGTGTGCAGGGTCGCCAACCAGCATACCAGGCTGCCCAGAGCCACATCCAGCCTGGCCTTGAATGCCTCCAGGGATGGGGCATCCACAGCCTCCTTGGGCAACCTGTTCCAGTGCATCACCACCCTCTGGGTGAAAAACTTCCTTCTAATATCCAACCTAAACCTCCCCTGTCTCAGTTTAAAACCATTCCCCCTTGTCCTATCTCTATACACCCTTGTTCCCCCTCCTGTTTATACACTCCTTTCAAGTACTGGAAGGCTGCAATGAGGTCTCCCCGGAGCCTTCTCTTCTCCAAGCTAAACAAGCCCAGTTCCCCCAACCTTTCCTCATAGGAGAGCTGCTCCAGCCCTCTGACCATCTTAGTGGCCCTCCTCTGGACCCGCTCCAAGAGCTCCACATCCTTCCTGTGCTGGGGGCCCCAGGCCTGGTTGCAGCACTGCAGATGGGGCCTCACAAGAGCTGAGTAGAGGGGGACAATCACCTCCCTCTCCCTGCTGGCCACCCCTTTTTTAATGCAGCCCAGAATGCAGTTGGCTGCAAGCACACACTTCTGGTTCATGTCCAGATTCTCATCCACCAGGACCCCCAAGTCTTTCTCTGCAGGGCTGCTCTCAAGATCTTCCCCCAGTTTGTATAAACACCTGGGATTGCCCTGACCCAAGTGCAGCACCCTGCACTTGGCCTTGTTGAACCTCATTAGGTTTTCATGGGCCCACTTCTCCAGCCTGTCCAGGTCCCTCTGGATGGTTTCCCTTCCTTCCAGTGTATCGACTGCACCGCTCAGCTTGGTGTCATCTGCAAACTTGCTGAGGCTGCACTCGATGCCATCGTTTGTCATTGATGGAGATGTTGAAGAGCACCAGTCCCAAGACCGACCCCTGAGGGACACCGCTTATGACCGGCCTCCACCCTGACACAGAACCATTCATCACAGCCATTTGGCTGCAACCAGCCAGTCAATTCCTAATCCATCAAACAGTCCATCCTTCAAATCCACACCCCTCCAATTTAGAGAGCAGGATGTGATGAGGGACCATGTCAAAGGCCTTGCAGAAGTACAGGTAGATGACATCCATCACCTTTCCCCCATCCACTGATGCTGTCACTCCATCATAGAAGGCCACCAGATTGGCCAGGCAAGATCTGCCCTGGGTGAAGCCATGCTGGCTGTCTCGAATCACCTCCTTGTCTTGTATGTGCCTTAACACAACTTCTAGGAGGATCTGCCCCATGATCTTCCCATGCACAGAGGTGAGGCTCACCGGCCTGTAGTTCCCCGGGTTTTCCTTTCTACCTTTCTTAAAAATTGGAGTAATGTTTCCCTTTTTCCAGTCACCGGGGACTTCAGCGTTTTGGACTGAATGTCTGAAACTTCAGCTGCCAAAAGAGAGACGATGCCATCTTCACAGCTCTGGATTTTAGGCAAGCCCCACTTTATTCAAATTAATATACGCAAAAAAAATCAACCAAAACTTTTCACGAAAACATCTTTTCTAAGGAACAATTCCCATTTCCCAGTCCTGTAACCCTAAAATGCATGCCAAATGTCTCTAAGAGTCAATGTTTTATTTTATTCAACTGAAAAGCAGAATGGCTGTAAAGTGAGTATTTAAAGTGAAGCTCTGTTCTGAAAATATATCCACTTAATGCTAAAAAGATTCGGTTTCACAGAGCTGAAAACAATTACGAAGCGAATCAATTGGGAGAAGTATTTAATCAGAAAAATGTGAATGCTAACTGGGAATTGTTGAAAAACATTTTACGTGTTGCCCCAAAACCACAATCCCACAATTGAGAAAGGAGGCAACGCTGGTTAAAAAAAAGACTCTGGCTTGTGAAAGAAGTGAAGACAACTGTGAAAAATAAGAAGACCATATATAACTTAAGAAAGGGGAAACTGATAATAGTGAATGAGAAGTGAGAAACTGTAGAAAACTGATAAGGAAAGCCAAGAGCTGAGGACAATGTATGCGCTGCAAACCTGAAGCCGATGAGAAGCAATTTCTCAATATAAAAGGAATAAATATAGCACTTCTGAAGTTGTTGTTTGTGTTAGTCTGTCTCTGGATGGAGGCACTAGAACAGTCAACAGCAATAGAGGAAAGCTGATGTTTGCCAATGTTTGTGGAGTTTTTGGCTGAACCAGATCCTGGCAGGCCCGTCAGCCTGGCATCAGCTCTGGGCCGTCACCTCTGGCGGCTGCCATAGCATGCAGCGGGTGGAGATTTCAGCTGAACGAATACAATGAATGCTAATTCACACAGACTTATGGAAAACAGGACTTGTCAGACAAAGATCCATCTTTTTTGTGAAATTACAAGTTTGATTGATAAAAATAATATTGGTGGTGTAATATACTTAGACTTCTGCAAGGCGATTGACTTGGTACTGTATGACATTTTGATTAAGAAACTAGAACAATACACAATCAACATGGCACATATTAAATAGATTAAAAGCTGGCTGGGTAACGTGTCTCAGAGGCAATTGTAAATGGGAACTCCTCACCCAGCAGGGGTGGATTTAGTGGTGTTCCCCAGGGGTCGGTTCTTGGCCCCGTGCTATTCAACATTTTTATCAATGATCTGAAAAAATATTAAATCATCTGTGGTAAAGTTTGCTGATGACACAGAGATTGTGAGAGTGGCAAATAGAGAAGAAGCCAGATCACTGATACAGAATGGCCTGGGTTGCTGGTTAAACTGGGCACGAGCAGATTGTCAATACCGCCAAATATAGTCGTACATCTTGGAACAAGAAGGCAGATTATGGGTCAGGCACACAAGGCAGGATGCTCTGTCCTGCGAAGCGGTGATTGTGAAACCCTGGGGGGTTTGGTAGAGTTGGAACTGCACCCTCCTTGCATGCGAAGGTGCCCCAAAAGCTGCAGCACGTCTGGAGGAGCTGGGGGGAAATCAGAGAAATGACATGCTCCTGCCTTTGGGTGCCTGTGGCAGCCAGCAGCTGGCTGTGCTGCTCACCAGGACATTGGGAGACTGGGAGAAGAGCCATGAAGATGGTTAAAGAGAACTGACCCTGCAGTGAGAGACCTCGGGAGCTCAATCTACTCTGCTAGCCAAAAAGCAGGCTGTGGGGTATATGGACCATGTCTGTTTTCCCACAGAAGACTCTCCAGTTAGAGTTTTACTACAGTCTGATGTCCAGAAGCTGAAGCCAGGTGAACTGGAAGTAGTAATGTGGCACAGTATTGCTGGCATACCAGCAAGGGTAATGAACCACTGCCAGAATTCACTTGGGCACTGTGGGAATCTCCATCATTAGCAGATGTTACATCATGCTTGGTTGCTTGCTGTGACTCAAGCAGGAGAAAATCAGGGCTCAGATTATACCTGGTAGCCAGAGTAGATAATCACAACGATATCTGCAGTCCTCACAGTTCAAACAGCTCCAAAAAGGAACTTTGAAAAGAGTTTCATCACTATTGCTGACTGCCTGTGCCTGCAGGTGGGACCGAGTCCCGCTGCTCCCTTTCAGTCATGCACCACTGGTAGCAAAAGCTGCAACGTAACATTTCTTTTGGTGACACATTTGTCACACATTTGTCACACAAAATAAACAAACAAATAAGAATTCCTAGAACTGCAGCAATCTTTAGAGCCAAAAGAAGTGAATTACTGCAGCAGCTGAATTAAACCATGAAGCACAACAGGAGTGACCTCTCTTCTTCCCAAGACTCGCCCCTTAGGAGCACCGTGTGCCAGGAGCCTGCAAGCCAAGTGTGCTTTGAGTTTGGTTCAGACGTGTGGTGACCTGGTGGGATGAGCTACTCCATGGGCCCAGGGATGCCCAGGGTCTCCAACATGAGAGGTCAGCTTTCAGAGGAGAAAAATGGTCTGAAAGTGATGAGCTATGGATTTAGGAATGGATGGGCAGCTGGAAGGCTGAGCACTGGGCAGTCCTTGGCACCTTGTGACTTCTATTCCCACCCAAACTCCTCCGATCTCACACCATGGTGTCTGTAGCCTCTATCTTACTTTGCCATCTGCCACTTTAATTGCTCTGGCTTTTCTTTCATTACTGCCCTTCTCCATCATTCTCCAAATTAACTTTTTTTTTTTNATGGATACAGCACAGGGATGGACGGGCAGAGCACAGGGATGGATACAGCACAGGGATGGACGGGCAGAGCACAGGGATGGATACAGCACAGGGATGGATGGGCACAGTGCAGGGATGGATACAGCACAGGGATGGATGGGCACAGTGCAGGGATGGATATAGCACAGCTGGACAGCACTGCTGTGCTCCGCACAGCCCCGCTGCGCTGGGACCCTGCCCTGCTGCCAAGGCAGCTCCCGAAAGCATTAACCCTGCAGCAGCAGGAACCCTGCGTGAGGCCAGCAAACCTCCCCGGAGCGCTTTTGCAGCTCAACAGACGAGACGAACCGTTTATGTCAGGTCGCATTTTGCAATGCATCCATTTAAAAAGAAACAAAGCGATCCATAAACGCCCCGGATTTTGAAGCGTGAGCGATGCCGGGAGCGTTTACTAAACAGTTTCTGCGGGTCGCACTGGTGAGTCACAGTGAATTGGCACTAAGCGGTCGGTGCAGCCGGCCTGACCCTGCACGCAGCCCCCCCGCCGAAGCAGGAGCACGAGGAGCAGGAGCCGGGAGGGATGCAGCGGGGCTGCGCGCCCAGAGAACCCTTCCGAGCAGCTTCCAAACGGCCGCCGGGCACTCACGTGGCCCTTCCCCATCATCCTCCCTTTGCAAAGCTGCATCCTCTCCTCGCCGTGCAGCGGCGCGGGGCTGCCAGGTGCGGGGCTGCAGCGGTGCGGGGCTGCCAGGTGCGCGCGGCCCCACCGCCCAACAGCCCCCGAGAAGCAGCGGGAGCGCGCCCGGCGGGGTGGGAGTGCCGTGTGTCGGCCGAACTGTGAGCAAGCAGCCGGAGAGCAGAAAGACGTGGAGTAGGAAACGCAAATTACCTGCGAACTTTCCAGCTGAGCTACAGTGTCCGGGAGGAGATGCGGCTTTGGGGGCTCCTTGCTTCCTCCGCGGGTTAGGGCCGCTTTTATCAGGGAGCAGTGATTGTTTTTATGAACTCGCAGAGCACTGTAAGAACCGGTTTAAAATAGAGTGAAAGGAGCCGGTGCGGATGGAATTAGACAAACTCTGCGAGCCGCTTTTCCAAAAATAAATTAACTTCTTGCAGCCCGCGGTGCGGAGCGGGGAGGCCGGGGCTGCGGGGGGGGCTCACCTTGCCCGGCGCTGCCCGGGGGCGGGGAGGGGCCGGGAGCGGTC